>CP136064.1:85962156-86429323 GCA_032622095.1 Siphonodentalium dalli | reverse complement strand
CAACCCGTAAAGAGGGTCCCCATCTCAACAGATTCCAACAACAACAATCCGATCAGAGGGTCCTATATTACTATTTCTTTGGCTTTGGGGGTAAAAAATATTTGATTCGAGTCGAGGAACCCATCAAACAAAGCTCAGAGTTATTAGATATTGATTTTTCAAATTTGTTATGTTCTCGAGATGAGTACCAATAACTGCCGTAATCTGCTCTGGATGTGTACTCCAAATCTATTCAAACAGACAAGGATGAATAACTCTAAAATCAAGTGGTAATTTTAACGCAATTTTGATTGAGTACTGGGCCAGATAGTATTCCCGATAATGAAAAATAATAGATTTCTAAAATCGATATCTAACAAATCTGAGCTTTGATGGGTGACTTCCTCGACTCGAATAAAATATTTTTGACCCCCGAAGCCATTGAAATAGTAATTGAGAGGAGTTTTATCGGGTTGAGTAGCTTTAAGGTTTGACCTGGGCCCAATATTGGATGGCTAAAATATGTGAATGTCATTCTGGCATTTTCACCTAAACAAGATACATTACCTCAAGCTGTCATTCGATTAAAGGAAAAAAAATAAAAATAAAATACAACCAAACATTGACTTAACAAACGCACAAACTCACGACTCACGACAGAATAAACATTTGAACATATTATCTGAACATTTCCTATGGGATATTAACTACTAGTACATGGTACTCGTCAATGATGCTTAATTTTAATACCGGTAGTATAGAAAGTTATCTCCTCAAAGAAGAAAAGCATGCATATTATAATGCAGAAGGAGCACCCACCATGTGACCATACCTCCAAACTTCTCTTCATACAGTATTGATTCTAACCTCAATACGGTACATATACATCAGACAAACATTGAGCATAATTAGCACCCACCCTACCCCCAAACCTCTCTATAGTACCCCCCCCCCCCCCCCCATGTCATAATAGCGACAGCCACTCGACAATGTCAGAGGTGACCCATAATGTTTGGTGAGGATGAATGAGTGAGATGAATGAGATTGACATTCATTGTTAATTTGTTAAAAGTAAATCATTAAAAGGTGTAGTTTTAGTGATTTTGTATTTTTACCATATGTATAATTTTTTTTAAGTCAAAGAGAGCAATATTTGGCCTTGGGGTTGTTTCCCTACCAAATCTATTTTTAACCCAACTACCTTAATTAATTTTTTTAATGTTTTCAAGAAAGCCTTTGAATTATTAACATGTTGATTGCTGGCTGAGGACCTATTCAATTACATGCAAAAAGAATGAGAAAAACTCGTATTTGGCATTTAAAACTGTAAATCATAAAAACTAAAAGACTCTTTTCAGTGTCTCAGAATGGGTTTGATTTCTCAGTGAAAGTATAGTGTTATTACAGTTCGTACGAACAAAATCAAAAGTAATCATATTAAAGATATGGTCGGCATTGGCGGTGGGTATGCTGTTAAAATATTCACCTCCGTCAAAAACCGCCATAAACAGAAAGAATAGTAAAATATAGACTTTCTTCTTATACCAATCAGAAATATGGCATAAACAGTATGTTATTGTCAATTTTTTTCCCTTTGTTGTGTAAAAAAAGCCAAATTTTTTTTACGTTTCCTGGCTTTTGTTTAGATCCGGATATGGTAACATAAAGAGCGTTATTTGTTACTGTTTTCCTGATATGGAAATAATAAAGAGCGTTTATATCATTTTTGTGTAATTAACCAATAGAATTGCGCTGTGTTATGTAATAGAAGCACAACTTCTGTAACACGAACAGGCTCTTGTTTACGTACACCATCGTACGCCTTGACGACAATATACTATTTACGCGCTGATTATGTTTGGTATATGAACAAAACTATATATATTTTAATATTCCTTCTGTTGATGGCGATTTGAACAAATATGAATATTTCTGCAACGAACGCCGCCCATGCCTTTAAAGCTCAATCTTGCAGATGAAATTTTTTTTATTAAAAACCGATTTTAAAACTACCTACGGACCCTAATATTAATTGACTTGTATTTGTAACCCGAATCAGATATTTAATTTTCTTTGGCCTTTATACATGAATTTGAATATATTTATTGAGCTTTCTATTAACAATTAGTTAAGATATTTTGCTCATAACATTTACACAACATTTGACTAAGATAAAGTGAGCCTAGAATGAACAAATATATGAGGGTTGA
Organism: Siphonodentalium dalli; assembly: GCA_032622095.1. NCBI lineage: Eukaryota > Metazoa > Mollusca > Scaphopoda > Gadilida > Siphonodentaliidae > Siphonodentalium > Siphonodentalium dalli. The sequence continues at coordinate 86,427,134 of CP136064.1, read as the reverse complement.
GTGAGAAATAAAAAAGTGAGTGATAACATAAATTTACTAGTATGCTCAGAATATAGGATTTCTGGTTTTAAGTGACTTAAAGTAGAATGGAAATGGAAACAAATTCCGGGAATGAAAGGACTGAAATATGAAGAAAGACTAAAGAAGTTACAACTACCAACTCTCTCATTCAAATGAGACAGAGGAGATCTCATTGACACATATGAAAATAAACTGACACATACAGTCTACAAAGAAGGTTAAAAAAAATTAATCCCAATGAGAGCAGATATGTGGTGAAGAGAGAGGGAAGAGGGCATGACTAAACAATCTACCATCAAACACTTTATAGGAAAGAAAGAGCCAGCACCCTTCCTTTCAGAATAGTAAACACCTGGAATGACCTACCATCAGAAGTAGTCTTATGCAGAATTGCAGATCTATGGTATATGAATAGAAAAACAGCTTAGATAAATTTCTTGAAAATAGCAGAAAGTGATACATTTACCACGCACCAATAATGGAAATGATAACAAAGAGCTGACAAAAGAGACCAAGCCTGCTGTCAGGAGCAACTTTAAGTAACCCTAAGTAAGAATGCTGTCTCATGTTTGTGACCCAAAAAATATACTGGTATGCATTTAGCATCACAAAATCAGAATGCAAGAATATACTAACCAACAGGATGAAGCACTCACTAAAATTTTATGATTATCATTACATTATGCCAATGATTAATGAAAGGTAACTCATTCATTTAGTAATTAACATATTACAATGAGAAAATATATTTCAGCTAACATTTATAATGAAATTACATGTATGGTAAGCTTGAAATTCCCACTTATCAAAGGGGCTTACTGGTGAAGTTCTTGACGTGAAGTTGACCAATCAGTTTTTTTTTTTTATCAGATCCTATGACCAGGTGATCTGTATTTTGATTTTTCATGTGCAACACAGGTGTGATGTGTGTAAGCTGTTGTATTAAAGACAAATCTATATATGAAAAAGAGTAATTTAGGAAAAGCTTGGGAAATCTCAGGAAAAGGTATGTCTGTCTGTTCGCGTTTTACTCTCAGAGTAATTAAACAAAGTGTGTGGGGATCAGATTCACACAAACTTTGTTTAATTACTCTTCTGGTCAAAACCAATGACACCAATCGATATGCCAGTCATTCCTTATAAATCATACACCTGTACAAAGTAATATTTTAATAGAACATTAATAACATCAACATCTTTTCAAAACTACCAAATCAATTGCAAGTACATGTAACATATATTGTTAAAATTCCAACACAGTCTCCCAATAACAACACATACATGTAGTGAGGGTGTTCACATGATTGACTTGGTTCATTGCTTTTTATGCAGTGGAGACTGCAGTTATTGCTTGATGAGCATTGGTAACGTTCATGTAAACCTTATGGTGATTTGAACTGATCCTTATGGGCGCTAATTGTGTGAATGTAGAGTGTGTCTGTGATTATAATAACATGAATATATACATGTAAGAAGCAACAAGTACGCCAGTAAGGAAGAAGATGTATGCAACTCATTTTTGCCATCAGTATTGACATACCCGGTATGTGATTACAATAAGTTATGGATCTATATGTGCCTTAAATATTCACATACGACAAACCTTGTAATTATTCAACTATACTGAAATCTGCTACATTCAGTTACATGTAATTTCCATGTGACATGCAATTTCTGTAACAGAGCTGTCCAGGCCAACATCGGACATATTTCATTAACCTTTCCATGTCTGGAGCTTCCTGAAATTTTTTGAAAACACTATGCCTATACATTCTCTTATATATGCGAGTCTCCCATAGGGAACCTTGCATATATAAGAGAATACATTGGCCTGACAATATTAACCTTGACCTTGTAAGACAGTGCATTCTCATATATATATATATATGCGAGGCTACCTATGGGAGACTTGCTTATATAAGAGAATGCACTGGTACAGGATCTTTAATGCTGTGCCAGCACAGCTCCCATCATGAAAGGGCTAATATAAAATCAGACAAAAGATTTTGAATCGCATTGAATCCAACTGCAGGGCCCTACATTCAAAGTGAGACTTTATGGCTTCAAAGAAAATAACGGTAGCAGTACATTTCTTTTTACATTTTCAACTTGGTTTGAGTAATGAATCATAAGTTATTTGTAAGTACATTTAACTTTGAATCATATACAGTAATGCTCTAAATAATCGACCCCTTAACCACAGCAGAATTATGGGTAATTTTTCAGGAGTGAGAGCTTTCCAATGAATGGCAACAAGCCATATTTCCGACTAAATTTCCTGAAAAATTACCCATAATTCTGCTGTTGTTAAGGAGTCGATTATTTAGAGCATTACTGTAGTCTTCTGAGGTCTATAAAGCCTAAAACGAACATGTTCCCCAGGATGGTAATCATCTCATTAGTCATTGACTGTCTTGCTAGACATAACAGCTTGATATTTCTCAATATATTATGCTAGTTTGGTGTATGCGTTATGACTAAAAATGTAAATAATGTCTTTATATTATTTGATATCTCATTATATCAATATATTATATTTAGAGGCAGTGAAGCATTCATAGGATTGTACAGTGGTACAAAATTTATCTCTCTTTATAATGGGAGACATCATGGAAGGAGGCCTTGAAATAGTGTGTCTGTCATTGCAGAATGAGGTACCCAGAGGGTGAATTTAGTGATGCTATCCTGCAAAGCAGGCTAGCATCACCAAATTCACCCTCTGGGGACCCCATTCTGCTTAGGCTTCATCTTCTGGGAAGTAACGGTATCTACATGTATAGCCTCAAATTAACATTGTTTTTAGTTACTTTTTGCCTTCTGTTCACTTTCTATATCCCCTGTCAATTTGCAAAAGATAAAATGCATAATAGAGGTGACTATTAAATGGGTGAACATCACCAGCTTGAACTGGGAACTTAAATCTGATTCTAGGTTTCCCCATAGTAGTTGAGGTATCAGCAGAATCAGCAGAATGAGGTGATGCTAGTCAGCATGCTGGGATAGCGTCATTAAATTCACCCTCGGGGGACGTCATGCTGCAAATGACAGACACACTATCTTAAGGCTTTCGAGGAAGTTGTCTATTTTGTTAGTTCATTATGAAATGTTAAACTGTTGGACCAGGTGTCATTTAAAGATAGTATATCTCTTCGCAAGCCTTGAAATATTGTGTCTGTCATCTGCAGAATGAGGTCCCCAGAGGGTGAATTTAGTGACCGCACGGTTGGCTAGCATTACCAAATTCACCCTCTGGGAACCCCATTCTGCTATGGGAGACCTAGAATCAGATTGAAGTTCCCCTTTGGTTTATAACTTTATATAGGGCTAAACAAGAATATGTTGGGGAAATGACCCCATTATTTCACCCCTGTACTATTATTTAATTTTGAGGAAATCGGCCCAAACTATTATTCCGCCCGCCCCTATTTTTATATGGGCTCAAGAGTAATATCCTCAACCATGTTGTACCAAACACTATACAGTAAATTGCAGAAGGTTTGAAGTCACATTTTTTTTTTCTTCTAAGGGTGTGGATAATCAATTTACATGCTCCACTCTAAATTCTAATGTTTATTGAGACTAACCCCAAGCTATCTTAGTTCAATAAATGTCATTATTGAATTGCACATAAAAATTGTTTGAGTCATGGTGACCCCACTTTTTGTTTGAAATATTTGCGACCCCATCACTTTTGAAACTAATCTGTTTTTGGCAGGTTCTCAGAATTTTTAATATATTATAACGAGTCACCAGTTTATAGCTAAATTTACAAAATGAGTCCAGTACAGACCTAATTTACTGGATGAGTTTTGTAAATTTCCCTATAAACTGAGACGAGTTGTAGATTCTATTTATTACTTGATTTAAAACCTCCATAAAACATGTAAATCAATAAATTGGATGTGAAACTAACAGCTGCTTCTATAAGGCATGCAATGATGTTTCACGTAACTATGTGCTGTTTACCTGCATAAAGAAATAATTCCAGAGAAGAAAGATTCTCTAACGTATTTAATGGTGTAAATTTAATGAATAACTTTTCAAACTTTATCAATATCAGTCGCAGACACCGATTCTTCTTCATTACTCGTCCCCTGATTCCGAATCAACAATAATTCATTTGGGTACACCTGGCACTATTTCCTGTTATACAATGACCGTTGTGAATCATTATTATAGAATGGGTTTATTGAATGGAATACGGGTCAGATCATGTAATAAATGGGTATATATATACATTCAACAAATTGTATGAACACTGTATTCATGTCTGAAATTGATGACTTTTTATAAACATTGGTGAACCCCCATAGTCGCTATATATGATATGCAATAGAATATATTTATAATACCGGTATGGAGGCACAGACTCAGTAAGAGTGTTCATTGCTTTAAATGTGCTTGCTTCAGTGAGGGTGAACAAATTCTCATTTCTTATCAAAATTGCCATGTATCGATCAGAATGGCACATTTCCCTCAACTCAGAACAAGCTTGAAAATAAATCGTCAACCTCATCTACCAAGACTGTGATGATCTTACACCTCGGCTACAGGGACCTCCTTAAAAATGAAGCCCTTTGACTGAGAGTTGGGAAAACGTATCTGTCTGAACATGGGTTCGAATATTGAAACAGAACAGATCTACCATTATATTGTAACAGCACAATGCACTTCCTGTGTATCTGTGGTCATACGATTAGGCCTAATATAAAAAGAGAACTGTTTCCAGTGTATTCTCTTATATATGCGAGGCTTATATATAAGAGAATATCCTGACACAGGATAATTAATGCTACGCCAGCCCCGCTCCCATCATGAAAGTGCTAAATCTTGGAATAAAGTTGTTAATTTAACAGTGTTTGGAGGAGAAAGAATACATCCATACAATTATGTACCACCTTCATTATGTGGGGAAATTTATATATAAAGAATAGGTTGTGAGCCATTTATATTTCTTTCATTATACCTATGTTGACAAATGGAAGGGCGTTGTGGTCTATTGGCCAGTCCTCCATTCAGACTCACACCGTATTACCGATCCGGATTACCACCGGTCACGATGCGGATCACTACCGGCTGTTTTGACAAAAGCGTGCCACGTGGCATCATTGTAGTTGGATCATTTTCGCCCTACATTCTGTGGAAGGTGTGAATTTTTTCTCCCTTCGTGTATAGGAGTAACTGGGCTAGCGGAGGACGCCGATAAATCTGATAAGTATACAATATATGTTCATTTATTCTTATATTTGTAACGCATGTTTACCATTGTGTTTCATTATTTCGAGCAGTAGCTGATATGGATGGTTCATGTTTTATTTCTTTATGCGGTATTCTCGTGGTACGAAAAGATAGACCATTTACTAAGTCATTCGCCTAATGTACACGTTTGTATGTTCGATTTGTGGCCATCTGGGACGTTTTGAACATAGATACCCATGAAATGAACTGGTACGGATCTGTACCGGCAGGTGATGCGGATGTGTACCGGCAGCACACATTGGGGTAGTGAATGGTGCCGATCCGCATCCTGTTTTTTGGAACCCATGAGTATGGAAATCGATACTACGCGTTTAATTTACATTCAACTTGACAAACCATATTGCCATTTTGTACAGTTATGGACATTCTTGTATACGCAACAGAAATAAGAGAAAATTCCATGCATTTGCATCATGTATTGTGCCAATGAAGATAAATAATGGGCCACGTGCAACTAGATCCTAGTAACATATGCTACCTCTAAGGTTATCGTAGGCGATTATTTTATATTTTCTTGGCGTGGCCATTTTCGAATGTATGTAAGAAAGACAGCGGCAACAAACTTTGTGTGGGTAACATTCAGATATATAATATAATTAACGTTTTAGTCGACCTACCGTTACACAAATTGCCACTTTCAGCCGGTAGTGATCCGCATCGTGACCGGTGGTAATCCAGATCGGTAATACGGTGTGGACTTGACACTGTCATTTATGGGGGGGGGGGGGGCAATGTGTAATTTTAGCCGACCCTGCCAGATGTGTACACATCAAACAACAACCGTACCTATATTTGTCATATATAAAGTTATAAACGGTATAACTGTGCCAGGATTGTGCGTGGAATTCAAAATTGCAATGTCTGTCACTGTTTGTATGGCAAGCCAAACCGCTATTTAATATTAATTTTACTTAAGTAAAATAAAACCATGTAGATGACATTTTATTTCACTTAAGTAAAATAAAATGACATTTTATTTTACTTAAGTAAAATAAAATGTCATTTTATTTCACTTAAGTGAAATAAAGTGTCATTTTATTTTACTTAAGTAAAATTAATATTAAATAGCGGTTTGGCTTGCCATATGTTTGAGGTCTGCAGATGAGATTTATGAAGCGAACATGCACATTAACACAGCGAGCATTTAGTCCATGATTTAAATCCTAAGTATATGTTAGATATAATTGTGGTGGATTTTATCTCGAACTCCAGGAGCCCTGCACATGCATATGAGTACATATATTAATATAATTGTATAACAACATTTATCGGGAACTACAACTCCCATACATGCATACAAAGACATGTGTGTGTATAAATCTATAATCATAAATATGAAATCACGTTTTTTAAATGATTTACAAAATGTTGAAAATGTTTGGTTTGCTCTGATGTTTTAATTTATCTATCTGCTGGTCTACACTATCTACACTGATATTGCTCACAACTGATATGGACACCATAGAACAAAAACAATTTTACAGTAATGCCCTAAATAATCATCTCCTTAACCGCAGCAGAATTATGGGTAATTTTTCAGGATTTAGTCGGAAATATGGTTTGTTGCCATTCATCGGAAAGCTCTCACTGAGTGGCAACAAGTCATATTTCCGACTAAATTACCCATAATTCTGCTGTGGTTAAAGAGTCGATTATTTAGGGCATTACTGTACATAAAGGGCCGTCAATCCAAGGTGTTCTAGGTTTTTATATTCTACAGCTTTAGGTTACCTTTATCTTGACATTTGTTAACTGCCACGGGGCAGACTGATCTGGAGATCATTAGTTAAGTTTCCACTACTGGAGACCAAGACAGGGGTACCTCAAATGTAGGCCCTGGATACGAGCATCCACTCCCGCCCATATATTATGGGTATCAAAAAAGTGAATTGGTTGAATTGTTATTTCCAATATCTGCAATAATGAGCCCCACTGTCTATTGTTATATTATATACTTCTACCAGGGGCTTATATTCAGAACCCTCAATTCCATGTATTGAATTTCAACAACAAAAAATTAATTCCCATGCCCACCCTCTTCTTTTTTCCCTCCGTTACCAGACACATTTCTATTTTTTGTTTGGGCCTACATGTATATATATATAATCCAAGATTGATATAAGACATCTTTATAGAAAATAATTCATTTAAATATAGTGTCTATAGGCCTTTCGTATCATTGCCACTTTTCAATAGAAGACAATACTGATTGTGACATCATAGCATCAAGGGAAATAACTCAATTTAGAGAAAACGACATTTCCTGAGTACATTAAGTTTACACTTCAAATGTTTCATATAAAAGTCTTCTCTTTGATTTCTGAGTATTTTACTGTTGGACTGTAGTTTTTGGAATGGGAAAATAAAAAATTTCCCACCGCCGCATTCATCGAAGTGTCAGCTGAGTGGAAGTTTTCGATATCGTTATTGTCTTCTATTGAAAAGTGGCAATGCCACGAAAGGCTTATAGACACTTTATTTAAATGAAATATTTTCTATAGACATGTCCTATATCAATCTCAGACCATATATATTACTGTGCACAATAATCACTGCACATGTTATTCTAAACTGTGAAATATATATTATATATATATCCATCCGATTTAAGGAGCCACGGACTCAGTATGAGTATTCATTGCTTCAAATCTGCTGCTTCAATAAGAGTGAACAAATTCTCATTTCTTATCCAAAATGTCATGTATCGATCAGAATGGCACCATAGATGTATATGTATATGTGAAAGTGTACAAAGACAATATTAACCTGCTCAGATTGTAGGAAATTGAGTCTTATGTCAGACTATGTGGTACTATACATGTACATGCATGATATGAATTCCCAGTCTTGCATCTCCTTCATAAGAACATTTACTGTTTATCAAGAGGCTGATAGGTTGATGTATTGGTGCTCTCTGTTGTTGATACTGCTGTTTATTTCTCCTTCGTGACTGTTGATAGCGGAATATATTCTTGTATTCGCCCTGTTGATGATGGTAAACCAGAAAGAGATAAGGTTACTGCAGAAGCTTACATAAGTGCCAAAACATAAAACATATGCTGCATTGGCAAGTGTTACATATGTAGCATAGTCAGTGGTGTTGTCTTATCTATAGAGATAATGGGGATTACCAAGATCATGTCTTCTCAACAATCATGCATCCCAAGTACCAGAGATACTAGAGAAATAAGAGGAGATTCTCAGTAACCCAAGTGCTCTCATATGTTTATACAGGACTATATAACAGGCCTGCAAATTTGAGGTGAATGACCATTCAGTTTGCTGGAGGTTATCTAAAATGAAAATGCCGCGAACGAAAAACAGGCATTCTCACCTTAATTTTTGCTCAATCAAGTCCCAAAATGAGACATTCAAATTTATTAAGGTAGTTCATTGAGTTGCCCATGTGTAGTTAATAATACGTGCTGTAGCAATTATAACAGTTTGTTCAACTCTCCTGCTAACCTATGGTATGGGTTACCTAAGCACAAACCTGGCAAACGAAAAATAGTTTACACATAATTTTGAAACCTGCAAGCCTGATATAATAATAATAATAATAATTATTATTATTATTCACATTTGTAGAGCACCTATTTCACGAAATTGTGTTCACATGCGCTTTATAATATACATGGGCAGTAGGGCCCGACGAATCGGCAATTTCAACATCGAATCGAATCTCGAATCGAATCAGGATAATGATTCGAAATCGAATTGAATCTCGAATCGAATCTTTTTCAAACACTTTAGTAGATTCGCGGTACCGATCGGTGGAAGGTACGAGCAAAAATGGGTGCAAATGTCAGATGATTTTATAACGTCGCGGTGAGATAACTCAGATTATGAAGAAGGTTCATTGAACTTAATTTCTATGACATGATATATATAAATACAATATTTAATCACAGTTTAAAACAGTTTAATATATGAGAATGGCACGACACCATTTCATATTTTGTGCCACTGCCAGTACTCTTGGGCTCCAAATAAACATGCATGCACGTTTATTATTTTCTTGAGAAGTTTCCCCCCTGCACAGTGCTTATTTAGGTCTGCACGTTTATTAATTTGAGGCTATGAAAATTGAAATCAGCACTTGTAAATTTAAGATATCTATATGATTCTGATATCAAAATGATGAGCTTAGTGATATAAACTTTATGCATGTACATATTCATATGGCATACATGTGAACATTTAAATATTGAATAAAACACCACTATGTTGACTCCTATACTTGACCTGCTATAAAAATAATTTGTTGATGTTTTGCTCAGAGTTCCCCCTGCACTATTATTTGGGTCTGCACTGTTATCAACATTCAATGGAATTTCCCCCCTGCACTATTATTTGGGCCTGCACTTTTATTTGGAGCCCGAGAGTATGCGTGAAGTTCGCGAAAGAAAGCAGTTTGGAACTTTGGAGTTAATGGAGTCTGATTCGAGTCATTGCAAACGGGAACTCTTCTGCGCATGTACGCTTCACCCTGTCGCGCACAGCAGGCACGCGCGATATCAAAATTGCGCATCGTGACTTAATTGGGAATAGCGCATAAGCATACGCATAGTATCCCAACTTGGGCCTGTCTGTCGGAAAGCTGAATGGTTAACAAATTATATTCCATTTCCTGGATAAAGATGTTGGTCGGATTTGGAGATGGCATGATGGAGCCCAAAATGTTTATTTAATATATTTATATCGTTTTAATTTTGAGTTAAAAAAAATATGATATTATTTGATTGATCTGAGTAACGCAAAATAGGCTTTTCTGGTAAGAATGTCAGATACCGACATACAAATACTAGTATGTCCCACAAGAAATTCACTAACTTCAGTTTCGCGACATTTCTGGTTTTATGTGGTGGAGGAAACCGTGTGTGCGTTACGATTATGGTACAACCGCGATGAACACGCAAACCATCACAGACCAATACCTGCATGCTCCACGAGTTGCACCGACCTCCCACGAGTAACCATGCAGCACTGGGACTGGTGGGGCAATATATACGAGCAGTGAGCTTTTGGGCAACTTACCCTATACACATTGGACCATGGTGGTCACACATGGTCGCGGAAGGAGACTTGTGTTAAGTATTGGGGATAATATAAATAATTTTTTATAGATAATGCAGTCTATTCCCAGTGATAAAGAACTTGTATATAACGATTCGAAATATCCCGAATCACCCAACCGCTTTCGAATCGAATCGGAACGTAAGATTCGAAATCGAATCGAATCTCGAAGCTTCGTCAGGCCCTAATGGGCAGTCAATTAAATGTTACAAGTATATAAGCAATAAACAGTTAATCATATGAGTCCCTACGCAATTTTGAACAAGTATATTTTAAGTAGCTTCGGAATTCTAACATGTCATACGATAATCTAAGTTCATCCTGAAGACTGTTCCATAGAGTTGGTGCAGTGATGCGAAAGGCTCTGACCCCAAAGGTACAGTAATGCCATAAATAGTTGACTCCTTAACCACAGCAGAATTATGGGTAGCTTTTCAGGATTTAGTCGGAAATATTGGCTCTCACTGAGAGCTTTCCGATGAATAGCAACAAGCCATATTTCCGACTAAATCCTGAAAAGTTACCCATAATATCTGCTGTGGTTAATGAGTCAATTATTTAGGGCATTACTGTAGGATGGTCAGATTTCGACAGTGAGAGAAGCTTGTTTCCATCAGACCGTTTCTGCATATCATGACATAATGGGAGTTTTTAAAATGGAATGTCTGAATAAATGTGATTGAATGAAATTTGGTATGCCGATTTAATGTATCTCTGATTATTATACCCCCCCCCCCCCCCCCCTCACTTTTCGATTGACTGTTCATCTATCTGTTTGTTTATCTGTCTGCATGGCCATCCATCATCCTATCTTTATGTTCGGGCATATAGCTCACCCGTTGGGGTTATCGGATGTGAATGAAATTTAGTATGGAATTTCGGCATCGGGAGTACTTACAAAGAGGCTGCAATTTAACATTGTTCGTGTTTTCCATTCTAGAGTTTCTTTGTTCATATGTAAGTCGTTGTTTTCTGTCCGTCCGGCCATATATCTCAGACATGGATTATCGGATTTGAATGAAATTTGGTATGGATGTTCACCATAATGACTGTTTTTGTTCGCCTTTTCAATTCTTGAGTTATCCTTCTTTGGTATTCTGGGAATCTTTGTTTTTGTCCTTCCACACATGTATCTCATTGTAAATTTAATATATCAATTGACCAGCAAATATTTCAACTCGATATCCTAAATAATATCATTTGATTTTGAAAATTTATGTGCACTGTACAAAACCTGTGTATCTCTTATGTGGCTTACCTGTGATGTGAGGTGCACTTGGTCAAGTATAATTTCTGATATTAAAGTGCAAACATTGCAAAATATTTGGGGGAAAAAAGGGCACCAAACAACATGTCATACATCTCAGAAATTCACATATAAAGGGTGTTATGCAATGTGCATATCAAGTAGGGTCCTCCGAACATTTTGTTTCCATTCGAACGGAATATACATCAATGTTCACGAATCGTATTGAACATATTCAAATCCTGGACCTGTAAGACAGTACATTATCTTATATATGCGAGGCGCCCTGTGGGAGACTCGCATATATAAGAGAATTAATGCATTGGCACAGGATTTTTTATGCTGCACCCTCATGAAAGGGTTAAATAATACATCAATAAAATATAGCCTCTTTCTCATTGTCAACATGTAGTTTTAGATATATTAATGTGAACTCCTTGACCCTTGAACGTACCGCAAAGTATGACAATATACGGTACGGAGACTGACAAGGTTTGCTGAATGGGGAAATAATCTGCTCGGAAATGTATTTGAAATACATACCTAACATAATGTTGAGATTCTTGAAGCAATATTGAGCTCAATTAAATTGCCATTTGAGCATTTTACTTGCTCAGATCATGTACTTTTTATGGCAGTTACTCATTTCCACTCAATTTGTATATTGCTGAGAACACTCTTCCCAAACATTCCCTTCGAAAACTATGACAAAAGTCATCTTTTTGACATTTTTATTGTTATATAATATGCTTGATGTGATCATACCAACATTTGTATTAATTGGGCTGCATGGTTCTTGAATGTACCAGTTCTTGCAAAATGGATGCTTGCAATTTTCCAGTACAAACTAACATTCTTCTAACAGTCTTGAAGCAGTGTTGCTCTCTATTAAATTGTCATTTGAGCCTTTTACTACTTCAGATCATGTTATTTTTATAGCATTTATTCATTTCCAATAATGTTTTATACTTGTTGAGAACGCTCTTCCCAAAATGTCCCTTCTATAAATATATGTTTAAAGTCATTTTTATTTGACATTTTTGTTGTTATAGAATATGCTTGATCTATTAATTGGGCTTTAATTTGCCAGATCAACTGTGTCTCATCAGGTGATCACTGTCCTGGAAAATTAATACAGTAATATATAGCTATCGGGACCTTTCTCTTAATGTGGTATTTTGGCAGATTACTATCGAGAAAAGTGATGAAAATAGATGGCATTGAAGTGTGAAATCTATGTCCTTTTTCTTAACAGGTATTCAGTATTCACCTGTCTGTTAATTGGCATTCAGTATTCACCCCAATCTGTTAACCCTTCCATGACTGGAGCGTCCTGAAATTTTGCGAAAACCCTGTGCCTCGCAGCCCTGGGAATTAAGGAAAATTTGCCTAGGTGAAAGAAATCGGCCAAGGCAAAAACAGATTTTACCTAGGCAATTTTGCAACAATATTGCCATCTCAAATCAATATGATTCAATAATAACCTGAAATGCTTAGTTATTTTGGAGAACATTTCCAGGCCACTACTCATCATATATATACATTCCACAAATCATCTCCAAAACTAGTGCCCTTATGGGTAGCTAGTTAATGGCCCAGTGCCATGGAAACAATTTTAGGACAATATATGTAAAGAGTGATTTAAGTAAGTCATTTTGGCTAAAGAGGTTCTATTTCTGATAGACACAAATCAATTAGTAACCCAATGAACTTGTTTTACCTAGGCAATATAATTGCCTAGGAAAACTGATTTTGCCTCTGCTTTTACCGAGGCATTGCCTATTGCCTAGGCTAATTCCCGGGGCTGGCCTCGCATATATTTTATATAAGAGAATACATTTGCCTAACAATATTTACCTTGGCTTTGTAAGCCAGTGCCTTCTCTTATATATGCCAGGCCCCCTATGGGAGACTCGCATATAAAAGAGAATGCACTGGCACCGGATCTTTAATGCTGCACCAGCGCAGCTCCCATCATGAAATGGTTAACATGTATTCAGGATTCAGGGGGACGTGTGGTGACACCCTCATGCTGATGTAGTGTGGTATTGTTACAGGAACAGATGTTTGTAATGAAAAGTAAGTGACAGTCAAGGTCCAGGAGGTTTTTATTTAGTCATATATTTACACAGTGTTCATTCACATATATACATTTGCTATATACGGGCCAATTAATCCTTGTCAAATAGTGTCCTTTATTAAGTCATGCTTCACCCGAAAACTGCCTTGGATGTACCTACGGGGATTAACCTACATTTGGGCTTGATATCCGATCTTGCCTAAAGCTGATGACAAGGGTCCTCCTGATTGTTCAGTGTAAAATTATGTTTTCATGGATATGTTGACCTCATTTTGTGATGGGATTTTAAATAGACAACAAAAAACATGCCAAATGTGGTACATACAGTACTACATTAACCTTTCCATGACTGGAGCTTCCTGAAATTTTGTGAATACCCTGCACCAATGCATTCTCTTATAAGTCTCCCATAGGGAGCCGTGCATATATATAAGAGAATACATTGGCCTAACAATATTTACTTTGACCTTGTAAGCCAGTGCTTTCTCTTACATATGCGAGGCTCCCTATGGGAGACTAGCATATATAAGAGAATGTGCTGGCACCAGTGCAGCTCCCATCATGAAAGGGTTAAAAGCAGTGGTTGAAATCATCCCACAGATAAAAAGTGATATCTATATACTATTTACTGATTTTGATTTGAGGTGTGATAGCAATACCAAACTATAAAGTTGTACGTAAATGTTTAAACTGAAATATCCAGAAATGAGTCTCATATTAACAGTGAGATCAAATGATATAACAGCTTAAAGAGACAATATGACTTGTCACCACAACCTGGATGAGTACAAGAAAACATATACTCTACCTATAGAACATTGTATAATGACATTTTTATTATCCATCTGTATGTTTATCCAAATGATGACGTCACCTTGTCCAGATAACTTTTATAAAAGTCACATTGGACTTTCAGGGGTCCAATATGACTTTTTCCAGGATTATCATGTGACAGCTTTTGCCCTATCAGAAATAATGTTAGTTAAGGGATGGATAATAAAATACATAATTAGCCCCTATAACCTGGGTTCATATTTTTTAGTAAGATACAAGTGTATTATCGGCTCGCTCAGTGACATAAGAGCTTAGCGCAATGATATTGATCAATGTTATTATGTCAATTAGAATATTATTATGATATTCAATTTGTAGTGGGTAATTTAGTGTTGACTGTGAGATAAACATGATTGATAAGGGTGGTTGAACAATTTTGTCAACATGAAAAGACACATTTAAAATGGAACTATGTTTTTTCTTGTTTTTACTTCCTCTTTGGTTGTGAAAAGGAAATCAATATTAATTTTTTTTAACCCCAGACGTTTCAAGATCATTTTTTCTTGCTAAAATGTGACTATGTGATACAAAGGATCTCAAATTTGTCACAATTCTCTACAAATTTTATTAACCTTTTCCACTAAATTCGATTCGAGCCGAGTTTTCGATTCGAGCCGAGCTAAAGGTCGGCTCAAATCAAATTTAGTGCACTCGGTTAATAAATTTTGTATAGAATTGCGACTCATTAGTGATCCTCTAAGCATAATGCACAAATCAAATCTGGAATATTATATTACAAACACTGTAATACCAAATTCTACATATTGACATAATCGTATAGTAAAATTCGAAAATATATGGTGTATAGATCTACCTACTAGTATGGGTATGGTAAATTTGACCAAAAAACATCTTGTGATCTCAGTTGGTATGGAAAGTAGGTATACTGCACTGTACCAACTGATATCACAAGCTACATGTACTAGTAGTTGTAGTCGAATGAAACTTGGCCTTACAGAAACTGATTATTTTTTTCATGTGCTTCAGCATGAATTCCCTGATAATTATACCCCTTATAATGAAGTTATGGGGGTGTATACTGGAATCAGCTTGTCTGTCCCTACGTCTGTGGACACAACTTTGTCCGAGATTCCTTCTGTTTTCGGCCAAAATTTTTGAAACTCGGTAGAAATATTTATTTACTTGGGAACCTGTGCACCTGCGATTCTTTTAGTGGAGTTATTCATCTCTTTCAACTTAGAAATTTTTGGCAAAGATGTGTAGTTATCTCCCTTTTCAACTTATAAATGTTTAGCAACATACGTAATTGTGTCATTTTGTGCAAGCTTATACTCGTTCGTTTCTATGAAACTTGGCACAGATATTATCACCATATCCACCTTTGCCCTGGGCCCTGCAAAGTTTTGAGATTTGATTTGAGTGTCAGGCTGGCAATTTGTTTCAATTTGAATTGGTCATAGGATTCAAATATTTTCAAATCATCCTTCTTGTGGGTGAAAAAGAACACAAGGTTGAAGCTGCCTTAACATGACTGCCGAAAACTAATGGGTAATTCCATCCAGCATGCCAACATGGGATTGTATGTTTCAGTTTAAACATATTTTATTGCCGAAGACGATGCATGTGTAATACACAATTGTCAAAGGGATAGGGGTGCAAGTGCTGGACACTTAGGATATGTTTACAATGTGTTAACTCTTAGTGGCAGCCAACATGCTATAGGTCTAATAGAAAAATGCCTGAAATTTTAGTCTAACTCATTGTGTTTGCCTTGCTGTATTGATTTGTACGGTATTTCCAAATCAACAATGCGACAGTCGTACAGTGTATTTCTCATCCAAATGCAGGGAGTCATTGGAATATTGAAAACATTTTATTGTTGTGAACAAACTTGATTAATCAGAAATATGTTTGTCTATGCATTCTTGAAATGTACTTGCAGAATTACAATTATTATTATTATTATTATTATAGATACATTTAGAGCGCATTATACAATAAATTAGTTTCAATGCGCTTACAATACAAACATGGCACACATCCTAAAATAATAGTAAATAGCGATTGGATAAAATTATATACTAAGAACCTAACTAGAAAATACGCAAACTTAACCTAATTCTCAACCGCAATAAAGGCAATGTAAATAAATAAATAAATAACAGTTTTGTTTAGCGTAAAATCCACCGAAGTGCTCTAAAACGCTTGACATGTTAAACATAAAATACAATTGCAAATATAAGACAAAATTATGGACATCAACAAAAAAGTAGAACTATAAGTGATACGTTTATACTAAGAAATACAAAAGCACATAAAATTACAAATCGAAAAAATATTAAAAAGTTACTGGTAAATTTGGGGTGGTAACATGCTAAAAAATGTGGTAAAATGGCGAACGGGTAACAAGCTAAAAATAACATGAAAAGGGGGTAAAATGGGGAAAGATCGGGAACGAGTAAAATTGAAACGAAGAATATTGATGAGACTAAGGTGCTTAATTAGTGATCCAAACAGTATAAAAGATAGATTATTATCAACAAAGAGTATTTGCATTAGTATTTTTTTGTTTTTGTGTGGGTATTTTAAGATAAAAATAAAAACAGTTATCAAACACATATGTACACGAGTTAAGTTCAGCTGGTATTTTCCTTGGTTGATGCGCATGGCGTTAGCTTTCACCTGGTATAGCCTGGAACACCCTAGCTGACCAAGGCTACTCACTAACGTGCTTACGGGACTTCTTCTTCGGTTGTGATTCCAGGTCATTTAATGCTTCTTGGAATAAGAGTGCGCATGACATTAGCTTTCACCTGGTATAGCCTGGAACACCCTAGCTGACCAAGGCTACTCGCTAACGCTACTGTTTTTTATTTGTCTGTTGTAATTTGACAATGATTATGTTCATGATTTTCGAAACCCAAACTGTACACGTATAACAACTTTTATAATTTGAAGATGAGACAATTTTTGTTAGCGACTGAAACTTCCAGCAGTTCGCCAGTGGATCTTGTACGTTGTGACATATTCCATCACCCATCTGATGCCCTTGTAATTGCATACCCCATTTTGCTTCAGTACAAAAGTAGTAATACTGCTGAATTGGCCATTATCTCATGGTTTTGGGCAATAATTTCCCAGGTTCGTTTAAACTGGTATTTTGATATCTGGGTTTGGCTCATATATATTCGAATCGAGATTCAATTTGATTCACCAATCTTACCCCTGATTTAATTTGAGATTATCTTAATCACCACATTTAAAGTGTGTATGTCAATTTAAAATTGAAAGATCACAGAGACTAATTATTTCTCAAGAATCAGGGGACAATATTTCCTTGGAATTTACTCATGCACTCCACAAATTTATGGTAGTAGCTATGCATTGATAAATGAAGTTATTGTCCGAAATTAATAAAATAAAAAATATCTGGAATAAACACATGGTCCCTTGACTCCTTAATGTGCTATGGTATATACACCATAAATAAACTGTTAACCTGGTACTGCTCCACTGATTTATCTTTTATCACTTCAGCTAAAGTCACTATTACATTGTTTGAGAAACTGCCCAGGGGTGTCTGTTTTAATTTGTCAACATTTTATGTGTGGTAAATTGACCAGTATAAGCTGTGCGATTGATGTCAATCATATACCATGTCTATAGATGTGGTTATGTAATGGAGTTTTTTTGTGAAGTAATATTAGCTGTTTGAGAGTGCTTTACAGGTAAAAGTCCAATCAATCACGGTTAGGTAATGGAGCGTTAACATGGCTGAATGATCCCTCCACAATCTGATGTACTACTAGGCGAGTGGTTCAGTTGTAACAAGAGGATCAAAATGATTTAGCTCATGTTTAGGCTTATCATATATGAACAAAGTTTTTTAATAAGTCAATTTATTTCTTACCCGGATTTCTTGATATAAATTGGCAGTTGTGATACGTACTTCAAAAATGAACTTGTTGTTAAGATTTTGAGCTGCACCCTGAACTCTACTGTTTACAATGGTCCAAGTTGTTTCTTCCTGGATTTATTTTTCTTGAGTGAAATATTGATACAACATAAGGTGTTTGATGTTGATATAGTGATGAGCTGTGCTAAGCTCATTCCGAAATTGGATAAATGTGAAGCATCATTCAGTCTGGATTACCGTTATCCCGGAAGGAATTTATATGAGAAGTTTGTTCAGGTAAAAAAAAAATGTTCATCTTTCATAAATAAACAAAGAAAAATTATATCGTAATTGAAGTTTCAGTAGAAAAGACTAGACTCCTATTCAATTACTTCAATAGATAATGTTTTCTTTGTCGGAAGCCAACTTGTGATATCGGTTTGTGCTATATGTGGACTTCAGAGACATCTTTCACTCAGAACCATTATTAGAACACATCCAGTACGTGTCTGACACTTCATCTAAATATATTTCATCTGCATGAAACTGTAGACACAGTTATCAGTTTATAAGACTCTTGGTCTACATGACATTATGTCTTCAGGATACTTTAGTCTAAACGAGATATTATCTAAAGACAGTTTGTCTACATGCCATTAAGTTTATTTAGTGATGACACCTTAAATAGTTTACCTTGCAAAATCCAGAAATGATATATTGTTTCATAGTGTTTATGAGTGGCATCTTCGATATTTATCCTGGAAGGACATGTATTTGGCACAATGTCATGTGCTAACATTTATATAATCTGCCATCTGATGCATTAATTAATTCATTTCAATGAGATTTACATATAAACTGTTTCATAGACGAAGCGATGTGTAAATGAGTTGGCATTAGATGAACTGTTCAATTACTCAATGAGTTGCTCCTGGATCATGGCAGATTTAAAATCAAGAGAACTATTTGCAATTATTTGGCCCTGCAAATCGGCACTTTTTCGCATATTCAAAATATGATATCGAATCTCGGAACGATTTAAAAACATCAAATCTAATTGGCTGTCAATCCAGAATGTAGGTCTTCGAAGTCAGTCCAGTTCGTATCACTTTTTGTGTTAGGTTTTTGGTGGTAAATTTTTTTATTTTCATTCATTTATGGACATAAAAGCTGTCCAATGTTCGGAGTAGAGAGGTTCTGGTTTACAGATGTAATTTTTAGTGAGAATGCACTTGGGTGAAAACGGGACCAGCTAATTTGTTTGGTATGGAGAGGGATTCTGTTTATAGAGGGTCCAGTTTGGAGAGTTATTACTGTATGATCTTTTTGACAGTATACTTACATGTAAGTGAAGAAACCTCTAATAATACAAAATTAGCATATTGCGACAAATAGGCAGATGCATCAATCTTATATCTCATCATCACCCTGAGCAAAATGTCCAACATAGTGTGAATGATGGGGACAAATTGGATATTCAAAAATATTTGCATCTGAGGTCCGAATTTGGTATCAACACCAAATCACAATGGTGATATCGACATAAAATCGAATCTCAAATATTCGCAGGGCCGTAATTTATCAATAAGCATTTTCTGTCGAAATTTCCTTACCCACATAATCTATTTTTTTTCAGGGATTCAAAGAGAAAGAGCATCCAACGAACAGGACAATAATCATAAACAAAGAGCATCACTCGACAACAGAACCTCATCCACACGACCCTTATCCCGACAACAAAATCATATCATCGAGGGTAAGTTACTAGTATATAGCATCACTCAACAACAGAACCACATCCACACAACCCTTATCCCAACAATAAAATCATATCATGGAGGGTTAGTTAAATAGCAGCACGCAACAACCAAACCACTACAACAGAACCAGATAGTGGGCTAGCATCACCAAATTCACCTTCTGGGGACCACACTCTGCATGGCCTCATATGCTAAGGGAGACATAGACTCAGATTGAAGTTCCCAAATGGTGAATATTGTGATGTGCACCCATTGAGAACCTCGATTATGCAATGTGTCATCTGCCAATTTGGGGAGGGAATTTGAGGGTGAATTTAGTGATGCTAGCCCGCTATGTGGGATAGCTTCACTAAATTCAACATCTGGGGACCTCATTCTGCAAATGACAGACACACTAAACTCAGGCTTGGTATGTGACTCTAGTTTGGAGCCCCAAATTATACCTAAGGCCAAACTTTTTTATTTTTCTGCTTTACGGATTTTTTTAACCTTGTTTTGGTAGGGTCGGTCGGAAAAAAAATAAAAATAAAAATGCTCGAATCATTTTTTTTGACATTCGCTAAGGTGGTATTTGTGTCTTCATAATTCTCTGTCAGTCACTTATAGAGAACAGGTTTTGAACGTATATCACAAAATTCAAATCCAGTACTACGTATGTATTATTTGAAACGTAGCTCATATTATTGAATAATATTGAAAAAATCCAGAAATAAAGAGTTTGTTTTTGTTCAACATTTTAATTAGTGGTGAGATAATTTGTTTGATAAGCAGAAACAGCTACCATCGGCTGTGACAATAAAAAAAAATTATATTTGATTTTTATTTCCTTGTCAGGCCAAGGGGGGGGGGGGGGGGGGGGGGTCGGAAAAAAGTGACATGACATTAGGCTGAAAAAACTTTTTTCCGGCTCTTTGGTACCCACCACCCCCCTATTTGAAGGAATTTTTTTTTTTTCCAATTTCATGCGGGGTACCCACCCCCTTTTTACCTCCAAATCTGTAATATCACACCATTTAAGCTTGATGGTCAGTATTACAGTTACCCTATTTCCATTTCTGGTTCTTCTATGTCATTCCAACTTTTGTAACAACACGAAACAGGTTCTAAAAAAATACCTGGAAAAACCCAAAATAACACACAGAATACATGTGCTGATCAGTAAATTATTGATTGATTCTTCCCCAAATATTGTCTAAGGTAGCTCATAATGCTCATTATACATGTAAACAAATATAAAAGCATTAGTGTACCTTCTTTTCATCACAGAAAGTGTAACTTTAGATGTGTCCCATAGTATCACATGAATTTATGTCAATTATGATTTTTGAAAAAATTATTTGGGCAACACCACCTGGCAATTAACTCTCCAACAATACAGGTATTCAGCTGAAATCAACTATGTATCACAAAACTACTGTGCTAAGGCCAGACCCAGGTCAAGCATTCATACAAATACATGTACTGCATGTAAATATAAACTTGAAAATAAGACGGTCATATGCAGTCTGCATAATAAGCTCCAAGGAGGGTGAGTTTTGTGATGCTACCCAGCAGAGTGGGCTATAGCATTACCAAATTCACCATATGTGACCCTCATATGTAGCTAGTTCTCCATGGTTGGTCGAGACCAAAATAGAATGAGGTCGTTAGAGGTTGATTTGTTGATGCTATGCCGGGTAGTATCGCCAAATTCGCCCTCTGCAGACTTCGATCATTTTGCTGATGACCAGCACATTATTTTTAGACTTGCATATTATATTAAGTTATATTATATTTTCTTTCCCTTCTTTTCACTCATCTGTTCTGATTTTGTTTATTCCACTTAGCAGCCTTCTCCATATCTACACATTCAAGGTCTATGTATGCTCGCCCAATCTTTTATCTGGGTCCCACCATCTCAAGATTATTATCTCAGTGATATGCGTTGTTGCAGTCTACAGTCCCATGCCAAGTTCCGATACAATTTTGACTGAGTCATCTGGTCTGATCAGGTATAATGAGTAAATATTAATGAGATAAATGAATAGCTTTTTTCATTTTATTTATATTAAAGTTTATTCATGTGCTACATAACTGTCCATTTTCATCTGGAACCAGTAGCATTGGTACATGGCAATGTGATCGGATGTAAAAGGCGAATTCCTGAGAGTTGGTTCGTAATCTGGATTTCTGAGAAGCATCATGCCCATATCCACACTAACTACCCCCCTAAGCACTGCCCTAAGTGTCATACACACCTTAACAATGATGCTGAACACTTTGAGGCATTTATATTGAAGAAATGTTGTAAGAGGAAAAAATTGCGACCACTCAGGAAAAAAGTTACTTTTTCGCAGCTGAACCACCCACCCACCCCGGCCTAGTGTATGGAAAAAAGTTGATGACCCCCCCCCCCCCCCCCCCCCCCCCCCCTGGTCAGGCCACAGAAAACAGCAGTAAAATAAAAAAGTTTGGCCTAATAGTTCTTGACTTTGTCATATTCCTGTCCAAGACATGAAAATGTGTGTCTGACAATTGCCCAATCAGATCCCAGAGGGTGAATTTAATGATGCTATCCCGCACATTGGGCTAGCATCAGCAAATTCACCCTGTAGGGACCTCATTCTGCTTAGGCCTCAACTGCTGTTGGAGACCTGGGATCAGATTGAAGTTACCCAGTCAGTTAAAGACTCATTGAAGTCGTAGAAATTACCACTTCTGAGACAAAAAGGGCCATTTTTTCGGCCAATTATTTTTGCATGAAGATCACATTGAAAACTATGAGAAAGATAGAACTTTTTTCAGCGCTATATTAAAGGTACTCAATCCGATTAGACGCTCCTAAATTACTATTTCTTTGGCTTTGGAGGTAAAAAATATTTTATTCGAGTCGAGGAACCTACCCATCAACGCTCAGACTGATCAGATATCGATTTTTGAAGTTTGTTAATTTTTGGAGATGTGGGCCACTACTTCGTGCTCAAACAACAGACAAATTGCGGGTGTAAGATGGATAACTCGAAAATCAAGTGGTTACTATTAACAATAATAGCCACTTGATTTTAGGGTTATCCATATTACGATAATTATCTTACCATAATTTTTATGCGAACCACTCTGCAGGCTAGACAATTTTATGGTTAATTAAACATATATTTTTCTATTGATACACGCATTATCTGCCATCTATGCCTGATAGTTATGTTTCAAACGAACTACCTAACGTCAAAAAGTGTCTACTATTTATGATAACATCGGAAATGAGTCGGAATTTCTATTAAATTTTTATCGGGGTGAGAGCAAGCTATGCTCACTATCCCATTGAGGGAATATTCTGTTTTGCGAAATTATGTTTTGAATAGTGGATATCACCATTTAACTGGGAGATATATAGCTTCTTCTGAGGGAAGATATGTTCATTTATCAAACTGCAATTCTCGGGTTTGGTGATACCCTCGGGTTTGGCGATACCACGTACACGGGGGTGATTATTGTGGAAGGAAAAAACAACCGTGTCAGTGACCATGCTATATTTTATACAAGATTTCCTCTTAGTTGTACCTGGAATTCAGACAGAAGGATTCCAGCAGGTGGTTAGCCATTTCTGTATACTATGGATACTCCCATTCAGTTTTAAAATTATGCATTGGAATGGTATATTATTCATCTGGAGGGGGGGGGTAGGAAACATGACAGATAATACAATTCCTATCCTATATATTGGAGGGAAATGTTCAGATAATAAGTTCAACATGTTGAACTTATTATCTGAGCATTTCCTGAGGGAACTATCTGTCAATGATTATTTAGTATAAAAAGGGTTAATACACAGAAACTATAGGTGGTCCATATCTCAAAGACCTTTGATGTGGTGTGGTATTTCTGGGCAAGGTAGGAAAGCATTAAAATCCAATCATACCATGGATTATCACAACAGCTGATAACATTATCCGCTATTAAGCAATAAACACTATAGGAGTGAAAGCATTAATAGTTATAAGTTATAATATTATGTTATTGTGTGTAAGTCAGCATGCGTAATCCAATTTGTTATACAGCATTGTGGTTAGATGATCCTCCCCAGACAGTCGTTCATTGTACCTTAATATACCTGGCTACAAAGTGAAGACACCTGTACAAATTGACCTACTGTGGTGATTTATAGACACAATATTATAGGACAGCACTCTAATATTAGATTTAACAGTTTTACACTACATTGGCATGAGCCAGAGATGGCTTTGGTTACTGCTTTAGCTTGTAGTGGCATCATTCAGGTTACAGGGTGTAAAACTGTAAATAATTCCAATACCCAGCAATGCAAATGTTTTTGGTATACTGATATCAGCATAATGGCAGGTCTTGTACTTGCACTCATATGCACTCTCAATTTTTAATTCATGGGTGCTAAAATTCTCACTGGTCCCTCTTGTCAAAACGTTTATCGTCACTGTAATCGTTGATTCAATATTGATCTATTTGAAGGTATATTTAGAACCTTTCCCATCTCAGTTAACTTATGGGCATGTGAAAGTGTAACAGGACATAGGTCTATCACACAATGACATTTTGTTTGAGAAAAACCCAACTTACAATTATATTGCTGCCAATTTACAGGCACAATTTTAGATAATAAGTTCGTTTGTTGAACTTAATAAGTAATATCTGAACATTTCCTAAGGGATAACTATGGGAGTCTTTAATATATAAGAGAATGCACACATGATAATTAATGCTGCAACAGCGCAACTTCAGACTCACATATATAAGAGAATGCACTGGAACAGGATTTTTAATGCTGCACCAGCGCAGCTCACTCATGAAGGGGTTAAACAACAACTCCATCATAGTCAATATCGTTCCACTGGATTTGAACTGGCCCCTTCTATAATTCTTTACAATTACTTTACTTTACTTTACTTGATTGCCACTTGTCGTTGAGAAAATCACTTTAAATATAGTTAAATGTTCACATGTTCTAAAGTTGACCGTGTCCGGAACAATAAATATAGCATGTTTCACAGATATAAATAGCCCAAATGTTGACTGAAGAGAAATGTGGTTCATTGCTTCCTGTGACACACACATGTGTCACATAGTCCCAGGTCAATAAGCTTAAGTCAAGTGATCAACCGTGTACTTTTCAATCGGCTAATTCACGTTTCACTTTACTATTTTGTTGTTTGGTAATTGGGTCACACAGAATTGATCATGTAAAATTGGGATATTCCCAAGGCTATTCAGGCCTACAGTAATGCCCTAAATAATCTCGGGGAGAGCTTTCCAATGAATAGCAACAAGCCATATTTCCGACTAAATCCTGAAAAGTTACCCACACTTCTGATGTGGTTAAGGAGTCGATTATTTAGGGCATTACTGTATAATAAAGGATTTTCCGAAACTAGTGCACATGTTAGGATATAAACATAGTTTTTGTAAACATGAGTACCTCTACTCAGGACCGCGGTTGACAACATAGTAAGTGACATCGCCCCTTCACCTAGGGACCATTTTATTGCACAAAACAGTTCTCATTTCTAAATACACATTCCAAATTTCCAATGCAGACCCAATAAGCCACCTGCATGGTGAATATTGGACCGTAGTAACCATAGGAGGTGGCAACATCACCTGGAGATTCTCCATTTAAGCTTTCCAATGGTGGCTGCATGGTCTGTGAGCTGATGCACAAAAGAGCCATAAAATAAAGTTAAACTAAAGCATCCACTTTATAATCAAACAAAATGTATATGTGATTTTCGGGCTCCCAAGGTCAATATGTAAGATGACAGGAGTTGAATAACACCTTTATTGACTCATTAGTTTATAATGCACACAAACTTTCGGCCTTCTGTGAAGCCTTTAGCAAGTGAAATGGCAATCAATGAAATACAAAGTTTGACGTTATAAATGTCTATCACGTTTTGACATCAGTCTTAGAAACCAGTAGAGGCCGGATAGTGGTCCAAGAATCCCCGATCAATATATTTTTTTGCTAGTGCATGTTATAATGGTTTAAAAAATTTCCCAGAACAACCCCTAACTGCAGTGATTCCACCTTGTGGAATTTATTCTTGAAGACAGAATATAGACTTCTTCTGTTCCATGAGGAGTGTGTTCATATCTTATGATTTCCATGTGGTACAGTCAATTTGATAATCAAGTATTTTCATGCTGAGTCATAAACATTAATTACCACATTGCTTATTTTCTTGTTAACATTATGGGCCACATAAATGACTTTATAAATATCACACAGTCTTACTGTACTCTATCACTCAGTTATCTAGGCCAGAATGATCTCTCATTCACTTCAAAGGCTAACCTCTTCCCTTGATACACACAGAAGGCAAATTATCATGACATGTTTTTAACTAGTGTGTCTATGAAAGATGTATTGTGCATAAATCAACTGCACGCATGCTTAGAATAAACTAGCATCCAAGCATACTATCAATTTGTATTACATGTACTATTTATTGTACTACTTTATCTATAGCAGATACATGTATGGCCATGCAAAGTCAATTTTACATTTCTCAAGCCAAAACATTCTGAAAATCATGTGTGCACACTGTTTTGAATC
This sequence comes from Siphonodentalium dalli, assembly GCA_032622095.1. Taxonomy (NCBI): domain Eukaryota; kingdom Metazoa; phylum Mollusca; class Scaphopoda; order Gadilida; family Siphonodentaliidae; genus Siphonodentalium; species Siphonodentalium dalli. The sequence continues at coordinate 86,400,437 of CP136064.1, read as the reverse complement.
TTATTTTTTATTTCTGTGGCACACGCCAATGAAGCATCCAACATCTGCATCAGCTAAGTCTTGGTTTAATTTTAGTTACCTGTGCCCCTTCCACCCCCCCCCCCCCCATCTCCATCCCCAACATGAAATGCCCATAAATTAGTTAACAGATTTCATGTGGTTTATTTTCATAAAATATCACACAATAAATTATCATTGGCACATTTTTTAGTGAGTTTGCAGGTGCAATACATCATGTGTTTAACAAATGTTTGAACATATTCCATATATGTAGTTACAATTACCACAATCATTTTGTTCCGATTTTCACCACGGATTAAACGTGAAAAAAAAGACTGCATACTTAAGAGGAAAATGCATAGATTTAGGGGCACTGGATCAGGGAGTCATTGGAATCGTTTGACTCCTTGCCCTTAATCAGGGACGCTCGACTTAATTATGCCTGACATTGCCTGTACAATTGTATACTCTACATTCAATGGGGAAAATTAAGTTCCCTTCCATGCTTTGTATTTTGGTGGGACCTACAGGCCAAGCCCCATAAATAGCCCCCATGTTTGGCATTTTCAGTGACCTTTTTATAAGCCCTGTAAAAGTTGAATGGTGAATATGCAAAAAATAAAATATTGAAATAACTTCCACTTGAAATCTTCTCAAACCCTTATGAGTCGAATACTTCATTCATGATCTAGATCTCGAGTCCATGAAATGTGCTGAAATTGTTCTTAACATCTTAATGAACCAAAATTATAAATAAAGGTTTATATAGAAGTTTATCACAGAGAAAACGTGCCTCAAATCATTGCTGTTGGCTACATTGAGCAATTGTAATATAAGCTGCTGTGCTTTTTCCGAAAATAACACAGGGCCTATTATCACGCCCAGTATCATTTACAAAACACGATGTCCCTCCTTTCCAGTGCTTCTGGCACCCCTGTCATCAAACAGAGGCTTAGATAACTACTTGGCCACCTTTATTTGGACTGGCAAACTTGTCTCTAATTTAACCCTTTCTGTGCTGAATGTATTCTCCCCATCTGTTATAATAGAATACATTGGAATGATCTATTATTCATTAAGGGGGATGTTCAGGTAACAAAAGCAGACGACAGGCAGAAAAGTAGATAATACAATTATTTCTATAAATTGGTGGGAAATGTTCAGATAATAAACTCAACAACCAACCTATGTCATTTGTTAAAATTATTTTCTGAACATTTCCTAAGGGAACTACTCATCAATGAGTATTTAGTAAAGAAAGGGTTAAAGCTAGCAACTCATTTACTCATTTTGGGAAAACCCTGTGCCAATGCATTGTCTTACGGTATATAAGCAAGTCTCCCATAGGGAGCCTCGCATATATAAGAGAATACATTGGCGTCACAATAATTACATTGACCATGGGGAGACTCACATATATAAGAGAATACATTGGCATCAAAATATTTACATTGACCATAGGGAGACTCACATATATAAGAGAATGCACTGGCGCAGGATCTTTAATGCTGCACCAGCACAGCTCCCATTATGAAAGGGTTAATGGAGAGGGAGAAATAGTACTAGTAAGAATGGACTGAGGGTCACTAGTACTGGAGCAGTGATTATTGGCCACTATGGTCCCTTGGTATAAATCTAAATAAGGTAATGGTGGGGTTTGCAATTTTTGGCAGGTATTGACTGCTCAGATCATGCCATGAATCTCTACTCTGGCTAACGCCAGTAGAGATCATATTCCCCCAGTACAAAATGTGGGAACTTTTTGATGTGCTGACCCATTCTGACAGGGAGCATTATAACTTTGAACAAACAAGGCAGGGAATATATTTGTTTTTCAATGCTTGTTCCTCTCTAATCTACTTCACATTAGGGGGTGGTCCCAGCTTGAAATTGCATGCTTTTCTGTGACCTTTGTGAGCCAATATCACAATAAACATTGAATTAATTACCCAGGAGAAATTCCATAATTGTTAGCGATGCAAAGCAAAATCACTTACAAAGTCACTTAAAGTGTGCAGTTTTGAGTTTGGACCTTACAGTGAAGTATATTGCTAAGGAACAGGTAATAACTAAGAAATATATTCCCTTGTCATGTTTTCGACTTTATCAGGTTCCCTGTCAAAACTTTCCAAGGTTTTGTAATGATGGAATATGATATCTACCAGCGTTAGCCAGTGTAGATATTCATGGAATGATCTACTGACTGCTCTATAGTGTAATTCTGAAATGCCACCTACTCTTTTCTGTTCCTCTCCCTGTATTAACAGATGTTTGGCAATCTTGCCAAAGATCAGTGGCAGGGCAAACTGGAATGTACTGATAAGATATCTTGTATCAAGACAGTCTGTCAACTATAAGCTCAACTATTAATCATGGGATTGCCTCTTTAGCTTTGATGGTACAGTATAACTATTGGGAGGGGAGGGATGTGCCATAAAATTCATTTCATCACACATTTTTTAACCTCTTCACTGCTGAAGATGTCATGACACCATATGCTGGAACAATTGTGTCATGGCCATTTTACAGTGGAAAATATAGTGGGCATATGAAACCCTTAACCCTTCCATGACTGGAGCTTCCTGAAATTTTGCGAAAACCCTGTGCCGATGCATTCTCTTATATATGCGAGTCTCCCATAGGTAGAATATATTTAAGATAATATATATAAGAGAATACATTGGCCTAACAATATTTACCTTGATATTGGAGCCAGTGCATTCTCTTATATATGAGGCTCCCTATGGGAGACTCGCATATATAAGAGAATGCACTGGCACAGGATCTTTAATGCTGCACCAGCACAGCTCCTGTCATGAAAGGGTTAAGCCTTTCTATACTAAATAATCATTGACGAGTAGTTCCCTTAGGAAATGTTCAGCAAATAAGCTCAGCAAATGACCAAATGCATTTGTTGAACTTATTATCTGAACAATTTCCACCAATTAATTGAAATCCATCTTCACTTGTTAGCTCAACTTTGTAAAGTTTGAGCTATTGCCATGGCTTGGTATCCATCATCTGTGTGTGTATGTGTGCATGTATACATCCGTCAACAATTTCCTTTAGCACAGACCTTTGGTCGGATCATGAATTGATATTGACATGTAGATGGGAACGAGTCATTTTGGGGTCATTTGGCAAAAAAACATGGCTGCCAGTGGCCATCTTGGATTTCAAAATTCGATCCATTAGCACGGGCTACAGGTCGTACTGTTCTTCTGATCTTCATGAAATTTGTATGGGTGTTAATATTGACATGTAGATGGGAACAAGTAATTTTGGGGTCATTCGTTCATAAAACATGGCCACTGACAGCCATCTTGGATTTTACTCTTTGCTTGACTAAATCCTTTGGCACGGGCTACAAGTCGTATCTTTAGGAAATTTGTCATGGCTGTTGACATTCACATGTAGATGGGAACAAGTAATTTTGTAGTCATTTGGCCATAAAACATGGCCACTGGCAGCCATCTTGGATTTCACTCTTTGCATGACTATATCCTTTGGCATGGGCATCAAGTCGTACCTTTGGTAGGATCATTATGAAATTTGTCTGTCTGTTGACATTGACATGTAGAAGGAAACGAGTCATTTTGGGGCCATTTGGCAAAAAAACATGGCCACCAGTGGCCATCTTGGATTTTAAAATTCAATCCATTAGCACGGGTTACAGGCCGAACTGCATGTTCATCTCATCATCATGAAAATTTGTCATGGATGTTAATATTGATATGTACATGGGAACGAGTCATTTTGGGATCGTTCCGCCATAAAACAGGGCTTCCGGCAGCCATCTTGAATTTTACTCTTTGCATCAATAAATACTTTGGCACACCCTACAGTCCACTTCCCTCATCCGATCATCACCAAACTTCATATTGATCTTGATATTGATCTACTAGATGGGAGCTATCAAATGTTTTTGAATTTCATTGGAAAACATAGCCGCCAGTGGCCATCTTGGATTTTACTTTATATATATATCTCTTCATGTTGATAATCTAGTATTACTTAGACATTTCAACTTTCTGCATTCCTAATTGCTCCATTGACATGAAATTCCCTTTCCAAGTTGAGCTACAGTGTCATTGACTCTTTCATGTTATCTTTTCATCTGCTTTTATTATCTGATGATCCCCCCAAATGAATAATAAACCATTTCAATGTATACTTTTATAACTGAGTGGGAGAATCAATTCAGTATAGAAAGGGTTATATAAGTTTTCCAATGCTTTATCCTCAGAGTAGACTACGGATGGTATATTTCTAATAGAAATTTAGCTGTGGCCGTAACCTTTGTATTATTTACTTTCAGTATACAGTTTGGAACTTCCTGCCAAAGAATCTGTTTGAACAGTTTAGGAGGATTGCCAACTTCTACTTCTTATGCATCGGTATCATCCAGGTTTGATATATTTAACAGCCACTCATTTAAGATAAATTTACTTTTATTATGAGTCATATAATGTATTTTATTATATTTTATAGGTTTTCACATGTTTTGATCTTCCTATCTCAGTCATTTGTAAGCCTTGTTTGATTGATCTTTAGTGTGCTCATATATGAGGCAGCTTCTGTCCCGCCAACGCATGTCGGATTGAGACACTTCCAAATTAAGCCGCCTCAGAAAATTAATAAACCTCAAGAGAAAAGCCACCTTTGAGAGGGGAGGGAGGATACTCTGTATGGTGCATAGTATCAGGCTGTAAAATTACCAAGCTTTTGTCAAACTTTCTTTTACCCTTTCATGATGGGAGTCGCGCTGGAGCAGCATTAAGGATCCTGTGCCAATGTATTCTCTTATATATGCGAGCCTCCCATAGGGAGCCTCATATATATAAAAGAATGCACTGGCTTACATGGTCAAGGTAATTATTGTTAGGCCAATGTATTCTCTTATATATGCGAGACTCTTATATATAAGAAAATGCATTGGCACAGGGCTTTCGCAAAATTTCATGAAGCTCCAGCTCATGGAAGGGTTAATAGTCAGAATAAACCATTTTAAATAGAACATTTTATTTTTGATGATATAAAAATGAGGCTTAATAGATAGATTAGTTGATCATAAACAATGTTTAGATTGTTATATTCACTTTATACATTTGTTCATTCACATGTGAGAAGAATAACTTAGTAATATTTTGTTTCCTTATGATATGACAGATGTTTAATGTATTCTGTTGTAATATTTTCACATGTAAGAGATTTCCCCTCTGTGCTAATTGCTAACACCCATTTCTCAAAATATGGTGCCGGACATTTGCAGAATGAGGTCCCCAGAAGGTGAATTTAGTGATGCTACCCTGCACAGCAGGCTAACATCACTAAATTCACCCTCATGGGAGCTCATTCTGCTTAAGCATCATCTTCTCTGGAAAGTATCTTTATTATCAAATTAACAAGTTTTTTTTAGTTTCTTTATAAATTTCTTTAGAAAGTTTCTTTTTAATTTTATAGATTCTCTATATCCCCAAATTGTCAGATGAAACAATGCACAATCCAGGTGCCCAATGGGTGCACATCACCAGCTTCACCATATGGGAACTTAAATCTGTGTATACGTCTCCCATAGCAGATGATTCCATGCAGAATGAGGTCCCCAGAGGATGAATTTGGTGATGCTAGCCCGCTTTGTGGGGTAGCGTCACTAAATTCACCCTTTGGGGACCTCATTCTGCAAATGTCCAGCACCATATCTTGAGGCGTGCTAATGTCACTCTTCATATTTTTCAGCTTGGAATAGACTCCCCAGTGAGTCCAGCCACTAGCATTGTTCCTCTGATCTTTGTTGTTTCTGTAACTGCAATCAAACAGGTTTGTCTATAGATATCAACAGTGCACAATCTTCATTTTTTGGAGGGTAAAATAAACTCAGTAAGGATCTTTTATTTTCTATATAATTGAATACAATTAATATCTTGTCTGAGGTTTTTTGTGCTTTTGGGCCTATTGCAGACATGATTCAGGTTTTATGGATGTTGTTTGCTCAGAGTGCATAGGGCTCTGAAACGTTGGTCCGAAATAATGCATTGTAACAGTTGGACTGCTGAATAGTTTTTATGTTTACCCATACCATAGTATGGTAAACATAGTGTCATTGTCCGGATTGACCACTCGTCGTTAGTCCGTCTGTCTGTCTGTCTGTAGACACTTTACGCATGGTGCAATAACTCGAACATTTTCTATCCGATAGGAAACAAATTTGGTATATGGGTTTCTCAGCCCAAAATACAGATCGAGTTCGAATATGGGTTTGATCAGATTATTTTTGATGGAGTTATGGCCCTTTTTCGACTTCGAATTCATGCATGCTGTCATAACTCAAGCAATTTTTATCTTATCTGAACCAAATTTGGTATGCGAGTTTCTCAACCCAATATACAGATTGAGTTTGAATATCGGTTTGACATTTTTTAATGGAGTTATGGCCCTTTGATTATTTTAATTAACTCTATTAATTCTTGAAAAATTACAATTTTGTGTTGGGAGTGATATTTGGTGTGGACTGTGGAGCATTGCTATGAGAACTAGTTCATAACTTGTTCAAGGCGTCATGCTCGCTTGATTTTTAGGGGGTAACATGACACTTTAACAATGAACCCTATGGAAGTTTTCAACTATTTCTCTCTCTGACAGTCTCTCTTACCGTCTTACTGAATATATTGCATAAAATTTTGTCTGAAGCATTGTTTGGGTGACCAGGATTAAAGCTTGATATTTAGGGGTCAATCAGTCAATTAGGTTTCAGATTGAGACCAATATCTCTTATATATATATATTCCCCTGCCAATCTTTATCTCTAAAATATATCAAAGATACACAGTTTGCACTGTCCAGATAGAATCTAATAAATCAGGTTTACAATGCCATGAAGTTCTCTTCTGGCACAGAGCAACAGAGAGAGTATCCAGTTACAATGACTCTCTCTTGCATTGAGTTAATTAACTGCATGGAGATGTGTTGGCCATATGATGAGATATCATAGATGGAATGTCTATACAATTTTATATGCATGGTTATTATACCCACCCCCCCCCCCCCGCAACGAAGTTAGGGGGGGTATACTGGAGTCAGCTTGTGCGTCGTCCGTCGTCCGTCCGTGGACACAAATTTGTCTGGAGTTTTTCTCAGTCGTTTTATGATCAATTTCCGTGAAACTTGGTACAGACATCAACCACCATGGGAACCTGTGCACCTGCGATTATGACGTCTGTCGGACTTTTTTTGGTGGAGTTATCCCCCCTTTTTCGACTTAGAAAATTTTCGCAACATGTAACTTTTGTCCGAGCTTTTATTCCTACATTATTTGGTCAATTTTTTAAAAACGTGGCACAGATATTTAGTACCATGGGATCTTGTGCACCTGCAATTATGACGTATGTCCGACATTTTTTGGTGGAGTTATCCCCCTTTTTCGACTTAGAAACTTTTTTTGCAACATGCATAATTTTGTCCGAGCTTTTATTCCTACATTTTTCGGTCAATGTTTTTTAATCTTGGCACTGATATTTATGGTTGTACACCTGCAATGGGAACTGTTATTTTATTATTTTAACTAAATTTTTACTGACATGTGAAACATCTTAGTATTTTAAAAACAGGGGGGGGGGTATCCGTAGTCCCATTGGGACAGTCACACCTCTAATTTAAATTTTATCATAAAGGCATAATCTGGTTTTATTGTTTAATAGCATTACTATTGGAGGTTTATAATGTGATTGTGTTTAGTAGATTCGTTGGAATTTTGTTGGTCGCATAGTGTCAACGTCCGGATTGACCACTCGTTGTTCATCTGTCCATACGTCCGTCTGTCTTTCTAGCCGTCCCTAAACACTTTACGCATAATGCGATGACAAACATTTTATATTTGATCGGAACCAAATTTTGTATAGGTTTCTCAGCCCAAAATAGAGATCGAGTTTGAATATGGGTTTGATCCGAGTTATTTTTTACAGAGTTATGGCCCTTTTTCGGTTTAGAATTCATGCATGCTGCCATAACTCAAACATTTTTTATCTGATTGTCACCAAATTCGGTATGTGAGATTGTCAGCCCACAATACAGATTGAGTTCAAATATGGGTTTGAACCGATTTATTTTAAAGGAGTTATGACCCTTTTTTGTTTTTTAATCAAAATTTTTATTTATTTTTAGATTGAACTCCTTGCTCAATTTAACACACAAACAAATATTTAAAAACTTTTATAATAATAAAAAAATTATTTAATTAAAAAAAAAATTTCATTGACACTAATTTGTTTTAGTTGTATACCATTAATTAGGTGTTATGTCCTGTTTTGAAAATATGAAGATTTTATTGCAATAGTTGCATGTAATATAATGATATCAATAAATTACCATGTGAACATCCAATATCCAGAGTATCCAGTATTAATAGATGTCATTCCAAGCGAAATATGTTATTAATTGAGTGATGACATATGTTACAGAGCTCTAGGGGGTGGTTGTATGAAGGTAAAGATAAACAACCTGCTGGCTGCATAATTGTGTATCCTATCTGTCAAATTGATTAATGGCTAAACCATTGGATCTCACAGTGAGAGGTCCTTGTGTGAATAGGGACAAAGTTATGAGACTTAAAACGACTCCTCCCCCACCCCAAATACTTTAACCCTTTCTTAAGACAAATTATTTTAACTTTTGATTTTAAGTTAGGTACTGATATATGGATTACTGTGATCATATCGTTGACCAATTATCAGTTATAGCTAATCGCTATCACCAAGGTATGGGTTAAACATCTGCCGATCGTGATCGGCCTCTCGTTCATGAATTCTACCCCCCCCCCCCAAACTATACATTGGAGTTTGACTACCAGTAGGTATATTTTCTCATGATTAGTTTCAATTCCAACCATAATTCATAAATTTCTTGTTGCCTACATTAGCATTTTTCAATTGAATTATCACCATAATGTTAGTATACCAGGCAATGGTCAATTATGCAGGGTATATTGCATGTGTAATGCGAGGCCATCACTATCACCAACAAAAAGAATGTCATTTGAAACCAATATTTCATACACAACAAGCTGCTACAATCTGTTACATCAGCAAAATACCCAGTAGTCACATTCCAAAATGATATAAGCTGGAATAGTCACATTAACAATATGTGTATCAAGGCAAACTAAACCATGGCGTTCCTGAGAAGAAACTTTACTGTTACAGTGGAATTACCGATAAAAGTTTGATTAGTCCAATAATTAAGATACAAAAGTTTAATAAAAACTTGACAGAAAACACTGCAAAAGGTCAAAGAATTCAAAATATTCTGAAAATCATATTCAGCCTAAAATAATTTAACTTACTACACGATTAGCGATGTTTGTTGACAACGATTTTGTTTACATAACTATGGTTTCAACTATCAATAATGACTATGAGTATAAAGATGATCTATTTCTCCATGTTCTTCTTGGTGTTCAGAAATTTATAATTTGCGAGTGCCTTGGGACCCTTTAATAGTTCGAAATGTTTTGATTTTAATGCAGGGTTATGAAGACTGGCTGCGACATAAGTCTGATCGGGAGGTGAACAACCGGCCGTCATTCATCATCCGAGATGGCAAACTTACACAAGTCAAATCTATGGATATCAAGGTCAGTTTGTCTTTCTTAAAGCTTTATATACTGAATGGATTCTCCCATTCAGTTACAAAGGTATACATAATTGTTCTATTAACCCTTTACCCAACAGAACGGCCCTGTGCCAATGCATTCTCTTATATATGCGAGTCGACCATAGGTCGCCTCGCATATATAAGAGAATGCATTGGCTTAACACATTAAAATTATAAAATTGTTAAAGAATGTAAGAAAAAATGGTAAAAAGTGTTAAAAAAAGATTTTTTTTAGGCCAATGCATTCTCTTATATATGCGAGGCGACCTATGGTCGACTCGCATATATAAGAGAATGCATTGGCACAGGGCATAACTGTAACCATCACAATGTGGTCAATGAGCCGGTTCCAATGATATCCATATTTGTATGGTTTTATTGAGACAGACCCAAGATAATGTAAGCTGTTGAAGCTTTATTTGGGCGTTTTTGGCCGGTTTGTTGGGTAAAGGGTTAATTCATTTGATGGGATGTTCAGGCAATATAAGCAGACGACATACAGGCAAAAAGGATAATACAAGTGCAAAATAATTCATATTCATACCTATGGTCGTTTGTTGAACTTATTTTCGGAACATTTCCTAAGGGAACTGATCGTCAATGAATATTTAGTGTAGATATGATTAAACAGACTGTGTTGTCCACTTCAATTTAACTCTTCCATGACTGGAGCTTCCTGACATTTTGCGAAAACCCTGTGCCAATGCAGTCTCTTGTATATGCAAGTCGCACATTGGGAGCCTCACATATATAATAGAATAAATTGGCCTAAAACTATTTACCTTGACTTTGTAAGCCAGTGCATTATCTTATATATTGGAGGCTCCCTCTGGGAGACTCACATATATAAGAGAATGTACTGGCACAGGATATTTAATGCTGCACCAGTAAGGCTTCCATCATGAAAGGGTTAAACAGAATCTGCGTACTCTTCTCCGCATTCCATAAACATGTTTTGGTGACAGTCAACACTTCAGCCCTAATAACCTCTGACTGATGTAAAAAGATTATAAATCACAATATCTTGCTATCAAGGTCAGTTGCTATACTTTAGTGTTATTACTGTTTTTTTGCAGGTTGGTGATATAGTGCAGGTAAAGGTCAATCATGGGTTTCCATGTGACATGGTTATGCTGGGATCCAATGATCCTGAAGGGAACTGTTACATCACTACAGCAAACCTAGATGGCGAAACTAACCTCAAGGTGGGTAAAAATACTGTCAGAAAATGATCCAGTATATAACAGACATGGATCATTTGAACCCACAAATTTTTACTACTTAATTTTGGAGGGAATGATAAGATAGGTCGATAAATACACGAAATACCGATCAAGAGGTTTATATACTCCAAAAAACTTGCCAATGTCATAACAATTCTCCAGATGTTGTCAGTTTTTCACACAGAGCCATTGTTCCATGCTGTTTTCTGAATTCAATGTCTTGAATAAAAAGTCTGGCTGTTACACATAAAGTCCATATAAAAATATTAAACATATTTTTATTGAACTGTTTTAATCTTCAGAACTGAACTGGAATCTATCAAAATATTACTTGAAATTTTAGTGGGTTTTCCAAAGAGGTATATGCTGGTACCCAGCTTTGTTTCAGTTCAATCCCAAATTCAGGATCTCAATAAGGATCAGTTTGCACTTATAATGCGTTAATGCTTTTAAGAGATTTCTCATAGACCTTTTCAAATATAACATAAATGTTTGAAATTAATTAACCGGGTACCAGTTATTGAGAGCCGATATACCCAACTAGCATGACTATACATGGGTTCCTGATATGAGCACTGCATACAGTCGAGGAATTGTGAATAGTCATTCTAATATATATTGAAAGAATTCATGAATATTGTTAGCTATGGTACTCATCCTAATTTCAGCAAAACTATATATTTTCTTAAATTGGTTGCAAGCAAAGAAATCATAATCATGTCTAAACCAAACTTGGTTCTGAATTACTGGTACCAAGTTTCAAAGTGATTCAACCATTCTAATTCTTCAAACCCTAAATAACTGAAATCTTAAGCAGTACACATTGAACAACTACTCAAGTGTTTCACTTATAGAATTCATTACACCTCAATTGGTTTTGTTAAAGTAAAGAAAGTAATAATAGTCATTATCTGTCAACTGGCTATACTCTCATATATGTAACTATCATCATATTCTTACTGAACTTTGATTAAGTTAGTTCTACTGTAATTGAATAAACGCTATAACATCAGGTCGAACAATTAGAATTGTTCCAAGATAAGATAGTAAGAAATATATATTCTTGATGCGAATATGTGCTGAATAATCTAGTCAAGCAATATGCCTTCATGTATATATTCATGTTTCTGTTTGAACTTAATTGATGATTCATGAGTTGTTATTTATAAATACAATGTAAATATGTACGTATTTATTAACATCATACTTCTAGTACAATGATATATATACTCTAACTGTTTTACTTTTTTGTTATTGTAACATTTCTATCTTAGACCCGAAGAAGACTTAAATTTGTAAGTCAAAAGATTGTCTGAAAAATACGGATAATAGATCTACAATGTGTTACATTTTCATTCATATCCACAGTTTGAAGTCTTAGTTTCACAAATCAGACACTGCTGCTGTAAATCTTGGGAGTTTGGACCCAAGCCTTGAATTAGTGTCATTTGCAGAATGAGGTCCCAAGAGGATGAATTTAGTGACGCTATCCTGCACAGTGGGCTAGCATCACTAAATTCACCCTCTGGGGACCTCATTCTGCTTATCCCTCATCTTCTGGGAAGTATATATAGTCTCAAATTAACATTACTTTTTTTTAGCTTCTGTTCAGTCTTTATCCCCTAATTTGCAGAAGTTAAAATGCATAATTAAGGTGACTAATGGGTGAACATCACCAACTTCCACTGGGGAACTACAATGTGGTCCTAGGTCTCCCACAGCAGTTAAGGCCTCAGCAGAATGAGGTTCCCAGAGTGTGAATTTGGTGACTCTATCCCGCCGTGTGGGATAGCATCATTAAATTCACCCTCTGGGGACCTCATTCTACAAATGACTGACACACTATTTCAAAGCTTGTTGGGATCCAATCACCTATTCAAATGTTTGATGTTTGATTCTTTATTTTAGTGCCACAGTAGTGTTCCCGATACAAGAATATACCAAGTTGACAACTTCCAAAGTATGAAAGCATATATTGAGTGTGAACAACCCATCGCTGACCTATACCACTTCAATGGAAGGATAACCATGCATCAGGATAATGACGAAGAGAAGACCATCTCACTGGGTCCAGAGAATGTCTTACTTCGAGGGGCCAGGCTCAGAAACACTCCATATGTGTATGGTTAGTAAAATCTAGTTTAGCATACTTCTAGTAAATCAGGCCAACAAAAACAGATTCCCTGTTTCTGCATATTGACCAACCCTATAAATATTGGTATTGGTCTCTTTAAAATAAATTTGAAAACAAATATATATTTCTTGTCTCTTCTGGTGTTTTTGGGGATAATTGCTCTCCACTGTATAAAATCAAACAAAAAGACACCTTTTTTCGCAAACATGCCAACTGATAACCAGAATTAGATAGGCCATACTAGTACTTTGAACAGTTTACTGGTCACAAAATTGTTGTGTTTTCCCCAACGTTATACAAAGTCATATTTTTCTGTTCTTTAACCAAAATTTATAACCTTCAATTCCCAAAATATCACCAAATGTTAAGCTAATTTTCAGCCCAATACTTAGCCCATACATTTCATGATATCATTGGATAATTTTTATTTAATAGTCAAAAACTTTACTTTGTACAATATTTTTACATTTCGTATTGTATTAAATGTAAATTAAATTGTATTAAAACAGAATTAAAACTTCATTGGTTGATGACAATTTACCTTTATTATTGCAGGCTGTGCTATATATACAGGGCAGGATACCAAAATGGCATTAAACTCCAATGCAAAATCAGCAAAATTCTCTACAGTTGAGAGGTAAGTCTATGTGAATAATTTCCAAATTTAAGAAAATGACGTACAATATATCACACTTGTGAAAGTCATTCACCTTCCGGTTTGGTTGTATCTAGTAGATATCTCCCATTGCCCATATATGTGTCTTTTCATGGCAGCTGAACATCAGATACTCTATTTTTATATGATTTTTTTATACGATTATTTTTATATGATTTTTTTCACATGATAATACTGTGCTATTGTTTTACAGGACCATGAACACATTCCTGATCATCTTCCTGGTTTATGTGGTTATTGAGGCATCGGGAGCCATGATACTGAAACGATGGTTTGATAAACGCCATAGTATCAGCCATCCTTGGTATATTCCAGAAGAGTCATCCAATCACGAGGTTAGTCAATGCTTTACCTCTTGGAGGAGGACCCTAATAAACTATTTTGTAATCTTCAATATTTTATTTTATTGCTCACTTACAATAAGATCAATAAACTTGGTTTATTCCCGAAAGTTTTATCTGAGCATTTACTAAGGGAACTACTCGTTAATGAACATTTAGTAAATAGAGGGTTAGTTGTCGATAGAAATATGATAAAATTGTACAAAGTGTAATATTATATTGGAAATAAAAAATACAGATGAAAACACAGAAATTCAATGTGGCAGTGCCTGCAAATTAATGACTGTAAATATGCTCTATATCTTCGTTGAACTTTCGGTATTGATTCAGATGGCTAACGTCGTAATTTGCAGTCAGAGAGATCTGTCAACAGGAGATTCTGTAACTAGGAAATAACTTGTTTTCTTCACATTGGGACAGAAAATATTTCTATTTTTAGAACATTACAACTGTTTTGATCTAAAATCTATACTTTAAAACAAGTTTGAGTTAAAAATAGGAGCTTCCTGAAATTTTGTGAAAACCTTGTGCCATCAATATCAATAATAAAATAATATATATCCACGTTATATCCATGAGAAACTTCCTTTTAGTTGATGAGTTTTCGAAGTTATGATATGGTAATATAATATTACCATAAATATTACCATATATGTCGTTCTACCCACCAACCGTAAAATGACAAACCCACCAAAGGGTTATATGCTGCACCAACGTTTCTCCCATCTTGAAGGGGTTAATGCAAAATTTCTTAGAAATATTTGTTGTTGTTGTTGGAAGTCTTGTCAGGAAGAGACAGAGCAGCTTCATCTTCCGATGGCCTAATTGAAAATTGTTTTTGCAACTTATTGTAGGTACGAGAGGTTATAGAAGAATTCCTGTCCTTCGTGGTGCTGATAAATTATGTCATTCCAATTTCCCTATATGTCACTGTAGGTGAGTATATGCCTTTTATACACATCTGTTACTGAAAAACATGCCGTTCAAATTCAGATGTGTCTGACATTTCCAGAATGAGGTCCCCAGCGGGTGAGTTTATTGATGCTTTCCTGCATGGTGGGCTAGCATTACCAAATTCACCCACTGTGGACCTCATTCTGCTTAGGTCTCATCTTCTGGGAAGTATCTATAGTCTCAAAATAACATTGTTTTTAGTAACATTTTCCCCTTCTGTTCAATTCTATATCCCCTAATTTGCAGAAGATAAAATGCATAATCATAGTTACTAATGGGTGAACATCAGCTGGGGAACTTCAACCGGATCCTAGGTCTCCCATATCAGTTGAGGCCTAACCAGAATGAGGTTCACAGAGGGTGAATTTGGTGATGCTTGCCTGCTGTGCGAGATAGCATTACTAAATTAACCCTCAGGGGATCTCATTCTGCAAATTGTCAGACCCATTAAATTCAGGCTTGCATCGTTCCCCGTCTCAGCATGTGTCATCTTTTTGAAGCTATTTCACACATGTGTTCGGAATGGAACAACACCGAGGTCAATGATGTTCGCCTTGACAATGAATCTGGAACTTTAGAACAAAAGCCTCATCACACATGATAAGATCTGGAAATAGCATGGAATAATTTTTTGGAAAACGTAAAAAAAATGATCAGTTAGGAGATGTCGGTCGGACATGTAATAAACAAGACATTTTCCAAAATTTTAACGAGAAGAATCCCAACTCATTATTAAATCCCATAGATATTTCACATACAAAACAGATATGCAAATTTATCTTACAATATAGCTATATTTCATCAAATACACTCGAAAACGCCTAGGCGGTTTCCGATCTTGTATCCTGGATGGCAACAAGGATATCTTCGATGGCAACAGCTGGTGCACGTGCGTTTCGACAACTGGCTTGTTTTCAAAACAAAACGTCTAAATAACCAACTAAAAGTCGTAAAATAATATACTCGTGTGCTACGAATGTAAAATAATCAATAATTAGTTCAATAAAGTTGACAAAATGTGGAGACAGGGCCCAAAAAGCTCAAAATAACCACCCAAAACTGTTTGGAAATCGAAGTTTACACATTGTTAACAGCGCGCACGAATACGGACTATTTTGACAATTTCTATTTTAGCGAAGTAGGGAATTCCCCGTAATTCAGTACGGTCTTGATCAAAAGCTACTGAACGCATTTTTTATTCGATAAAATACAGAATGGAAAATCAAATTAATTTTATCTTATGTTAAGGATATAAAACACAATACTTACGAAAAGTCCGTGATTTAGTGCATTTCCTCTAAATGAAGTTTAATGGGTTATTTTAGTGCGAGTCAGAACTCGATTGTCGAAGTGTCGGAAAGTTCAAAATTCACCAAAACTCTGAATGGACAGTCATCTACGGCAATGCCTCTCGCCAACACTATCACTATCCAAGGAGATTGCTCCATAAAATAATACAATTATCCTGTTAAAAGTGACAATTATGTCGAACATATGAAACGAAAATATCGTCGCCTCTTCATTGAATCGGATTCCAGCCAAAGTGAATTTGAATAGTGACGTGAATTTCTCAGAATTTGACTTATCACAACGTCGCGTGCTGAGAATAGTGTGTACGTTGTGTGTTGCGCGTAATAAAATAGTTCCTGTTTTAAATTGAGTTTTATTGCATTTTTATGGGACGAATTGTAAGATAAATTGGTTATCATCACCCTCTGTGTTTCTGAGATCCGTATTCAAGTCTCGCTGCCTTCTCTGGGCTGTCTATCGACTCGTCCTACGGACTCGTCGATAGACTGCCCAGAGAAGGCAGCTCGACTTGAATACGGATCTCAGAAACACACATGGTGGTGATAACCTATATATCTCAAGGAGGCTTTTGAAGTACATACAATATACACAGTCACAGGTGGACAACAACTTTAACCCTTTCATGACTGGAGCTTCCTGAAATTTTGCAAAAACCCTGTGCCAATGCATTCTCTTATATAATGAGTTTCGCATATATAAGAGAATGCATTGGCCTAACATTATTTACCTTGGTCTTGTATGCCAGTGCATCCTATTGGAGACTCACATATATAAGAGAATGCACTGGCACATGATCTTAATGCTGCACCAGTGCAGTTCCCGCCATGAGAACGTTAAGTAGAATAAATAACTAATTTCAAATAATCTGCCCTCATTTGGCTTTTATTAAACATACCGATTCAATAGTCATATCAGTATCTAATACCACAAACTTTTTTATCATATTTAATTAATATATTATTGTCGTTATTGATTCATATCGTTATGTTTCATTGTTATTTACATTCATTATGCCCTAACAGGTATATCTTATGCAATAAATCTTGAATTTTGAATAAACAGAACCACACTTATGTGTTACAGGTCGAATGTTTATGGCAATCATACAACCGTGGAGAGATAACACTTGTGCTATCCTTATGCCATCACACTTATTCCATAAACTGATGGCCAAGAACACACGTGTGCAGTTCTGTGTATATATTCAATGCAGGGAAAACATGAATATTTGTTCTTTAGTGTTGATTCTACTGGAAATATTTGATTTATGATTACAGGTTATTATTTGTTTTATACACAAAATATAGATTTTATTGATTTGGTACTTACTAGAAGCTGATATAGCAAAATCTTTCCCGGGCTACATTATATATGTTTGAGGCCCGATCATGGTTATAAAAGTATCTTTTTATACTCCACTCATATAGAGTCATTGTAAAATGTTTTACCCTTATTTTCCAGAAATGCAGAAGTTTTTTGGTTCACTTTTCTTTGGTTGGGATCTGGAGATGTATGATCCGATAACTGATCAGCCAGCCAAGTGCAACACCTCTGATCTCAATGAAGAGCTTGGCCAGGTAGGGATATTTATACCCCCGCTCGAAGATTGGGGGGTGGGGTGGGAGGTTATATTAGATTGCATCCATGTATCCATCTGTGTTTGCATGCAGTAATGCCCTAAATAATTGAATCCTTAACCACAGGAGAATTATGGGTAATTTTTCAGGATTTAGTCGGAAATATGGCTTGTTGCCAAGCTCATATCACAGTCATTGATTATCAGATCTGATTTAACCCTTCCATAACTGGAACTTCCTGAAATTTGGTGAAAATCCTATGCCAATACTTTCTCTTAAATATGCCAGTCTCTCATAGGGAGCCTCACATATATAAGAGCATACACTGGCACAGGATCTTTAATGCTGCACCAACGCTTCTCCTGTCATGAAAGGGTTAAATTTGGTATGGAGGTTTGCTATAAGGAGTGCTTTAAAAAGAAGAGACAATGAAGTTATTATAGAGATGTTATTATACCCCCTTCAAAAAAGGGGGGTATATTGTTTTGCACCTGTCCATTGGGGCGTGCGTCTGACCAGATGTCCATCAGAGTGTCTGTACATCATCTGATGTCTGTTGAGGTTATAACTTGAACAGTTGTGCTCGGCTCTCAATGAAATTTGGTATGAATGTTCACTACTATGAGGACATTCAAGAGAGAGTTCAATTGTGTGTTTAGGTTTTTCGTTCTATGGTTATTCACCTTTGTTTATATGAAAATGCTGATTTTTGGGTCCATCTGTCTTGAGTTTATCAGTCATAGGTTACAGGTATGCCCACAGTAGGCGGTATGTCAGAAGGGGGAATGCACCGGAAGACCGTCCATCTCTTGCTTTTCTTAAAATTTGGGTTCTGCCCTATCCATTTTCGATTTGGCACTTTTGGGGTGTGCCAGCACCTGTGGTGCAACTGCTTGTTTAGGTTTAAAAGCCTCTTTTGTATATATCTTCATTTTCATATTTTAGGTAGAGTACTTGTTCACTGATAAGACTGGTACTTTAACAGAGAATGACATGCAGTTTCGGCAGTGCTCCATTGGTGGGATAAAGTATGAAGAAATTGGTGGTATGCTCTGCGAAAAAACAGACCCTAGTGAACAGTCTCAACCTGTGCCAAGATTGACAGTATGTATTATTATGCCCCCAACTTGAAGTCGGCGGGTATATAGTCGACATCTCCGTCCGTACGTACGTCGAGCCGTTCGTACGTCCGTACGTCCGTCCGTACGCCCGTCCGTACAAACATTTTGCATTATTGTTCAGCAACCGCTGGGCAGATTTAACTGATATTTGGTATGGTGATAGAGCAGCACGGGGGAACAGCTACATGCATAGCGCGGGTTTCGTCCACCCATTTTCTCAGTTATGGCCCTTTTTTTACTTAGAAAATTCAATTTATTCCGTCCGTACAAACATTTTGCATTATTGTTCAGCAACCGCTGGGCAGATTTAGCTGATATTTGGTATGGTGATAGAGCAGCATGGGGGAACAGCTACATGCATAGCGGGGGTTTCGTCCACCCATTTATACCAGAGTTATGGCCCTTTTTTTACTTAGAAAATTCAATTTTTCTCTAGTTTTTTGGGTTTCCAAATGATAGTGTGAGCTTTGGTGTTACGATTGCAAATCCCGTATTTTTGTGGATCAGTTATATGAAAATACATGTCAAGTGCGAATTTGGGTATGATCTGATGACTTTTTCCCAGAGATATGGCCCTTTTTTCAACTTAGAAAATTTGAATTTTTGCTTGTTTTTGGGTTTCCGGATCGCTTGTTTTTGGGTTTCCGGAATTTCTAGTACGAACTTCTTTTGGAATGGTCATATAGACCTCCTCGGATATCCGCAGTTTCGTCCATGCTTAATCCGAATTGCTACGGCCGGGGGCAAATGCCACGCGACAGCGTACCTCTTGTTGTTAGTTAGCACGGCCACGCAAAGTAAAGTTCCTGTTTCTCAGGCCCATTACCATGGTCCTAAAACCCAGCAAGAGCAACTTTTTATTCGCGTTTAATCTGTCGGGGGAAAGATTAAATTGGTATGAAAAATTGCAGTAAATAGCGTGGAATTGAGACCTATTTCCCAGTTCAGATTTCCAATTCATTACTGTAATTGTATAACTGTTTAAACATTTATGAAAACTGCAATCTCGGTAAAAAATGAGTCGGTCATACTTGATTATGCGATTTTTTTTAGGAAATAAATCACATGGAGTCTTTCAACTAACTTTTTATAGACATTTTATTGGGAAATATTGACCCAGAGATAACTGATGCAGAGGTGGAATGATTCGTTGGCATGAATAAGTGATGGGCACGAATTGATTGTTGACAGTCCGAAGATTTTATGTTTTGCTGGTACCATGCTATTTGGGCCTTTCATTTATTACGACAATGAGATGCAATATTGAGTCATGGCTTGTATATGCAGTTATAAATGTGTTTATTATAAATGTGTCAAAATTGCTAAATAATTTTGGATATTCAAACTGCTTTTTCTTTGAACACTGATGAATGTTTTCTGTTGTTTTTCAGAAAGAACGGGAGGAGTTTTTCACAGTATTGGCTCTATGTCATACAATTCGGGTTGATCACCATCAGGCTGAACAGATTGGTGCTTCATACATGTACAGCACGACTGGACTGGATTATGAATACCAAGCATCATCACCAGATGAGAAGGCATTTGTCGAGGCTTGTCGTAGGTTAGTAATGAGAATTGAGTCATTTCCTTACATATCTCAGAGCTATCTACCCTGGAACCATTACCTGTGAGATAAACGTCTTCACCTTTCCATGTGCATTTCATTTACTAGTTCTTTTGAATACTTTCATTGTTACATGGCTATGGAAGTTTTGTAGATCCTAGGGCCCTGCGAACCTTCGATATTCGAAATCGGGCTGCCGATTCGATTCGATCATAGGACTAAAATATTTTCAAATCGCCCTTGTCATTCTTTTGGGTGAATAAGAGCACGAGGTTGAAGATCCCTTGTTCTAAATTTCAAATATAGCTATATGTCTATTAGACTAACATCTGAAAGTTTAGCCTAACTCATTGTTTTGCCTTGTTGCATTGATTTTCATCAAATCTCCCAATGATGTAACAGTAATACAGTGTATTTCTCACCCGATCACGTAAATGTAGGGAGTCTTGGAAATATTGAAAACATTTTACAAATACAAATAATTGTGATTAATCAGACTCAGAGATATGTTCGTCTGGGCATTTTTTAATTAAATATACTTACAAACTTACAAATGTTCATGATTTTCGAAACACAAACTATACCAACTTTATTAATTTGAAAATGAGAAGACTTTTTTGCAGCTAAAACTTCCAGTGTTTTGCCATTGGGGATTATACGTTGTATCACACTCCATCACACACCCTTGTAATTGCATCCCCAATTTTCCCAAGTTCAAATTGGTAACTGCTTGATAGTCTTTATC
This sequence comes from Siphonodentalium dalli, assembly GCA_032622095.1. Lineage (NCBI taxonomy): Eukaryota > Metazoa > Mollusca > Scaphopoda > Gadilida > Siphonodentaliidae > Siphonodentalium > Siphonodentalium dalli. The sequence continues at coordinate 86,379,143 of CP136064.1, read as the reverse complement.
CCATGGTTTTGGCACTAAATTTCCCAGGTTTACAAAACTGATATTATGTTACCTCGGTTCACTGAAACTGCTATTTTGATACCCAGGTTTGGTTCATCTATATACACAGGCCATGTTTGAATATGGGTTATGTCCAGTTATTTTTGCATAACTTAAGGCCCTTTTCCCGCACAGCAGGCTAGCATCAACAAATTCACACTCTGGGAACCTCATTCTGCTGAGGCCTCAACTGCTATGGGAGACATAGGATCATATTGAAGTTCCCAGATGAAGTTTGTGATATTCAACCATTAGTCACCTCGATTATGCATTTTATCTTCTGCAAATTAGGGGATATAGAAACTGATTGAAGGGAAAAAGTAACTAAAACAATGTTAATTAGAGAATACAGATACTTCTCAGAAGATGAGGCCTAAGTAAGATAAAGTCCCCAGATGGTGAATTTGGTGATGCTAGCCCACTGTGCATTACGGGATATTATCCCTAAATTCACCCTCTGTGGACCTCATTCTGCAAATGACAGACACATTATTTCAAGACTTGTAAGTTTATTTCATCAACATAGCTTTCTTAGGTCAACGTTTATTAGGCTTGTACTACTTTCATGATGTAATTATTTATGCAAATTGCGCAGATAATTGGGGACAAGTCAAATGGCCTAAATGACGGCATTACGATTTGGAACATTTTGTCATCCCTAACTCACTGCAATTGGTACAAAATGTGAATTTAACAATCTTCAGTTTGAAATGGGGTATTAGATTGGCCCAATAAGTGCTAGATTAAACCCTAGTTATAATGCATATGACTGAATGATGAATATACCTGTAGTTGATTCATTATAAATAATTGTCTTTCCAGATATGGAATAATACTACATGGTGTGAGAGGAGGCTATACTGAAGTCAGTATCAACGGCAAGCTGAAGAGATATCAACAACTACATGTGTTAGAGTTTGATCCAACAAGGAAGAGAATGAGTGTCATTGTCAAAGATGAGACAGGTACTGTTGTCATTCAAGTCTGAGTTTAGTGTGCCTGTCATTTGAAGAATGAGGTCCCCAGAGGGTGATTTAGTGAAGTTATCCCACATAGTGGGCTAGCATCACCAAACTCACCCTCTGGGACCTCATTCTGCATGGCCTTATCTGCTATGGGAGACTTAGACTCAGATTGAAGTTCCCAAATGGTGAATATTGTGATGTACACCCATTGGGGAACCTCGATTATGCAATGTGTCACATGGGAATATAGAGAAACTAAACTAAAGAAAGAAATTCCATGTGAAGAAGTTTCTATAGAAATTTGATAATAAAGAAACTTTCCAGCGAAGATGAGGCCTAAGCAGAATGAGGTCCCCTAGGGTGAATTTAATTATGCTAGCCCACTATGCGGAATAGCGTCACTAAATTCACCATCTGGCGACCTCATTCTGCAAATGACAGGCACACTAAAATTAAACTCAGGCTTGTTGTCATTACCGTATGCCATACCTGGATTTTATCACCTGACATTGGACATTGTCAGGTGCAAAACAGCCCAATGTCTGGTCGTTTGTGTTTGAGCCTGACATTATTCCCGACAATAGTTTTTGTTACCAAAGTCAGACACACTTTTGAAAATGTCAGACAACCTCCTGTTAGTACCTGACATGTGTCATACTTTCGCTAAAAATTAAATCGAGGCTTGCCGGATGCCCAGTATTTTGAGCAGCTAACATGGTAAAGCCAGTCTATGGATATCAAGAATATTTATGATTATTCATTAGATATCATATTTTAACCTTGAGCGACCTATTATTGACCTTGGCTGATAGTGCCACAAATTTGGATGATAACCCCCCAAAACTCAGCTGATAACAGTTGTGATGTCATCATTTTGAAATAGTGGTGGGTAGTTCATGCCATTTCAGTTAGAAAATTTCTGTTTGTTCATTACAGGGAGCGTATTTCTTATGTGTAAAGGAGCTGAATCAGCCATTTTGGATAGAGTGCAGTCAGGTGATAGGTTATCTGTCTTGCAGCATGTCAATGAATATGCAGTGGTGAGTTGAAAAGAAATCATGGATTGCAGTCATAAACTATCAACTCGTTGAAACGCCATGGAATACCAAGCCATGTTGAGAGCACCCTAGGGTGCTCCAAAATAGCCTAGCATGCCCTGCCTTATAGCGATCATGAAAAAGGGTAGTGCTTCTTTCCCATGTTGATAACTAGTTAATTTTACTGAGATAACAATATTTGTATTTTGGAAGTTAATTGTTATTATTCAAGTTTTTTTTTTTAACAAAACTCGACTTATGGTTTAATGAGGGATGGGCCGGGGCAGCCACAAACCTACATAGCCGTTTAGTAATATATTCTGAAAATTTTTGGTATGTGAGTTAGGCATCATCTCAAAACTACTATCGGGAAATCAGCGTATTTCCCGATAAATCCCGATAGCATATACAGTTATCGGGAAATTATTATCGGGAAATGACGCAACGTTTATCGGGAACGTTTCGGAATATTTACATAAGCTATCGGGATTCTTTCGGAATTTACTTTCATTTCGGAGTATCATAATCCGAAAACAATACTGCATGCTGTTTGGAAAGTTTCTGTATCGGGATTACTCCGGACTTTTATCGGGGTATCACGGTTTTATTTTTTGTAGTTTGTAGGCCTATCGTCCTAATATGAGAAATCGTCAGTATAATATAATTTTACAGTATCGGGGGGAATACGTGTCGTAGAACTATTATATATTTACAGTGGTGATCAGTGGGTGCTACAATATCGTATTTTACCCGGACAATACACCCCACCCATCGGGAAATCTTCAAAATCAAGTCGCGGGGAGCATACCCAAATATTTATGCAGTTGCACCATGGCCTTTAATCGGCGCTGCTCTCCGATCATTTTTGGAGATGTGCGCATTCCAAGCGATGGACTATAACGACTATCCAAATGGCAAATGCAAAAGATTTGTATGTATTCGCGAATCGATTGCTTTAGAAATAAACTGACATATCTAGATATTGTACCGTTACGCAGTCTTAATATGAGATGTCGTACGTTCTATTTTTAGCCCGATTCCAGGAATTGGGGTCCTCCATGTTTACGTTTCTGGGAACAACACATGTGACATTGCAGACTATCTAGAGGCCCATATTTATATATATATACATGCAGTCATGTGTGAAGTCACTTAATCGTGCTTGTCTTGAAGACAATCATGTTCAAATTTTACACAGTGAACCGGTAAAAACAATTTCAAACATGGGACGTACAACTCCAGTTTAAAACAATAGCGGACCTGTATGTATATATTCCGAATATACAGGCTTTGTTGCAATTTGCGACAGAACATTTGATGTGATTTATAACGCAATTGCATTTTTGTTTACCAGCACATCGCAAACAACAAAACTCGCCAGAAGAAAGAAAAATATAACTCCACAGTGGGTTAAACTTCAAGCATGAAATTTTGCTGTTATGCCTACATTCTGCATGGTCATGCAGTTTCGGGGGGGGGGGGGGGGGGGGGGGGGGGGGGGGGGGGGGGGTGTAGATCGATCAATGTTGCCATGAATCTCAACTCTGTTCTCTACGCGCTTTACAGACCTGTGAAATAGGAATGGATAATGCATGAATATCTCCAGTGCAAAAGATATAAATACGCGAAGCAATCATAACATTTTAACTAAGTGTGTGCATCCATGGGCTGCTTTTGTAAATACTGTACTGTATATACTGTACATTAATTTTGTTTTCTGTAATCACTACTAATTATAGGCTGCATTGATTATTTCGATAAGTTGAGCATAGCCTAATTATGTTCTAACAGTGACAGTGTCGAATTTCACGATTGCATCATCAAGGTCAAGGTAGTTACCACCTGTGTCACAATGCGATTTATTTTTAGTATATTTCGTCATCTTTTTCAAAAAGATCGTCATCTTTTTCAAAAAGATGTCTTGCTAACTTTTATTTAGTTTGATATCGCAAATGCACGATGAGAAAGTAGTTTATCGACATTAGTAGCCATTCCATCTTTTTCAAATGACTTGACAATATTATGTCATATATGATGGGCAAGATCGACGCATCGAAATGTGCAGAGATATATCGATCATAACTGGGTCAAGTTCGAACATTAGGTGCATGAGGTTCTCGGAGGGGTAAACATTTTTGTCAGCGCTGATTATTTTGTTCTTGTGTGATTACTAAAGTTCACATTCACTGCGCATTATCACTTAGATAGCCTCCAGCAAATTCGCCAAATTGTGACGTGAAAAATTAAAGAATTGACAGTGTAAAACTTGTGTTATGTTTTATTTGAATTGCTTGTGTCAGTAGGCGGCGAGGCGAATCACGTGCAAGACGCGCCATTTTCAAAAATAATGATTTATCGCATTTCGTTATCTGCATTTTAAGAATGTTACATTGAGTATGATTGAGAAAAAATACTCTGTGAGAAATTATATCTATTGGCCGTAGTTTTGAGAATAAATTTATTATTGAATGATGAATCGAAATCCTGGCAGCACGAATTGTTTACTAGACACTGATGGCGCCAAAAAATAAGCGCAAATCAGGTGGGGGGAAATCAGCAGAACAATATAGTTCTCAAATATTGTTTAAAGAAAGCTACCTGCGATTGAAATCAACTATTTGAAGCCAATGTGTAGGAATTATCGTAATCTTATGGCATTTATTTCACATGTTTTGTAATTTTTTGATTTTTATGAAATACTTATTTGAATTTTTTCTCACATTCACTTTGGACCAGTCTATTGCTAGAGTTGAAGGGATACTACCTTTATGAAACTATTCCTTTTTATGTGTCCTCCATAGCGCTTCTAGGAGATATGTGCTGTATGTATAATTTGCAAAAATAATTCAATGGACAATTTAATAACTTCAAATCAAAACTTGAAACGTGTAGAGTTTTAATTCTTTTAAACAAGCTTCTACCCCAATAAAATGTGCTTACGAAGGAAGCTGTGGGCGAATCCAAAAGTAATGATAACACATTGAACCGGAAACATAAACAAATATATAAACAAAACAACATGCTCGATTCATTGATTATCAAAACAGACATAATTGTTCGTGAAATAAATGGGTAAATTATCGGAAAGTTATCGGCAATACGCAACATAACTTTCAGACTTTTATCGGGAAATATTCGGGAACTCAGCATGTTATTGGAATATTTAGATGCAGTATCGGAATATTTTCGGGAAATCGCGACCGCTCTATCGGGATCTATCGGGAAAGTTAGAAGATACTTTTTGAGTTATCGGGATATTTATCGGGATCCCGATAGTAGTTTTGAGATGACCCCTTAATTGTCATGTGCAACAGCTGCACACACGACATTCTAACCAGAGTTAATGCCTCCCCAAGTTGAGCTACAGTGTCATTGACTCTTTCATTTTAATATATCATTCACAGTTGGGTCTCAGAACACTTGTCATAACAAGAAAGAAGTTATCCAGCATAGAATACTCTCATTTCGATAAAATACTCAGTGATGCAAGGAAAGTATTACAGGACAGGGAAGAGAAGGTATGTTTCATGTTATGTGACCAGACATTGTTGTGTTGCAGTATTCTATATGTGAGCCATATTAGTCATCAGTAAGTCAACACAGAGAAGTGGATCTTCTCTGCAATAATTTCTTTGTGAATTTGATTGTTCTGAGTTGCCAAACCTCTGGTTGCTGTGTCTAGACAGACCACCCTCTCTGGGCAAGATTTATATATTATATAAAAAAAGTTCTGTGAAGTAAGATAGACATTCTTTATTATATTAAAAAAATATCGGGACCTGACTTTTCTTAATTTTATGTCTTGTATTGCTGCGAAAAATAAAGTCGATGTAAATGTATTGAACATAATTATCGGCCTATTTTGATCCTTGAAACCAGACCAAGATGTAATAAGAGAGAGCATAAGTTCAAGTTTCAAACCACCATGGCACTTTAATGTACTGAGATTTTCTCATCTCACTTCCATGACTGAAGCTTCCTGAAATATAAGAAAACCCTGTACCAATGCATTCTCTTATATATGCGAGTCTCCCATAGGGAGCCTCACATATATAAGTGGATACATTGGCCTAACAATATTTACCTTGACATTTTAAGCCAGTGCATTATCTTATATATGAGAGGCTCCCTATGGGATACTCGCATATATAAGACAATGCACTGGGACAGGATATTTAATGCAGCACCAGCATAGTGTTGTCATGAAAGGGTTAAGCCTGCTAGTTTTCTCAATGAGAAATATTCTTTATTCTTAGTTAGCGGATGCATATGATGTTGTTGAGAAAAACTTACATGTTATTGGTGCTACTGCTGTTGAAGATAAGCTACAGGACCAAGTTCCAGAAACCATAGTTGCTCTTAGACTGGCTGGAATCAAGGTAATTATTCAATGTTTGACTCGTTCAATAGCAGAGTGGAACATGTTGGACCTAAAATAGTATAGTTAGAATACCAGGCCTTAAATATATATCTGCAACAAGCTATTGTCAGTTAATTAGTTCCAGACATTATGTCAATAAAAATTTATTTCAAGAAGAAATTTCAAACTGATATTGAATACAATGAGGGAATGTTTTATTGGACTGTGACAATATTTTAAATCACCACCTATGTATTCTTGACAAAGTGTGTAGGTATCTTATAAGGGAATTAACATGATGTTGAAGAATTATACGATGTTATGGGGGGTGTAATGGAATCAGCTTGACCATCTGTCCACGAATCTATGGGCACAACTTTGTCAGAGCTTGTCTTCCATTTTTCAGTAATTTTTTTTTAAACTTGGCACAGATATTTAGTATCATGGGATCCTGTGCACGTGTGATTATGATGTCCGTCCGACTCTTTTTAGTGGAGTTATCCCCATACTTTGAAAAAAATTGTTTTGCCACATGCATAATTTTGTCTGAGCTTGTACTCCTTGCGGTTTGTTTTTCAAATAAAAAATATGTTAGTATGGCTACCCCCCAATGTAGCCCAATTGTCTGCCGGTATCCTTAGTCCCACTGAAACAGTCTCAACTATAAAAAGAACATTGGTTATGTCATTTCTTGATTACAGATTTGGGTGCTAACAGGTGATAAAGAAGAAACGGCTGTAAATATCAGCTACTCTGCTGGACACTTTAAACAGGGCATGGTGGAATGTAAACTTACTGGAATCACAGACGGTGCACACTGTGCTGAAATGATACGAAAATACCTCCTCAAGTTAGTAACCCAAATTACATCTACTGTGACTGTCTTTGATTTCGTCGGCTTCAATTTTCATGGTTTCTTATAAAAAGGCTATTTCGTGAATTTGTGGATCTGATAACCACATCAACAGGTCCTACAAGAGCAGGTTTCTGACATATTTGAGTAGACTTTATTGATAAATCATAAAATCGGACCCCCAGGTATTCCGGCGCCGTAAGGGCATCACTCAATAAGTGCACTAATGGCTTCTGGCTTCATTTCACATGCTGGTGAGGTAGTTAGTATAGAAAGGATTAATTTCAACATTCACTTTTGCTCAAGATGACTTTTGTCAAAGATGTTGATATCATTATATCAGGAAGGTATCTAGATTGATTTTATTCTGTCTTCTTCATCCACTATCTATGATTATACCAAATATTTAAAAGGTTACTTTAACAATGACTGTTATCATAAATAATAGGCCTACTTATGTCTTAATGACATTCAATTCGAATTGATAACAAAATAATCCTTTGACATTGATTTAAACTAACTTAAGTGTTTCATGAATTTAAATTGATATATATTATATTGTTTGTAAACATATCCCCATCATATTATCACACCATGTACTCTACCCCCACCTTTTGCCCCCTCTCTCTTCCACCTCTTCTTCTCTTTCACTTGCACTTACATGTAGTTTATGTTCTTTTATAATAAATATTATATTATAGGGCTCTGACCTATAAGCCATGGCTTCCATAGAGCCCCATTATCATATTAAAATATATACTTTGATCACAAAATAAAATCACTTGAGTTTGAGTTTGTATCTTTACAGCATACAGCGAACAACAATCAGCAACAACCGGAAGGAGTTTGGTTTGGTTGTGGATGGTGTTACTTTGGCGTTAGCAATGGGAGATAACATGGATATGTTTCGTGATCTGTGTATGTTATGTGCAGCTGTTTTATGCTGTAGAATGTCTCCTCTCCAGAAAGCTAAGGTAACATACATCAGCCATTATTTTGTTATTTTTCTAGATATGTAAAAGTGCAGATGAAATTGATCTTACCTTTATGTAAAAAATGTTGTGAAAATGCTGTGGTCTGAGACTTTCAAATGTTGTAAAATTTTGAAAAGCACACTTTTGAATACAATTTATTCAGGGTTTTCAGAATTAACAACAAATGACAGCATTTGTACTGCAGTAGGTCTGTACTCTGTTCCAATATATAGCAAACAATGTCAAATTTTATGAGTACGATCATATAGCAGTTATGCCAACCAGTTGTTATAGTGAATATTTCAAGTTTCAATAGCTGAAATACCTTGGAATTGTTCACTCAAATCTATGTGGATGTTTAGTACAAAATTATGTTATATTGTAATTTCTCAGCACGCATTTATGAGGATTAACGCTTTCTATACTAATACTCATTGACGAGTAGTTCCCTTAAGAAATGTTCAGATAATAAGTTCAACAAACGACCATTGGTCGCAGATATCTGGGGAATGACTTCCAAAACCTAGAGGACAATGCCAGCCCCCCACAGAGCAAGGATAGTCCAATAATTTATGGCACAAAGGCAGGGTTTATTGTTGATGGACTTTTCTGCAAAGATCCCTGACAGCAATCCATCGAGCATGTGTGGGGATTGCTTGGCAGGAAAGTAGCCAGCAGACAGTCACCACCAGACAACAGTGTTGATCTGCAACATGCTCTGATGCAGGAAATAATAAATAAATGGGACAATATTGACATTTCAGAAATCCAGAGGTGTTTAAACAGCATGCCATGCTGTATCAGAGACATTACTGTTGCACGAGGTGTACAGGTACACAGATGTTGACAATGTTATGATCTTTTCAAACACGCAAATGGGTCCTTTTAACCCTTTCATGATGGGAGCTGCGCTGGTGCAGCATTAACGTTCCTGTGCCATGATTCTTGTATATATGTGAGTCACCCATAGGGAGCCACGCATATATAAGAGAATGCACTGGCTGTCAAGGTAAATAATGATAGGCCAATGTATTATCTTATATATGCGAGGCACCCTATGGGAGTATCGCATATATAAGAGAATACATTGGCTCAGGGTTTTCCTAAAATTTCAGGAAGCTCCAGTCATGGAAGGGTTAAGGACAAGAATTCCACAATAAATGGTTTAAATAAAGATCTTTATCTTCTGTGGCTATGATTATATTATTTACAACATTTACATACTTCCCATACAAAATTGTTGGGGGTGCGCTTAAATTTTTAACAGTGCATGTTAAGAACATTTTTAATGTCAGATTTGGGATTTTAATTTGAACATAGGCTAAGATATGAAAGTTATGTTTTCTTTATAATAGGTGCTATAATGTAGCATTGATTGGCCAGATTGATAGTCCCAGCTCTGGAACCTACAGTAATGCCCAAAGTTATTGACGACTTAACCATAGCAGAATTATGGCTGGTCAATTACTAATATTTCCGACTAAATCCTGAAAAATTACCCATAATTCTGCTATAGTTAAGTGGTCAATTACTTTGGGCATTACTGTAAATACTTTTGCCTGTTCTTGCAAAATTGGCTTGTGATTGATGTGCCATACTCAAGAGCAAGAATCAAGGAATGTCCATTTAAAAATGTTCTTGTTTCACCTTATCCTGCTTTCAGGTTGTGAAATTGATTAAGTTGTCAAAAGACCATCCTGTAACTGCAGCAATAGGTGATGGTGCTAATGATGTTAGCATGATACAGGAGGCCCATGTAGGTTTTGGTGAGTGTATTTAACTTGCATAAAAGGCTTCTGAGAACAATCAAAATTCATTTGGTATGAAATTAGTAAGAGGTTCAAATTTACTCAAAATGCCACTGAAGATTTGTTAAATTTTCTAACTCTTCCGGAATGGAAGACCTTTGCCAAAAATAAATCTGTGCCAGCTTTTTTATCTCTATATATCTGTTAGTATAGCCCTTATTTTAATTATCTGTACTAAACTCATGAGACGGCATGGTAGGGGACAATATTCACATGCAACAGGTTTTGTTCATTTGTTTCTTTTGAAGTTATGGCCATTAGAAAACTAATAAACCTCAATGAAAAGCCACCTTTTACTTTGAGGTTCATGATGGGAGCTGCACTGGTGCAACATTAAAGATGCTGTGCCAGTGCATTCTCTTATATATGTTAGTCTGCCATAGGGAGTCTTGCATATATAAGAGAATGCACTGGCCAACAAGTTCAAAGTAAATATTGTTAGGCCAATGTAATCTATTATATATGCAAGATTCCCTATGGGAGACTCGCATTTATATAACAGAATGCATTGGCACCAGGTTTTTGCAAAATTTCAGAAAGCTCCAGTCACGGAAAGGTTAATGGGATTACACGGTGCAATTCACTGATATCTCATTTTATATCCTCATGTCTTCAGGTATCATGGGTAAAGAAGGTCGTCAGGCAGTGAGAAACAGTGACTATGCTTTCTCAAGGTTCAAGTTCCTGAAGAGAGTTTTACTTGTTCATGGACATTATTTTTATATCAGGTTATCTACATTGGTGCAATATTTCTTCTACAAGGTAAGTTGCTTTCTCATATATCGTTTCATTTCTTTCTTTGTTCAGTATTTGTCACTCATTTTACTGGGTTTCATATGTTGGGTTGAAAGTAAGAAATTTTAAAGATTTAGGATGCCATCTCTAAGCAAATATCACTCCTCTTTGCTGGAGGTCTGGAATAGACATGTACTTTAGAAATTACCATTTTAATAAGCATATTTAACATGGTCTGAATATTATCTGAATAAAATTAATCATCATATGAGTAAAATTAAGATTAGCGAGAGAAGTCTAACTTTCTTAGTACATGTATAGTGTAATTCTGAATAAATTCTCGTGAGTTGCTTTTCTAATATGTTAACATAATGTTTGTAGTATAATGGTTATACAACTGCTTATAGTAAGTTCAGTAGACTTACCGATTTTGCTTGGTTGAAGCTCCTCAGGTGATATTCATGATCAGAAATAGGATACCTTTTCTAAGTGAGGTTGACGATATCTTATGCTCTCAATGCTCAGCTTTAGGATCCATCATTGAAGAAAGTTGAATAACATTCTAAGTCGGGCCCTGCGAATCGTGGTTTACAGTAAATAAAATCTCGAATCAGGAATGAGATTTGTGAATCAAATTGATTCTCGATTTTAATATATGCAATTCGCAGGTCGAATCGAATCGCGAAGCTTTGCAGCACCCTAATCCTAAAGCAGAATAACATCTTTGACCTTCTGCTATTTGGGATACAAATGTTATCATAGAGAAAATTAAAGAAAAATATAATAAAAGTTTGCTTATAAAGTTATTGCAAGGATTATACATGTAGTTGCTATTATTCTATATAATTCATTTATTCTATCTTTTTAAATTTTAAATGTTTTTGGTGTTTTTTGTTAGCCCGTCTTTGCTAGTCACTATCGTCACTGACATTTTAAATATACTGTATTTGATCTTTTTTCGTGTTTTCAGAATGTCGCTTTCATCACAGCTCAATTGTTTTATTTATTCTTTTCTGCTGCATCAGGACAGGTGAGATGTAATCCAGGTAGTCAGAATGGACCAGCCTAGAGTATTTGTTGCATCAGTTTTTTAACACTGTCTTTACTAAATAGATTCTCCCACTCAGTTATAAAAGTATACATTGGAATGGCCTGTTATTCATCTGGAAAATTGACCAGATGACAGACATACAAAAGGGTATTGCAAGTGCAGAAGGATTCTTATTTATTGATGGGAAATATTCAGATAATTAATTTGACCTATAATCAATTGCTGAACTTATTATCTGAATATATCCTGAGGGAACTACTCTTCAATGAGTATTTAGTATAGAAAGAGTTAAAGTGAAATTACGGATTATAATTAGAGTCCTTACTGATTAAAATGAGATTATAAATGAGTTCTTTTGCAGTTTATCTGGCGTGGCATATTTGTCCCCCGAAAAAAATTTAGGGACTATTGAAATCACCGTTGTCCATAAAAGCAGATGGTTTCTGGATGATATCTTCAGTTTCTAATAAATAAAATAAAATAATATTTAGTATGTAAGCTTATTTGTTAGGGGCGCAGTTTAGTTTGATATTGGGTGAGGTCTGCCCGTTATTACCAGAGTTATGGTCCTTGTTGACTTAGAATCAGCCGATTATTTTTGTTTTTGTATGATAACTTTGGTTTTAGTTATCTGATTGTTTTCAAATTTGGTATATGGATCTACTTACATAAAAAAATACTGGTCAAGTTCAAATTTAGGATCAGTCCACTCATATTCCCGTCAAAGATACGTTACACACTGAACTACATGGTATATTCATCTTTATTCACAAGAAAGGATTCTATGAGATCCGTTTAGAATTTATTATTTTGGTACGAAATAGCTTAAGTACCTTTTGAATCATTATTATTATGACGTAGCTGGTCAAGGTCATTTGTCCACTCGTTATGTATATAAGCAAGTGGACCCACAGTAATCGGCCTCTTTTTCTCTTGTGACAAGATTCGAAGGGAAGTAAAAACTAACGCTATGAGAAATGAAACCACATATTATTGTCGGCTTCATTTAACAATTCCGTTCCACATTTTTTAACTTGTTGTGACATCGGTTCAATTTTGGAAACGACACAATAATTATTAAATTAATATCAGAGTGACAATTTCATTCAATTTCCCTGTTTTATTTGTTTTAACGCAAATAAAATACAAAAACTATATTGTTCTGTTGAAAATTGTGGGTAATTTCCCAACTTCCGGTTTCGGAACACGTGCTTTAGAATTCGGAATTAATTTCGGAATTGCACTTCGTCTGTTTATATGCAGCGGTTCACGTGTTGAACTTCTGGGACAATGCCTATACAGCACAGTTGATATGTTATCTCTGTTTCTTGTGGTTTTAGAATGTAAGTATTAGAACATTCAACCAGTGAGACAACATTGGTTTATAACTTTGTTTATGTTGAAATTGGCACGTGACAACATTCGTTTTGTTTACGTCGAAATTCTGAAATTGTCACTCACAAATCTGTTTCATGTTGACATATGTAGCAAAATTAGGGATCAGGTTTGGGTCCCTTTTCGTTTATCTATGAATTAACTCACTTGTGTGGTTTTGCTTGGCTCATAGTTCACTATGAAATAATTTACAATACATTGAAATTGTTTGCCAACAAAATAACTTTTTTGTCAGATCAATATGACACAATTTCACAAATAATAATGTGACGCATCAGTCACCTACTTTCATGGTAAATTTTTGGGTCCCTTTCCTGATCCTTATACATGTACATGTAACTGGTCATGCCACAGGCTATTTTCTTCCTCGTGTGGCCTCGGTTTCAGTAACCCCATTGTCAAGCAGGTTCAGGCTAATCCAATTCCTCGTTCCATGCGGACCTTGAGGTGGCCCAGCCGCATACTTCACCATTGAATTCACTGTAGCCAGACGCCATACTGTTCCGAGGGTGGGTTCCAGTGTTCACGGATCCGACCATGCTCGCCCGCTCCTGCTGGTTCCTACCTCAGATTTCGTCCTCCCACATCCCTTTCACAAGCATGTGCGATGTACAAAATCTGTCAGCCCCCTAGGGAGTAACTTAACTGGTATCGCATCACAATTTGCCATCCAAACTTGGATAATAGCCATGCAATTTGGTATGAATTTTATGTCAACTTTGAGATTGCGAACAAAATACTATCTCATCATGTCCATGTGAGGCTATTTATTTGATAATAAAAATTTCCAAGTAAGTTGCTCCCTGGCGTCTACCCTCGGGTGGAATTGCTGTTAAGACCATTTCCCGGGACTCTGCATGACCTTCAAATGCTTGCTATTTGGCGGGAGGCAAGTTGTACCAGTGTAGCCACTGGGGCGGTAGCGTTTCATAGTCATTGTCTTGGGGGGTGATACACGAATCGAGTAATATCTCAGATCTTGGGCTCGTGTCATCTAAAAGTTTCGGTTCATTCTATGTATATTTGACTGCTCTGCCCATTCAACATGTAGTTCAATGCAGATTGTGTGAATTTAGAAACACTAGTGTGGTGTCGTCCTGTTGGTCAGGTTTTTGGATTCGTGTCGTGACCTAGTAGGTCGCCGCTGCCCTACTGGCTACACTGTATGATCCTGCTTCCTGTCAGGGTTTAAGCTGGCTCCGGTTAGGGGGGAATCAGTCTGCTCATTAATCACTCCTCGATGTCTCTTCCAAGGCTTACACAGTCCTGTTTATTCAGTTTTTTACTCTAAAGATAACAAAATCCATTGCTTGGATCTGACGATTCCACATTTAGATTACATTTCTAATTAACAGGGCTACTTGCCATCCAACGCGAATCCTGATTCTCACTTTGGATTTCGAAGAGCTCTTGCTGCTTTTTCTTGTCTGTCACAAAGAACTAAGTTAATTGCAAGGCATCGAGGGGTTGCAGACGCAGTTTCTCTCCTCGGATAGGATCCTGGGGGGTTCGAGGGGGGACCGAGCACTGGGCCACCAGACAGTGCGCCGTCTAATGCCGGGTAATCTCGGGTGCTGTCTATAACAGTGAACATAGCGCAGTCATCGGCCGGGGCAGAGACTTTTAACAGACACTCAATTTGTTTTTTCATGTGGTTTTACCTGGGCTCAAACTTATTACCTTTCCACCTGTCACTGATTAGCATTGTCCTTTGTTTATGGGTGACCGTTCGATTCTTCTAGGGGTAAATGTACACAGATCATCTTTCACCCTTACTACGGTACCATGGGGCATAACACCAAGCCTTGGATTCCTTCTAAGATTTTTCCGAGCATCACTCGGGCCTTCTGCGGTGTTGGGCTGGGTTTTTCTGCGAACCAAGTTGGGAATCATATTTCTCTTTGCGTAGAACATTCATCATCTTTTGACTCAATATTATCGCTTTACAGTTTGGGTTCGCTTATCGGGTTACGATATAGACAATTGAACTCACGCAATCTTCTGGGGTGGCGGGTACGGTAGGTAATAACCTGTTCCATGGGAACAGGTGCATTTCAGAACTTTGAACCCTGCGTCATGCCAACAAAACTCATTGATGCCCTGCTTGATTGAGTTGGACGTTACTGTACTCAGTGCTCCTTTTTTGACAGGCTGTCTTGAATTACTACACAACAGACGAGCTATTCGTCTAACGGCGCACATGAGGCAATCATTGTTGGCGACGGACTCTCTGCCCACGGGGAGGAACTAGGGTCCGGGTCCTCGCTGTATGAGCGGCAGACAACCGTCCGACCATACACACATGTGATTGGTCTTCGTTAAAATGTGCCCTTCTGTTCACATTACTGGCGTACCTCCTTGACCACATGTCGAATGGGTGTACAGTGGTGCTCAGGGTGTTTGGCCGCTTGGCCGCGGCAGAGTTGTGGGTGGTTTTTCGGGATTTGGTCGGTGGTGTGGCTTGTTGCTGTTCATCGGGGGGGCTCTCGACGAGAGCTTTCCGATGGGTGGCGGCGGGCCGTGTTTCCGGTTGGGTCCTGGAGGGTTGCCTGTGGTTCTGCTGTGGTTGGGTGGTCGGTTGCTTTGGGCATTGCTGTGTACTTTCGCCTTGGTGGATGAGGTGAGCTACACACAGCTCATGGACCCGGGCCCTTCGTCTGTTAAGAACAATCAGTGAATAACAAGAAGATACAATCTTCTTGTTATCGACATTCTGGTTGTTTTTAGACCTTAATCATCCATGGCCTGTTCTTTCTTTCAGATTGTTTGGAGTAGTTCCATCACGATGGGTCTCCTCCTTCTACACATTTTCTAATAAGTTACATGCAGACTGCAAAGTATTCCTTTCAATCATGTGTACATGTAACTGCATACACTATTGGATTGACAGGCTGTGGAAGTAGTTTACAACTGAGGACTCTCCGAACTTTTTCTTCTCGATTGTTTCGATACCAGAAAACATTTGGGACTTTCCAAGTCATTTAACGCTCTTGATCGACTTAGTTACCTGGGGTTTTTGTTACCAGTTTCCAGCCTTAAAGTAAATTCCGATCAGGGGCATTGACTAACGGAATATGGCCTCTGTCTGGTGTATTTATTAACTGAAGTAAAATACTGTCATTTGACGGTCAGTCAGAAAATACTTATTTTGCGCCTTGATCAGTTTGTCGATTTGGGGTTGCACATTTACTGACAGTCGGTCGCAGACCTTACAAGCATGATGCAGTGGCTATTTAACTCTGGGTTTTCTTCACCATACATGAGTTGGTGGTATGTTTCTAATCGTCTTTACAGTTGCTACTTCCTCGTGTTACATCCAGATTGACCATTCAGGTAACAATAGATTTCCTTCCTCTGGTGTCGAAACGTCGGGATAGCTTGGTTCGTTCAGTCACATACCATGGAGCTGGGTGACCTATGCTTTCTGCATATAACCCGCTTACTCCAGGGAGGAGGTGGCACATGCATGTACCTGTATATGAGATTTCACAATTACCGGTTTGTCTGACTTCAGAACCAAAGGGGGGAGGTGCAGAGTTTCAGCCATTGGGCTTATTCTCCCACTTTCTCCACTCTACCTGGTAGCATCAATCAAATCTGCAAATCAGTACCTTTTGATCCATTTGTTGCTAAAAAAGCAGGTTCAAAAGAATTATTCTCAACTAAAATACAATAGTATCTCATTCCTCGCATCCTCCTCCTATGAGTTGATTCTACCATGTAGTTCAGTGTGTAACGTATCTTTGACGGGAATATAACATTTTCAATAGAAAATACATATTCCCTAATAAGATACTTACACACTGAACTCACATGTCCCTCCCAAATTGGGATTTTCCCTCCCCGCTGCTCGGTCACACCCCTCGAATCTTGTAAGAGGATAAAAAGAGGCCGATTACTGTGGGTCCACTTGCTTATATACATAACGAGTGGACAAATGACCTTGACCTGCTACGTCATAATAATAATGATTCAAAAGGTACTTAAGCTATTTCGTACCAAAATAATAAATTTTAAACGGATCTCATAGAATCATTTCTTGTGAATAAAGATGAATATACCATGTAGTTCAGTGTGTAAGTATCTTATTAGGGGAATATGTATTTTCTATTGAAAATGTTATTTTTATCTGAGTTATGACCCTTGTTAACTTAGAATTTCCCAATTATTTTGGTTTCCAGATGATAAATTCAGACTTAGAATTTACTCAAAATTCTGGTGTCTAATCATATAAACTTAGGTGTGTTAGCAACATATATAGACAGTTTCAATGATTGTTCCCAGAATAAAATTTGTCATTATTAAAGCCATCGGTTAAATAAAGCCATCTTATTTCATCTTATGTAATTAACAAATCATAGAAAGCTCATGTTGAGGTGTAAACTGAACTTGAGCTTTCAACAAAATACAAGCTGTGCTTGAATCATGGATCTGTGCAATGATTCTCACCAGGCTTTTGGGCCCTTTTTGACTTAATTTTTTTAAATTCTATTACTTTTTTATATTACTTTTTTATATTATATTTCTGAAATTCAATTTAAATAAACCAGCGGGCGTATTATGCCACTGTGGCAGTGCTGTTGTTTATAATTGGTACATTATAAGCTGTAATAGGGATTGGAATTAGTGGTGGTACCGGGAGTCTGGATGACTCTGAATTGGCCAGCTTTCCATACTTGTCTATATTATTATTGACGGGATGGGAATGTGTCTTTATCGGCAGATTTCAATAAGAATTTCCAGCAACTGTGCTGCCTCCAAATTTCATACTGCATGCTAATTTATATTTTTTATATTTACTTTTTTTATGTAACCTATTTACACCCTATGTCCTCTTTATATTGTAGTCTTCCAATCTTCTCAGTAAATCCTCAAGAGAGAAATTTGATTCAATCTCCTACTGTGTTCAGATAATACACTAAAAAAAATTCTTACCAAAATTAATTAATTTCCAAAGAAAAGTTAAATTTTACAGCAAATTTCATTTATATCTATGCTTGATATTTCCAAGTTTAGCCCTTTTCTTTATTTTTTATTATGGGAGTGGGTATGTGAGATTGCCCCCTCCATCGGTTCCTTCATCGTTGAGGTTCACAAATTCATCATAGCTAGTTTTTGTTTAATGAGTATTGTCTTATGTCTTGCTTGTTAGCCATTACATTAGCATAGAGGATTACAGGAAACATTTGATTAATTTAAAAAGATATAAAAATTCCACAATTACAATACAGTGGCTTTATTGGCAAAGCAAATTACAACTAACTAGAATAAATCTGATCACAATTCTTGGAAACTTAGGTTTTAAGACTGAGAGTCAAATCCCATCCTTTAAAGACACATTGTGGGCTTATTTCAGTGCATCAAACTGACCAATTAGTACCCAGACCCGATCTCTGCTGGATTATTGTAGAAATCAATGAAGATTTTTGAAAACTGCAACCAAATTGACTGTACCATTTCCAAGAATACAACATATAGACTAAGCATAATTCTAAATATTTACTCAAATTATTGGTTGATTATATTTTGATACAAAATTTATGAAAATTACTACTTTGTGCAAGATTATTCACTATTCCCTTCTTAACACCCCAGCGTAGTGTTTCATATCAGTTTAACCCTTCCATGACTGGAACTACCTGAAATTTTGTGAAAACCCTGTGCCAATGCCTTCTCTTATATATGGAAGTCTCCTGTACGGAGCCTCGCATATATAAGAAAATATATTAGCCTAACAGTATTTACCTTGACCATATAAGCCAGTGCATTCTCTTATATATAGGTGAGACTCCCTATAGGAGACTTTATATATAAGAGAATGCACTGACACAGGATCGTTAATGCCAGCGCAGCTCACGCCATGAAAGGGTTAACACTCTAGCGTAGTGTTCCAAATCAGTTTAAATGTTGTTTGGTGTTTTTATTTTAGTTTTTTTGTTTGACTCTGTTTATTGTATTTTTAAAGTATTTAAAAAAATTCTTTTTATATCAAGTTTATCTGTTATTGCATTTCATTTGATATGTTGTTATTGTATTGCATATTTTATTGTCGTTTTGTATTTCAGTCAATATTTGATACAATTTACCTGATGTTCTACAATATAACGTTCACCTCTCTGCCGATCCTAATATTCGGCTTGTTTGAGCAACATCTACGTCAATCAACTCTGATGAAAAACCCAGAATTATATAGGTATTTACAAGATTCTAAATGTTAATCAGTTAACAACAAATATACATGTCAGCGCTGGCAGTGAAGTTATGTTTTTCGAGAAATGGCGAGACTTAAAAAGTATGATTCTGAGTGTATATTTGCACAGAATGGTTACTGAACTGGCTCAAAAACATGTCTTTGATATGAGTTGGATGTTAGGTGGGTGACATAATTGGGTCAAATGGAGCAGTTCATTTTTTTTTTTACTATGTGTAGACAAAATATAAATCCTGTGTCTTTTTCATAAAGCCAATCCTGAACTTTGTCACCTTGTTTTGTGGCCTTCCATGTTATATATCATTCATTCGCTCTAAAAAAATTCACCAAACACAGCATTACTGTGTTCATATCCTATTATGTTGTAAGAAATCATTTCTCAGCAGACTCAGCTTAATTCCTTCCTATCTTTCTTGTCTTTCAGAAAAATAAGACGGAATAGCAGGTTGTCCTGGAAGTTATTTATTCAGTGGATCTCATTAGGTATACAGTCAGTTTATTATACTGTTTTGCATATGTCCATGCATGTGTCTGCATGCCCTTCCATCAAATGTCAGTTCAGGTCATAACTTGAACAGTAGCGCTCGGATCTCAATGAAATTTGGTATGGATGTTCACCACCATGAGGACATTCAATGGAGTGTTCAATCATTTTGTTCAGGTTTTCCATTCTAGAGTTATTCATCTTTGTTTATCTGAAAATACTGATTTTTGGGTCCGTATGCTGAGTATCTCAGTCATAGGCTATAGGTATGCCCGCACTAGGCGATATGTCACATTGGGGGTATGCACCGGACGACAGTCCATCTCTTGTTTATGTAGATTTTCTTGAGATAAACACAGGTCTCGTCATGCAACCACAATGGATCTTTCCACAGCTGTCAATCAAATAATTGTTAGCAGATATATTCTACCAATCAACAGCTGAGTCGGTCGTTTGCTGTATTGAACGCCATCTTTGTTCACACTTAATTTGGATATATGTGCTAACTTTCAGTGTTAAATTGGCTATTTTCAAACAACTTTTTTTTGGTCAAATAATAATTCACAGAATTTATGAGTTGTCCACTGATGTTGGTAATTTATCTGTGGCAAGCCTGCAAATAGTGTGTCTGTCATTTGCAGAATGAGGTCCCCAGAGGGCGAAATTAGTGGGTGGGCTAGCATCACCAACTTTCACCCTCTGGGAACCTCATTCTGCTTTAGACCTCAACTGCTATGGGAGACCTAGGATCTGATTTCAGTTTCCCAGTTTAAGTTGGTGATGTTAACCCATTAGTCACCTCGATAATGCAATTTGTCTTCTGCAAATTAGGGGATATAGAAACCCAGAAGGAAAAAAATAACTAAATACAATGTTAATTTGAGATTTCTAGAAGATGAGGCCTAATCAGAATGATGACCCCGGCGGGTGAATTTGGTGATGCTATCCTGCACAGTGGGCTAGCATCGCCAAATTCACCCTCCGGGGTCCTCATTCTGCAATTGTCAGACACACTGTTTGCAGCCTTGATCTGTGGCTATACTTTATCTTATAATGAACTGTATAATTCTGTTGCAGGTCTGTGGCATTCACTGATTATTTTCTTTGGAACATTCCTCTTATTTGGGAATGATGTTCCTTTTTTCAGTGGTGGAGAGGTGAGTTGGTTTAATCCTTTCATAACCGGGGTGCTCTGGTGCAGCATTAAAGATCCTGTGCCAGTGCATTCTCATCTATTATATATTTTGGAACTTCTGTCTGTATGTATGTATGTATGTATGTGTCTTATATACTCGAAAACTTCTTGACTGATCCGACTCAAATTTGGTATGTAGGCCTTCTTTGATCCCGGGAACAATATGGGCAGGTCCAATTTCACGTGCGACCGTGTCTTTGATGTTGACATTGACCTCGCTCATATAAGCTCATAAAGGCATGTTTCTGGACATCGACCGATCCGATTCAAATTTGGTATGTAGACCTACTTTGATTCCGGGAACAATATGGGCTGGTCCAATTTCACGTGCTTTTATGTTTTATGGATTGGCCGTGAGACTCCCGGATTTGCTCTAGGGAAAACCTCCAAAATATGGAAGATCACGTATTTGGCCCCTAAAAGTACATCCGATTTTCGTCAGTAAATTGGACAGGTGCAGATGCACTTTGATTGCAGGGTGACAGCCTTAATTGATTTTCACACTCTCCCTAAGCCTAGAAACACGGACACTTCACAGGTGACTGCAGTTTTATTGAAGTGAAAATGACTGACATGATATGTAGACAATAGAATGGGGAAAACTCTATATTTTAACAGGATGTGTTCTTCAATTTTTAAGACCACAAAAGGTATAGCCCTGGTTAGCAGGTGGCCTTGACCTTTGCATGCCAGCGAATAGACTATTTCTCAGCTGTTCAAAGCATTGTATTATTTTATATAACATGCATGTATCTCGCATTAACTGTATAAAATTCTATTTCCATTACTGTTTTATTTCGGGATATATATTTATAAAATAAACACAAAAATAGAAGCTCATAAAATTACATAATCTTCATCATAAATACAGATGAAAATCAATAAAAAAAAAATTTAACATGCCACTCCTGAGCATATTTGGGCATACCTCCCGCAAAAATCTCCCGGATGACCATTTTCAAAACTTAAACTGGTCTGGTTTCAACCCAGTCCAGTTCTGGGATATTGATTATTGAAGTCATAGAAATTAGAAAAATTAAGGATGTTCCCTGTTAAAGGCCCACTTAATTTTCGAACCTCCAGATCACATATATAAAATATGTCCCATATTATATACCATTTGAAAGAGGAAGCTCCAAAACATTGTATTATCAACTTATCCGGTATAATAAACTGTGAACATGTTGTTTTTGTGGAGTTACTGATGTGTTTTATGCTTTAGTTTCATCTGCTTTTGTTGTTCAAGGTGTATTATTTTCAATGGAGGGGTAATAACTCTATCTTTTAAAGAGTTATTCCCCTTCCATTGAAAATACATTTTTAGTTTGAATTCTGTTGCATTCTGGGATCCAAAACAGGGGTAATCTTTTTATGATTTCAGCTGTTTTCTATTTCTCTATGGTCATCTTCTGAGACACAGACATTTCAAATGGTGATGAATTATAATATTTTAATCATATTTTATGGCATAGATTGTTATTAAAACCGTATATCAAGGAACTATAAAAAAAAAAAATTGGTGACTCGAAAATTAAATGGACCTTTAATCTATTCCTGATATGGTAAAATAAAGAGTGTTTTTTTTATTTGTTCTGTGTGAACAATTGAAAACACCTGGAAAAGTGTTTTTCACAGTACATAAAGCATGTAGATCAATATTTCTGGTATATATTGACCTATCTTATCCCTAGTTCCAAATTACAGTAGGTTCAAATGAGCCTTGTCCTTTTAATATATTAACTATTCTTGTCCAGTATCCAAACTCATTATCATAGTATACAAGCCTGCAAATAGTGTGTCTGTCATTTACAGAATGAGTTACCCAGAGGGTGAATTTAGTGACGCTATCCAGCTCGGTGGGCTAGCATCTACTAATTCACCCTCTGGGAACCTCATTCTGCATTAGGTATCAACTGCTATGGGAGACCTAGGATCAAATTGAAGTTGAAGTTTGTGATGTTCACCCATTAGTCACCTCGATAATGCACTTTATTTTCTGCAAATTAGGGGATATAGAAACTTTCCAGAAGGCTAAAAAATAACTAAAAAAAATATTAATTTGAGACTATAGATACTTCCTTGAAGATGAGCCATAACCAGAATGAGGTCCACAGAGGGTGATTTTTGTGATGCTAGCCTGCTGAGTGGGATAGCATCACTAAATTCACCCTCTGGGGACCTCATTCTGCAAATGACAGACACACTGTTTTCAGGCTTGAAAGTATATCTCTTCTCATTACAGACACTAGGATTGTTCAGCTTTGGGACTATCATCATAATCACATGTTCTGTGGTAGTAAATTTTAAGGTAAATATGACAGAGATTTTCTTTTGTAGCACTATACAGGCCAGTATCAGTATTTATGCAATTGATCCCAAGCTTCATATGGCTCATCAGGTTGACCTCTGGTCACTTAAACGTTTAAACTTTCCACGTTCTTATTGCCCCATTGACTGTGATGTATGATAATATCCCCTGTTGAGATACAGTGTCAACTACAGTGTCATTGACCAGAGTTACAGACCTTAATTTTACTTTGAAATTTGGGGTTTTTTTGTTTCCAGATGATAACTTTAGTTAATGTTAACTGAATAGAATACAATTTGGTATGCAGGTTTACAACCATAAAATATTTGTCACGTTTGATTTTGGGCTTTGTCCGCCCCATTACTACCAGATTTATAGACCTGCTTTACTTTGAAATAGTTGGTTTCCATATAATGATAACTTCTGTTAATTTTGACTGAATGGAATGAAATTTGATATGCATGTTGGATACCATTTTTGGCTGATGACTCTGTTAATAATTATGGAATCTTTCTGAAATGCAATTTGAAACAAGCCAACTGGTGTATGATGCCAGAAAATCAGTTTTTTCACCCTCTCCCCAGGACTGTGGCACCTGATCTTGAATCCAAAATATAAGACTATATGTATCCTCACCTTTATAAAATTTTACGGTGAATCAAAGAGTTCTTCTAAATCAACTACATAAATCCTCCCTCCCTATGAACTATGTTTTAAATTTCAAATTAATTCAAAGCCTTCTACTTTTTCAGCTCTGCCTGGAGACATATCACTGGTCGCTGCCGATCATTCTGTCGTATCTCATCACACTTGTTGGTTTCTTCTCCCTTGTCGTGTTATATAACTCTGTGATATGGCCGTAAGTATGTTTTTAATGCTTCACAATGTTTTGAATGCGATTGAATTCTTTAACTACATCATGTTATAATCAGTTTTCACTGCTTTACCATTTCAAAATGACATCATCAGAAGTCAAACAATAGGCATTATATCCCTATAGTTATTCACAGCAAACTGTGGGATAGAGAAATAAGTTATGTGCATGTATGCATCTGTCAGTCACTGTGTCCATTTGTAACAACTTTGATGCTCACTACCTCAGTTATCATAGGTCAGATTTCAGGGTTATGACACATAGAGTGAAAATCAATCTGTGTAACTGTATCTCGGTCATCGTAGGTCAGATTTCAGGGTTATGACCCATAGAGTGAAAATCAATCTGTACCACTGTATCTTGGTCAGCGTAGGTCATGTTTGAATGATTTTGATATGCTCATGAGGCAGCATAAATGGAACAATATTCTTAGAGTGTAAAATGCGTCCATCCCAGTATCATTGTTCTTAGATCAGATGATAATGATCTTTGGTATAGTCATGAACCACAATGTGATGAAGGATATCCATATGCAACAAGTTTTGTCAAATTAATTCAGGCCGGATTAAGACATCTTTCTAATTAAGCCGCCCAAGAAAATTAACAAACCTCAGCAAAAAGCCACCTTTGGTGGAGATACTCTGTCAGTGCAATAGGAGCACACTTATTATGTTTGGTTCTCCTGCAATTTTGTCTTTTTACTCTATTTAATTCATCTTTTTAGCTCAACTTGACAAAGATACTGAGGAATAGTGAATATTAAACTAAGAGATATATTACCTACATTATTTTTCAATGTTATAAAGTTTCCCTTGAGAAGATCAAAAAGTTCTCAGCTTTTGAATTGTAGGAATATGATCTGTACATTTGTAACCAGAGTAGATATTCATAGCATGATCTATCCTGTTAGAAAATCAAAAAGTTTCCAGGTTTTTAATTGGTGGAATATGATCTCTATGGGCGTAGCGGTTCATGGTATGATCTATCCTGTCATAAGATCATATTTCCCCCAAGCTTTAAATTGGTGGAATTTGATATATACAGGCGTAGCCAGAGTACTACTAGAGTAGAGGTTCAAAAAGTTTAATACAGTAATGCCCTAAGTAATCGACTCCTTATCCGTGGTTAAGGAATCGATTACTTAGGGCATTACTGTAGTTGTTAATCTATTCTCTGTTGATGCTTTATTTATTTTATTCTACAGAACATTCATGTTGAGCCACCAAGATTTGTTCTATGTTTTCAATACAACACTGTCCAGTCTGAGTGTATGGATGGGAGTAGTCGTCATAGCGATAATATGTCTTATACCAGATATCCTCATCAGGGCTTTCCGGGACACATTCCATATCCGGCGTATAGAACTCACAAAGGTAACTATCATATATGCTCAGTTTAGTGGCTGTATCCTGCATCATTAGCCCACCTGCATTTGCTTTGGTTTTGCTGTATTTTTTTTTACTCAATGGGAACGGAAACTGGATTTAGATAGATTTAGTTGTGAAATTTTGAAATAAACCTCTGTTAATACTCTCATTTGAAATTATTGCTAGAATGTATTATGCAATTTTAAAGGCTCACATATGTTTTTTACAAAATATAAATTTTAATTATATTATCTTCTTATTTGTAGAAGTAGCTTTGAAATTCTGTCATAAAACAATACACTCATTTTAGGGGAAAATAAAATAGACATAAATAGATATATATTAGACCATGAGATACCAAAATCCTATTTGGAAAAGATATATATATATTTATATTTTAATACTTTCCCTTCCCTGTTTACCCATAATGTTAAAAAAAACCCAACTATTTACTGGCGTTGGTCCTGCCTAAATGCAGTTTGTAAATTTGACTAATTGATGAGGTATCACATGTGGATACCTCTATTTTAGTGATTGTAAATTTGACTAATATGACACATGTACATATTTAGTGATAAGGCCACATAGAGTTGTCTTTCTTTTTCTCAGGCATGCAACGTTGCTCACGAATTTCTTTGCATGAAATCTTTCATTGTACTCTCAAGAAGACATACTACCAGATAGGGCCCTGAGAATTGTCACTTTTCCACATATTCAAAATCAGATATAAAAATCAGGAGGCTGATGTCAATATCGGCTAGCTGTCAATGTGTAGCATAGGTCCTCTATTCGGTTAGGTTCTCTATTTGGTAATGAGTTTGTCATTATTATAAAATAGCATTCACACGAGCCCATTGCGAGCATTGCTTTGAAATTGGATTACAGACAATAACACTAATGTATTCAGACGACTGCAATGCGGCCGTTACATTCTATGCATTGTCGCACACAATGGACAGATTATATTTTAAAGCATAACGCATACCTTATATAGCGTGCTTCATGACATTTCTTCTTTTCAATCGATAAAAGATGGCGGCTGTCTTCAAAGCGAAAGAAAATATACTTAAGAAATAAATACACGGTGTAGAGGTGTGTATGGTCAAGTTGTACCACAAAAAACTGATTGTAGGACGACGCGTAGCGGAGTCCTACAATCAGTTTTTTGTGGTACAACTTGACCATACACACCGATACACCGTGTATTTATTTCTTTTGTAATACGACTGAAAGTTTATGGTCACAATTCGACTGAATAGTCAACGAAATACTGCGCTTTTTCGGTCTCAGGTGAGAAAACATTTTGTGGTGTAATTCGTATTGGGCGTACTCGATTTCTGTGCATGGAGTACTCTCGTAATGTCTTGTCTTGTTATGAAATTCCCCCGTTGACTTTTCGAGGCACCTCTTCTAGAAATAATCGTTGTGATTGGCTAAAAAACGATGTGTTTTCAGCGGCGCCCGTGCGTTTCATTTAAATTGTACAGGAAATACGATGCGGTCATTTCTGTTTTGAACGTTGTTGGGACAACATGAATATGATCATCGACTATGGACCAATTTCCTTACACAAAGCGATCTAAATGGTCTAGTTTACTAAACTAATCTTATTCCCCTTCTGTACTGGTGAACAAACGCTTTCATTTTCAACTTGATTCCGAAATATCGAATATGATCGAGATTCGAATCGACGAATGCACAGCCCGGCCCCATGGATTTATTTTGTCATTTAATATACTTATTAAGTAACTTTATTTGGTCGTAACATATATCAATATACCATAACATCATTTGGACCATATTCATTGGCAACCAAACTGGTTTCAAGCGACAAATCGCTAGAAAATTCGCAAGATTGTCAAGATGTAGCAAAATTCAAAGGGGTGCGGGTGTACTCCGTTGATGCCCCGTTTGCGCGGAGTTAGAAAAGACGGGAAAAGTCGCGTGCGGCGATCTGAATAAACCGATTTTTTTCGTGGTACAATTGCAAAAAGTAGAATTGTACCACAAAACTGGAACGAGATAGCCATGGTAACTCGGGCCACTGGCCAATCAGGACATGGCTTTTAAGCATAGTTAGGCATGGTCGTATTACAATTGTATTTATGTCAATATTCAGTGTTAGTTATTTGGATTTGACAGGTTTGACATTTTCTTAGAATTAATTTATTACAGATAGATTAGTTTCAAATATTGCATTTATTCCAATTTCGAACATTTTAGCTCCAATTATTAATCGGAAGCTCCCCGTTATAATGCAACTTACTCGCTCGTGTTAACATACGTGCTCGTTTGAATGGCTTAACTCAGACGCCGGATCGTATCAATGCAACGAATGCAATGGACACTCTGAACACTCCTTAAGACATTTCAGTGTGCAATTTTATAGAAAATAACATCGTGCGACTATCTTGTTTAGTAATTTATTTATATTCTAATTAAGTTTTTAGTAATTAAACTAAAATGTTTTTCGGGGAACGTATACATGTAAAATAATTATGCCATTTGCAGTTAATCGTTAATCCCAATGCGAGTTGAAATCAGGCAGACATATTTGTGGTGTGATCATGTGACACTAATTGTGGATATTTACATGTACACTCACAATTGTACAGATTAATAGGGCACATATTTGCATACATCCATCCAATAGCGCAGTTAATCAGTTACCAATTGAGCATAAAATTCTAGATAGCCTAGGCTCTTTTTAGGACTGTTTGCTTTTTGACAACACCTAAGTGAACCAACAACTAATAATTTAAAGCAATACGCGTCTTGCAACAAATATCGCGAATGCATATTTCATCATCACCCTGTGCAACAATTGTAAACATGTGTCAATGATGAGGACAAATTGGATATTCAAAAAAATTTAAATTGGGGATACGATTCGGTATCAACACCAGAACACCAGAACACATTGAATCAAATCTCGATTATTCACAGGGCCCTTTACCATAAGATGATTCATAAAATGGCTTCTATCTTTTGTTTGTGGTGCTACTTTCATACAAGAAATCTGACCTATTTATTAATTAGGGTCACCTCATTATGTTTTTTACCAAATATTGCAAAAATTCCCATGTATCATCCTTTGGTTTCAGAATAGTCATCGGAAATAAACAGAAAATTTACTTTATGTGGCCCTATTTGAAACCCAATCTTTTTCAATGTAGCTAATGCTTTATACTAATCTGTCAACGAATTTTAGCCTAAAATCATTATTTATTCTTGTAGTTTGTTATAACTAACCTGTATGGAAGGTCGTTTTTATATTTATGAAATAATTGTGCAAGCATCACAAACAAAAACACCTTAATCTAAAAGAATAGTCT
The DNA here is from genome assembly GCA_032622095.1 of Siphonodentalium dalli. Classification (NCBI taxonomy): domain Eukaryota; kingdom Metazoa; phylum Mollusca; class Scaphopoda; order Gadilida; family Siphonodentaliidae; genus Siphonodentalium; species Siphonodentalium dalli. Next base: position 86,350,152 of record CP136064.1, on the reverse strand, counting down.
GCATTATGACTATCGGGTGACATTTTTATGATGGGTCCATTGGTCATTATGACAGAAAAGATCCAGCCCACCCTGATTACGGACTGCATTTGATCTTGTGCTTAAGTGCAATTGGGCAGAGATGTAAGTAATTGTGCTTAAGCACAATTGAATTGCGCTTAAGTCCTATTATTAACAAATGTGAAAACGGCCTCCCATAAACCTGACATCTAAATTGATTTTGATAATTTATAGAATATGCAAAGGGAATGAATGAGAATCAAAGTTTCAATATGATCGTGATTTTGACTTGCATTTTCTAAAGTTTAAATACTATCTTATGTTTGTAGTTTGACATGATAATGTTGTATATATTTACATTGGTTGCCATTTTCTAGAAATTGGTACTTAGATGAATATATGTTCTATTTTGAAGAAATCTGTCAAAAGTTTTTAAAAACTTTTATTACACTCCTTTGTGCGATTTCCATTGAAAATGTCGTTAATTAAAAATGGTAATGTCACAAGTGAATTATGTCATTTCTCATGACGTCATTTACGTTAAGTCGCTTACTGATCTAGACTGAATTACTTGAGGCAAGAGACGTTTAGGTAACAAACTTTTGCGCTAACGCGCACTCGTTTCTTACCGACGTCTCTCGCCTCTTGTGAATTATTTAACGTAATTCTCGGAACCAACTAATTACTCTCTATTCATTTGATGAAATCCAATCTACTTTCGCAGGTCTGGCATTCTGAAGTTACGAAATATTGTCTTCAATTTAGTGAGGGATGTAATTGCCCACCGCTGGGTTCTCAAAACTAACATATGAATCATTCTGATAAGGAAAACCGATTCTCCCATTCAGCTCTAAAGGTGCACACTGGAATTGGCTGTTTTCATTTCTATGATTTTCATATATTACAAGCAGACTCCAGGTAGAGATACACAAAATAAAATCCATTTATTCATTTGCAGGGATGTTCAGATAGTTATGTTTACTGAACTCATCAGCTGAAATTCCCAACAAATGAATGAATGGAATCTAGTAATTGGGTGATATTAATTTAAAGTATATATTAACACTAAAAGTAAATGCGAGGGTAAACCTCCAGGGAGGGTCTCAATCAGCGGGATATCCTTATAAAATGGTCTAGCGCTTTCGATATTGGTATATCTTCGTCAGGACCAGGATGGTGTGGAAAGATGTGGATGATGCCCGTCCTTTTATACTCTGTGCTAGTAGAGCGTTGATTTGATTGGTCAAAATCCAAGGGTCAGGAGGTTGTGGGCCTCTGTGGGTCAGAAGGTTGAATGCGGGTACAAATTGCGGGTATATGTTTGCCCGATAAGCCTGTAGAACTGCGGGTAGTTTATGCGGGTATATTATTCTCGCTCGTCATTAAATATTGTTAGGCCAATGTATTCTCTTATATATGCGAGGCTCCCTATGGGAGACTTGAATATATAAGAGAATTCATAGACACGGGGTTTTCTCAAAATTTCAGGAAGCTCCACTCATTAAAGGGTTAAGTACTCTTATAGATAATTATGCCAGGGGTGATAAGAAGACAGTAGTATGACTATATCACCTCCAACAATATATAATGTTCCATATTTGTGTGTTATATTCTGTTCATGTGTATATTGCAAATAAAATTATTCTATCCTATCCTATCCAGGCCTGCGAAGTAGAATCTTCAGTGTTATTTGACTTACCTATTTACTGAGTTAAAAACGGTATGCTTATATTGAAATGGCCAAGTAAAGTAAAATTCCTGTTTCTCAGGTCTGCATGCATGGTCAAAAAACCCATACGTTAACTTTTTTATTTGATTTCCAACTGTTGTGCAAAATTTTAATCGGTACACAATAATTGTGGTATTTTTTTATACGCCCGTTTGAAAAAACGGTCGTATTATGTAAATGGGTTGTCGGCCCGTCCGTCCATCCGCTTTTGGTTTCCGGATGATAACTTTAGATTGAATCGAGTGAAGTGAACCAAATTTGGTATGTTAGTTTACCACACCAAAATACAGATCAAGTTTGAATATGGGTTTCGTCCGCATTATTTTAACTGAGTTATGCCCCTTTTTCGACTTAGATTTTACCTGATTTGCGGTTTCCGGATTATTGTGTTTTATTATTTTTTTTATTTTGTCTTAAGTCAAAGGTTTCAAACAAATGAAGAATGCACTGGCCTACAAGGTCAAGGTAAATATTGTTAGTCCAATGTATTCTCATATATATGCGAGGCTCCCTATAGGAGACTCACATATATAAGAGAATGCATTGGCACAGGGTTTTCACAAAATTTCAGGAAGCTCCAGTTGACGTGTGGACCCGGAAGTAAAAATAGCCTGAGAATCGGGAAATTTACTTTGCACGGCCAAACACAAAAAAATTTCCGGGACAACTTTATTTGGCAATTGTTTTTCTATTTTTGGAGTTAATCTATCGAAAGTATCAAACTTAACCCTAATAATTTTACAGGACTATGAACGCCTATCCATTTGACAGGCAAGAACCTCTACTCATTTATTCACCCTACTATAATAAATCTGCTTCTCTAACTTGTTATTGTGATGCTAACTGACTGAATTTTTTAACAATGTTTGTTTAATTCATTTTCTATCATTGCTATAAAAATTATTTTTGTATTATCATTCTGCATACATGTACTTAAATTTTCATATTCATTGAAACTTATAACAAAATATACTCATCTACTTCTAAAATAAACGTGTGCAGGGTAACATTATTTGTCAATTTAAATGAATGCCTGGGTTCAAACGTAGTAATATTTCTTCACTTGTCTAGGTTGTAGGTTCCTCTTGAAAAGACATCTGATTTTCCTAACAATTGTTTGTCATTAATAATAAATTAACTTCTGGTTGCTATAATGTTGTTTGAGAAATCTATGTCATAACTGATGCATTTTGGGACCAACCTGCATTATGTCTGCATGTTATACCAGAAGTTATCATGTTGTCTAAATATATGATTGATTTGTGCAAGAAATATACATATATTATATATAGTCAATAATCAAAGTCGATAAAAGATGTTAATTACTTCTATACAGACTTGATCTGCCACAGGAAAAAAACATATTCAAGTCATTAATTTTAGAGAAAAAAATTGGGTTATTATTTTTCTTCAGTATTGAAGCATAATTAATGATTGATCCTTGTTAGTCTATAGTGATATGGTGTAAATAAAGAGTACAGTAATGCCCTAAATAATCTACTCCTTAACCACAGCAAAATTATGGGTTATTTTTCAGGATTTAGTCGGAAATATGACTTGTTGCCATTCAATGGAAAGCTCTCACTGACTAAATCCTGAAAAATTACCCCAAATTCTGCTATGGTTAAGGAGTCGATTATTTAGGGCAATAATGTCGTCTTCTCACTTTTGTGTGAAAATTTGAAAATAGCTGAAAAATTACTTTGACTTTGCCAAGTTGGATTTAGATTATAGAAGGCCTAAGATCAATATTTTGTGTATGTATCAACTTATCTGACCTGATCTGATCCTTCCAAATTACAGGCATAATTTGGAGGATCAATTGACCTATGTCCTTTTCAAACTACTATAAACAATTTTGTATATTATCACCTATATATGGCTGATAATTATAGAAATTAAGAATTAGAACCTTGAATTTAGATGAATGTTTGTCTTTTAATTGCTGTATTGTGTTGTTTGTGTTTAGATGTGGATGCTCGTAAGTGACAAATCATGTTTATTTACCACATTATCTCCTTAATACTATTCTCTCCTGCTAGATTTATTATTGGCGCAAAACAAGCTCATTGGTTAGTAAGGCGGGGTCTGAAGCTAGATATGGAACTTTTGAAGAGAGCACACCGCTATTATAAGCACTTGTGAGTTATTCAACATTCAGTGTTCCTTTTAGGGTAGTTCAATGTTACTTCCCCAATATATTATCTATCCACACACCCTTCGTCGTACAGTTCTTAAGAATCTTTTGGTTTTTTTTATTTGAAACAGAATTACAGGCACTTTGCGGTTTGAAGCTTCAAACTACACTTAGTAATCATCACCTTTGTAGCATCCTAGTCCAGTTTCTGGGATCAAGTAGGTTGATAAATGCATGGCATACTTTTAAATCGGGACTGGACTTATTCTTCTGCATGGAATAATAAAGGCGGGTTAATTGTTAGTTTATTCCTGAATTCCCGATAACTAAAAATAAAGAGCATTTGTCTAACTTCTACATGATAATTGAAACCAACCAGAAGATTGCTATGAATATTTTTTTTCAGAGTATATAAAGTCTTAACATCTTCTAAATTATGTAGATATCATATGGAGGTTCAAATGAGATGTGCCCATTTCCTTTAATTAAACTAATAAAAAACATTTTATGGTTGGTCAGTAAGAAATCAGTTTAACTAATTACCGAAATGCAAGGAAACATCCAGGAAATCATGTTTGTAATAAAATAATTTTGCCAGTTTAACACAGTTAAAAATCCACAAAATATAAATAAAAACATATATAGGGATCAGAGAAAGTTGCTATTTACTATTATTCAGTTGACTCATTTTAGAGTCTGTAATGGTGAAAATTTGAGAGTATTTTGTATTATGATAAAAGCATTCTGAGTTCACAGTTGACATAGTTTATTATGCTTGGTTATCTGAAAAAAGTGTTAGTCAACTAGTTTTATTTTCGTTATAGGATTTTTATCACATGATTCAGGTTCAAACACTTATTAATAGCCTAACATACAAGCCTTGAAATAGTGTGTCTGTCATTTGCAGAATGAGGTCCCGAGAGGGTGAATTTAGTGATGCTACCCCACATAGCGGGCTAGCATCACCAAATTCACCCTCTGGGAACCTCATTCTGCTGAGGTGTAAGCAGAATGAGGTCCCCAGAGGGGTGAATTTGGTGATGCTAGCCCGCTATGCGGGGTAGCATCACTAAATTCACCCTCTGGGGACCTCATTCTGCAAATGACAGACACACTATTTCAAGACTTGCTAACATAGTTACATTTTATGTTCACAAGCCTGGAAATAGTGTGTCTGTCATTTGCAGAATGAGGTTCCCAGAGGATGAATTTAGTGATACTATACTGCTTAGCAGGCCAGCATCACCAAATTCACCCTCTGGGAACCTCATTCTGCTGGTGATGTTCAACCATTAGTCACCTTGATTATACATTTAACTTCTGCAAATTAGGGAATATAGAAAAAGAAGAGAAGGGGTAAAATTAACTTAAAACAATATTAATTTGAGACTATAGATACTTCCCAGAATATGAGGCCTAAAGCAGAATGAGGTCCCCAGAGGGTGAATTTGGCGATGCTAGCCCACTGTGCCTTCTGTGTGAAATCATTAGGCAGGCATCTTTGCAAACACATGTGGGGCTGCTGTTCACGCACCTGTGCTTTCTGGAAGAGTGACATCATCAATCGAACACTATTAACTTTATCAACATAACATTAATGGCTAAATAAACAAGCCTGGATATAGTGTGTCTGACATTTGCAGAATGAGGTCCCCAGAGGGTGAATTTGGTGATGCTAGCCCACTGTAACATGGCTGTGGATAATTAGATTTTGTTGTGCTTTGGTACAATGATAGCCCAGCTTGGAGGAAAGAATATTAATTTATGTTGTGCCGGTGTTCATCCATTTATTCTTACCTTAGTTACGACCCTTGTTGGACTTCAAAATTTTCGAATATTACCACGATACAGGTATTAGTACCCCGAAAATATTTTTGGGGACTATAGAAATCAGCGGGGTCCGTCCGTCTGTTGTACCGTCTTACCGTCCGTCCATTCCAGATGGTTTCCAAATGATAACTTCAGTTTTTGTTATCTGATTGTTTTCAAATTTGGTATATGGATAACTCATATGAAAATACAGGTTATGTTCGAATTTGGGTTCCGTCAGTCTATGTAAACATACACTCAGATTCATACTGATACTGAGTCTATTGCATTCCCATCAACTTTTCATTTCTGAACGGTAGTGGGCTTCCCCCAAATTACGTCACACGGCACTAAATATAAATCTGAAATTAGTTGTGATTGACAGGCGTAAACATGGTCACGTGCCAGTGCCGTCATGGCCGCTTCAACCCTGTGAAGCCGATTCTAAGAATCGGAATTAATAGTTGCAGGGTTTGTGACTTTTCGTTCGGCGGTTGTTTACTGACAATAAAGGGAAACAGCTAACTTCCGGGATCCAAAATAATATGTACAATAACTAAGACAGATCTTCTTGAAATTATAAAAAAATGTCAATTTATGTGGATCTCTTGGACTCAGAACGAATTATTTTTTAGATTGGCCAGGCGATTTGTCGACCATGTTGTCAAAAAATAACACAAATCAACGGCCACGAATCAAAAATACATGAATGTCGGGACTATTTGCTAAAACAACTCCAGAACTAAAAAAAAGTTAAATGACATAACAAAACGATCTATCAGTTCCCCAGTACCGGCAGTAGTACCACCGCAGCCAAAACGAGCGAAGAGCAACACAATTCTACCACCAACCCCACCGAAACCCTCCCGACCTTACACAGCCGTATTATTAGCTCCAACGATTGGCCAGTTGTACCCTAATTACAGTTGCCTGCAATCCAAATTCCGGTGATTCTTGATTTTAAACTTTCGACCACTCGTCAACAATCTACTTTATTTGTCGATTTGTGAATTTCTCTTCTGGTATAACATGACGTCATGGATACTATTTTAACAACATTTAGCCACACCTTCGGAATTTCCACACTGAAAGCACGTGACATGTTACTAGTTTTTTATTGGGGCACACATTTCTTGGAGCTAAGTTTTGATTGGCGGTAATTACAAGGAATCCCGGGTTTGGGAAATGAAAACTGAACGAAAGGTCGTCAGACCCACTATTTTTTATATGTGGGTATGTAGTTTACTCCAGACTGGGGTTCCGTCTGCCTATTTTTACCAGAGTTATGGTCCTTGTTGACTTATAATTTTGGATTTTGGATGATCGCTTTAGTTATAGTTCTCTGTTTGTTTTAAAATTTGGTATATGGATTACACATGTGAAAAATACAGGCCAAGTTCGAATTTGGGTTCTGGCCGCCTAATTTTACCTTGGTTATGGTCCTAGTTTACTTATAATTTGGCGATTATTTTGGTTTCCAGTTGATAGCTTTAGTTATAGTTAACACGTTCACTGCCGAAAACCAATGGGTAATTCCATCCCGTATGCCAACATGGGATTGCATGTTTTGCCGATAGTAGTTGGTGTATTACGTATGTAGGAGTGATGGTTCAACCAATATCGGGTTATATGATGCTGAAACATGTCATAAGGCTACTACGAGATAACTCGTTGTCGGCAGCTGGGATGGAATTAATCAGTGTTTCATCGCTGGTGCCACTACGAGTTATCTCGTAGGTATATACAATTATGTTTTCAACGACTTAGATGATGAGAGTGCTACACAGGTACAAGCATATCATGTATAGACACGGCAAATGAATTTATATACAATCACCGGTACACTCTACATCGCCTAGACGTCGAAAACGTAATATTTATTTACCTACGAGATAACTCGTAGCTGGCACCAGCGATTACCACTGGTAAATTCCGTCCCAGGTGCCAACTACGAGTTATCTCGTTGTAGCTTTATATCACGTTTCAACATCATAAAACCAGATTTTGATCCACTAAAATACTATAAAACATGATGAATTAATTTTTATATCACACTGGTACACACATTTCCAGGGAAACGAACTTGTATGCATGATTAAACAAGCCGCTTGTGTCTGCACTTGATGTAGGGCTAGCTCGAGTTTCCAGCAGCCTCTGACACTATATATCTGGATTCTCCTACTGTCAAAATGTATCCAGTTATAAGTACGAGATGTGTAATAAACATAGAACTGCAGCTGATAATAAGATTTGTTAGAATTTAAACATTAGACCACTCAAGCAGGGCGCTCATTTCTAACTAATCTCAACATACATGTTACACAGCCAAGCTTAGATATTTCGTGGACCTTTCAGTCGCTTGCATGCCCCATCTCTCTAACAATGGGGTGTATTATCACTTAATAGCCAAAAGCATCAAATGAAACTTGAACAATCTAGAGCTAACTGATTATTGATATGAAAATACAGGTCAAGTTCAAATTTAGGTTCGGTCTGCCCATTTTACCGCAGGTATGATTCTTGCCGACTTATAATTTTTCAACCTGACTTTTAAGAGTATTTTCAGATTTGGTTAATTGTAAGCAGCTCAGTTATGAGACAGTGCACCTGAGTGCACAAGTATTTTATTCTTATAATAAATTTCTACAAAACCCCGCTCGAAATCAAGCCACTGTTTTGGGGGACACTGTGGCCGTGTGGTCTTTTATTTGCATTGTTGTAACTCCCAGTTACGGACTTCAACTTAGAATATAGAAAAATTCTTCCTCCATACAAACATTCAACATTGCCCTCTCTGTATTAACTGAGCGCTGGGGCATAAACCACATTAGATTATTGGCACATCTCAGTATTAGAGTCCTTTTTGGCCCAGTTACCTGACCAAGCAGTGTTAGTCAGGCTATTACGAGCCAGGGAACTTAACCCTTCCATGACTGGGGCTTCCTGAAATTTTGCTCCCATAGGGAGCCTCGCATATATAAGATAAATACATTGGCCTAACAATATTTAACTTGACCTTGTAAGCCAGGGGATTCTCTTACATATGCGAGGCTTCTTATAGGAGACTTGCATATATAAGAGAATGCACTGGCACACAATCTTTAATGCTGCACCAGCGCAACTCCCGTCATGACAGGGTTAACCCTTTCTATACTAAATACTCATTGATGAGTAGTTACTCTTAGGAAATGTTCAGATAATTAGTCGAACAAATGACCATAGGTCCACCATAGGTCGTTTGTTGAACTTATTATCTGAACATTTCGCTCCAACAAACAGGACACCTTGTGTACTTATATTGTCTGTTTTCTGCTTATTTTTCCACAAAACCTCTCCAGATTAATAATAGACCATGTATACTTTTATAACTGAGTGGGAGAATCCATTTAGTATTGCAAGGAATTAACAGCCTTTTAATTTCCCTGAGCTAGAATGATCCATGGCTTTTGCTTGAGCTTTGAGTATATGGAACTTGGTCTGTTACTAACAGCTAAATGAGAGGCTATTCTGCTTAACCCTTTCAAGACAGGAGCTGTGCTGGTGCAGCATTAAAGATCCTGTGCCAGTGCATTCTCTTGTATATGTGAGTGTCCCATAAGGGAGCCTCGCATATATAAGAGAATGCACTGGCATACAAGGTCATGGTAAATATTGTTAGACCAATGCTTTATCTTATATATGCGAGGTTCCCTATTGGAGACTCGCATATATAAGAGAATGCATTGGCACAAGGTTTTCGCAAAATTTGAGGAAGCTCCAGTTATGGAAGGGTTAACTACATTATGTGGTACTTACCAATTAAAGGTACCCAATGTTTAAAAAATATAGAAGTCTATAAAAACATAACCACCAAGAAGAACATAGGGAAATAGATAAAACTGTGTTCTTATATTCATTAATGATAGCTCTCAGAATGATGAAAGTTCACTTGTCAAAACCATTGATATGTAAATAAAAATGTTACAGTGATTTTGTCAACAAACATTGCTAATCATGAACATGTAGTAAGTTTAAATAATTTAGTCTGAATATGATTTTCAGAATATTTTTCAATGCTTTGCCCTTTTCCTATGTTTACTGTCAAGTTTTGATTAAAACTTGGTATCTGCTGGGACTAATTGGACTTTTATCAGTAATTCCACTGTAACAGTAATGTTTACATAACTATGGTCTTGACATGCAGAATCTCATTGGAGAGTTATTATAATAATGAAAATAAGAACTAAAGTCAATCTATTTTTTCATGTATGTACTTGTTGATAATACATGTAACGGTAGTTGTTTTATAGCCTTGTGTTATTTTCCATGAACCCACTTTGAGGGCCTTCAATCTCTTTAATTGCATGTGACATTCCATGACACTGATCAGTCTGATAAATATCCAGACGCTGTCTTATTACTTTCAACTGAGTGACGATACTGGCATTCTAACTGATTTCGGGGATGGAGGGCAATACCCCATTTTGTGAAAACTCATTATTATTCATGTACCAAATAATGCATGTTTACAATTGGGATCCACAATAGATTTACACATATGCGTCTGGAGTGATGTAAACATGCAAGAGTGGTCACTCTTCCTCTAACCAATTTTCGTGCAATAAAATGTGTGTTTCAAGGTTTGCTTCACTATATACATGCAGAGTACATGTTTGCCATTCAGATGCTATATATATACTAAAGAACAATAAAATGAAGATATTGTGATAAGCACGCTATATAAATATTATTGAGCTGTTCTGTGGGCATGTTGCATCATCTCCTTATTTAGAACACGCACGTGACAATTTACTGTATGATTACTCTATGTCATAAACGATCCCTATTTGGCACGTGATGTAATATCCATAGGTTAGCTGATGTTTAATAGGAGAACATACTGACTATATTTAATATTATTGAATTCATTGAAATTTCATATCATGGAACATTTAGGTCATATTCCTGCAACTGGCATAACCCTTATTGACATAACTTGTTATCCCTTTATGTATTCAATAAGGATTGACTGATGCATACCTATATTCATTCTCTTTGAAAAGCCAACGAAAATACTATCAAATTTAGATTTCTCGACCTGTGAAAATGATTCCTTTTCTGTGTTGAAAGGATTCCCTCCATTTCATTGGTTATGTCTCAGACCATGCTCGATTTAATTGGTTAATGATGTTGCAGATCATTTCTAGGTGGAATCCATTATTTATAAGAAGATGATAACAATTACAAACACTGCTTCGTGGTTAGTTATATTTAAATTGAATGATCAGAAGCAACATGTTTTAACTGGAGATATAATTAATTTTGAAATAAATTTCAGTTTAACCCTTTGGTGACTGGGGGTGGGGGGGGGGGGGGGGGGCTTCCTGAAATTTAGTGAATACCCTGTGCCAATGCATTCTCTTATATATGTGAGTCTCCCAAAGGGAGCCTCACATATATAAGAGAATTCATTGGCCTAACAATATCTACATTTACCTTGTAAGCCAGTGCATTATCTTATATATGCGAGGCTCCCTATAGGAGACTTTCATATATAAGAGAATGCACTGGCACAGGATCTTTAATGCTGCATCAGTGCCGCTCCCATCATGAAAGGGTTAATATTACTATGAAGTAAAATGTTTAACCTCTTCACTGCTCAGTAACATCATGTGCTGTGACATTATGGACCTTGCGCTGTGAAAAAAAGATAGAATCAAAATCAAATAATTTTTTAATTATGTATAATGGAGTTTTTGACTTATTTCAGATACAAACAGGTTATGTCTTCAAAATTTGTGCTCCTCTTTATCACTTTTGGCTTATTTTCCCTGCAGCAAAAGGCACCCTTTTTCTTTTGTTTTAACCTCTATTAATGAATTAGTGCTCTAAATTTTCATATTAAACTGCTAGCTAGCTAGAGTTGTCCACCATTGTGCTCTTTGCCAACAATTGTCTAAAGGCATATTTGCATACATGAATTCAGAGAGTTTTACTAGTACGATGAAATCTTATAACATCCAGCCATGGCGGGCCAATAATAAAAGTGGCGGGCTGATAATAAAAGTGGCAGGTCAATAATAAAAGTGGCGGGCCGATAATGAAACTTTCTCTCAATAATGGCCCGCCTATTTAACATTGATGTCACGAACGATTGTAAACAATTCCATTTTGATGGAATATTTGCAAAATGTTTCAGTAACGAATATTTGCAAAATGTTTCAGTAACAAATGACATGCATTAGACATGAACATTGTTGGGTAATTTCACTCATGCAAGAGTGGTAATATTATTAATACATGAGTTTCTCGGGCATTACGGTTCTATTAGTGACCCTTTAGAAATGATTAACAGCCCTCCATCCTACCTGATGGGATTTTGGGCTGTTAATCTATTCTGTCGGGACTCTAATAGACCAAAATGCCCTCCAAAAGAGTGTTATTGTTAGGGCTGTAATGATACACATCATCACAATATGATACGAATCACGAACAATGATTCGATACACTAAATTAATGTTCCCAAATGAATATCACTTGAATTGTCAGAACCAAGATGTCTATAGCGGGAGGAAGCGTTCATTTTAAACCATAATGCAGTTTAGTTGTTAGCTAGATTAGTCAAATATACATGTAAACTTGAGAGAACATTGCAGGTTTTGCTCATTTACTCAGTCTAACTTGATTTCCTGTATCGCAATACACATAACAAGATACGATATTCTTATCATTTGAAATTGTATCGCGATACATTGAACTCACAGTTATTGTTATATTACAGTGCACTGGGTGGATTCCTGTAAATATAATCAACTTTTCAAAATAGCGGTGGCACGAGTTCTGACCACCTTGAAAATTTACTGATTGATTCAGCTAATACAAGACAGCATACTGTAAAAACTATATGCAATTCACAATTTTGATAAATATATCAACATCTCAATGTTGTTCAAATGCTAAAGAGCTTTATATATGTCAAAATAACCTGGTTTATGGCATGTGCCATTTCGTTTGTTGCCATAAATAGAATATTCATGGTTGACATAAAAGCCTCAAAATATGGTGCTGGAATTTGCAGAATGAGGTCCCCAAATGAGGCTACCCCAAATTCATCCTCTAGGGAGCTCATTCTGCATGGCCTCATCTGCTATGGGAGACCTCAACACAGATTTAAGTTCCCAGATGGTGATGTGCACCCATTGTGCACCTTGATTATTCATTGTGTCATTTGCCAATTTGGGGATAATGAAATCTAAAGAAACTTAAAAACTTGTTAATAAAAATACTTTCTAGAGAAATAGAGGCCAAAGCAGAATGAGGTTCCCAGGGGGTGAATTAAGTGATGCTAGCCCATTTGCGGGGTAGCACCACTAAATGCACTCTCATATTCACAGGTCATTATCAAAACAAATCAATTGCTCTCAGCAATGACTCGGGGAATCTGTTCGCCATGTATGTTCTGATGAATAAGGGAGAACAAGAATCATGGTTTTGTGACAGTACATCAAATTACTAATAACTATTACCCCATCCCTATGATAAGATAACATAAGATAAATTTTACCTAAAAGTCGGAGGTAAAGACATTATACAAACACAAGCTCTGGAGATTTTGACCAACTGGTGCACCTCTTGAATTCCCAACTCGACCCAACACCATCTATCCCACACAAAAAAAGAAGGTATATCTGTCCACAACATTCACCAGCACAGCCCTATGTTCCCTCACTCTCAAATTAGGTGTTAGGTGTTGTGTCCATAATTTGTTTTTTAGCCAATCGTGCAAATGGACGATGTCACATGGCTAATTTCCACAAATGTCAGTACCTAAAATGAGTTCACAAGCCAGGCTTTTTGACAAAATCCCACCTCTTGTTTAACACATACTGAGAATGCAAACATTATTGAGAATGCACTTCCCCAACTGCACAATTCGGCGGGGGATACCGCCGTCTGCGACTGCTTGTTATTATTGATTTCCTTATCGCAACAACAGAGGAAGTAAAGACGCCTTCAAGAAAAAATATAGTTTCATTTTAAATGTGTCTTTTCATGATGACAAAATTGTTCAACCACCCTTATCACCCATGTTTATCTAATAGTCAACAATAAATAACCCAACGCAAATCAAATATCGTAACTATATTCTAATTAACATAATAATAAAGTTCTGGCAATGACATCGACGCCATTGCACTAAGCTCTTTACATCACTGCGTGTGCCGAGAATACAGGTGTGTCATACTAAATATATGAGGCCGGATTTAGGGGCTAATTATGTGATAAATATAAATGCTTCAAATTATTTATTGATGGTATATCTATGGTTATATCATTCATAGTATACTACTCATCAATTGGACATTGAATCACTAATATGTAACATGGAGCAATTCGATATATACATGTAGAATTCCCATAGAATATTTGTGTAACCTCTTAGGTTTCCTACATGTATGGGATATCTGAATGAATTGCAGGGGAACATACTATGTGTGGGCTTAAACACAAACTATAGCTAATAGAACGATAAATAGGTTTCACATATTGTTAACTCTTTCATCACTGAATATCATAGCTACTCATACCCCATAACCCTGAATATCTGGCAATAATATTAAGAAAATAGTATGTGCATGCTATCTGCAATATGCACTGTTATAGTAATTGGTACCTATGGCAATCTATATATTGTCGTGTTCGGGAGATATTGAAATATCAAATGAGATAGTTTACGTGACTGTCAACTCATCTTGTCAAGTAATTTCAGGTAAAAATAGGTGACAACAGGTAACATTTCTGCTATTGGTGGCACAATATGAATACTACACCTCTCATATATATATTTATGATTATGTTTTACTAAAGTTCCGGGGACATATAGTCCATTTGCCTGTGATTTACTGCGCCGTAATAACAGGTGAAATACACCTGTATGCATTTCAAAGTTCACAAATACAAGCCATACCATTTGCAATTGTTTTATTCCATTTTCAATTTAATTTGGGACTTACCATAACCTTTTATATTATACATGTACGTGCAATTGCAATGGACCATTTTATTAGTACAGGTAAGCCGAATATGTTACAATATACCTTTATATATATCCTCGTTATCACTGTCACATTCTCCACTAGAGATATAACTTTTATTACTTTCATGTTCTGAATTGCTAGAGTAATCACCTTCATCTATATCATGAACTTTATCATGAGAGTCATGCTGTTTTTCTGGAGACTTACCAACATCACACAATATATCAAATGCACAAACATCAAAATTCTCAAAGAATTCATCCTCAGAAAACTCGTTTACATCGCTATGACACAACATGTTGACTAAATTGTGTTTGCTTGGTATATGCCTGTTAGAATGTAATAAAACAGGTTTCTCTTGAATGTATGAGACATAACACCAATTACATACATTTCCTGTCTATGCTCCAGATCAAGATATACTTTAATTTCCATATGTTTGAAATTAAAAAACAATTTAAACCCAGGATTCCTGTGTTTGACATAATTGACCGCTACAGCGGGCTGCCGTGATGAAGTGTAATTTGTAATCTGCCCGCTACAGCGGGCTGCCGTGATGAAAGAGTTAATCTGCAAGACTGGATTATGAAAGGTCAGAGATTCTTGTACCCGAATCCACTATCCAGAGATATTTATTCCACATCCGTTGACGTGAGGCACATGTATTCAACGGAATCTGTACCATTTAATTCCTGTTGTATACCACAAGTGAAATACAAGCTGGAACTACTTCGAGTTGATGTTGTTGCCAAGAGCGATGATATACATGTACATAACATCGACGATCTGCTACAGATGATACACATATAATTACCGGTTTTTCATCAGACATAATCACATTAAAGGTAGCTATAACATCAATGGTAGTCACAGGCATGGTTTAAACTTATTTGATGCAAGGGTGTTGAATAAATACAGAACACAACTTGCATCATAATATATAAATTTTTATCGAACTCATTGACGACGGCGCAGTAACATTTCACTCAAGCTCCTCTTTCATGAAATGGTGAAATATATCCATGCATGGTCTGCAACTTATTCGATAAAAGATTCACAATTAAGATGCGCGTTGTGTTCTGTCTATGTACGATATACAAATCAGTGGAACATATGTCAAAAGTACAGATATAAAACATTCAAAATCATGTACAATAAGTTATATAGCATTCAATATTATAGAGGTGCATGTGCATTCTAGTACAGCTTGCTGAGGTATTCATAGGCTCTGGCTTGGAATGTTTTGATGCTCCTTGATCAAAATTAGTTAATAAATATAAAATATTGACCCATGTACAAAATTACCTCTCATTTTCATGAGTAGGATATTGATTTTTGAGCTTTCATATGCTTTCAAAGAGATCAAATTGTACACTGGAGGACAGTGGAGGTTCAAGTTGATTCCAATTTACAGTCTGTTAACCCTTTCAGTGCCAAGTCCGATTTTTGTATCAACCCATATTTCCTTGATCATTTTTCAAATTTATTGATTATAATAATGTGATACATTGATGGAAAGAGCTCTTAGAAAAATGATCAAGGAAATATGGGTTGATACAAAAATCGGACTTGGCACTGAAAGTGTTAAAAGGCCGACAATAATCTTATCAGATTTCCGTCATTTCTAAGATGACGTGCTTGACCTAACGATATAATAATTTCTTTCCAAATATCCAAATACTTTGTCATAGTTATTAAAAACAGGATGCAAACAAATAATCAGTAATAAATATTGTTGGCTGATAAAAACTCAAACATAATGTCTCCTAAATTGCGATGAGTAATTTTTATTGTATTCAATTATGAATGTATTGCCTGTATTATAAAATTTGTTGGGTTGGTGCTTCCTCCGATCTCGCAATTCAAATATAACCAATCATATAGCTATGTTTGTAATTTTCATCGGCCATTTTAAGATACTGGATTGCACCTTGCAACTAACTGTTTAAATATTTCACAGCCAATGAAATAGCACCCAGTCGGAGACATGACCAATGGAATGAAGGGAATCCAATAAATAAAGAAGTGGAATTGGCATATATACAGAAATCTAAGGATGTTAATTTAATAAGATTACCGTCATCTTTTTTAAAGAGACTGTCCAATTTACTGCCTGTTCCATAGTATAAATTGTTTCGCATGTTGAAAATGTCTACATGTTGTTACAGGAGGTTGGGTTGATATTGCATGACATTATATATACAAAAGTTCTCGGCTTTAAAGCGACTCATTTTCTTCAGTCCTCATATATGAGGACATAGTAGTATCTCACTTTTATTATCTTCCGGCAATCAACTTTTGTTGATAAATACATGAAATTCTTTAATACAATAAAGGAGGCGACTAATTAAAGTTCTTCTTGTTAATGCCTACTGGTTGTAGGGTGCGGAGAGTGAAGATCCACTCTATCTCTTTCTTTACATGCTGGCTGGGACTGTTATATTAGTCCCAGGTGCTGAGGTGTTGTGCTGGGAGTCGGGTTAGGTTGTGGAGGTTTTATTTTTCCAGAATTGTGCATGCACGTTTTGTCATCGCCAATTACTATAGTGAGGGACACGTTGGGTGTGGGGAGATTGCTGTCACTGGATGTGACACTGGTGAGAGAGAGATGCTTGTGGTCATATTGCAGGTGATTGAGATTTGAGTAAAGAAAATTAGATAGATGATCCTCCAGGGAGGTTATCAATCACTTGAGCAGCCTATAAATGGTCTAGAACTTTTGATAACAGCTGATCTTCGTCATGCAGGACCAGAATTTATGTACTAAGAAAAGACATACTGATGTGATCAAAATTTATCAGCTGTTTTCAACTTTCCTCACAGGAGTGATACAAACAATCTTTATGGAATGTGTTTATATGTATTTCATGTACAGTGAGAGCTTTCCGATGAATGGCAACAAGCCATATTTCTGACTAAATCCTGAAAAATTACCCATAATTCTGCTGTGGTTAAGGAGTCGTTTATTTAAGGCATTACTATAACTGTAAAACATGTATAAACAAAATTTAGGCAGCAAATATATAACAAAAAACAAAAAATTTACTAAATTTTCCAATAATTATCTATTTGCTATTCTTTCACTAACATTATATAACCCATTAGTAACTAAAAGTGGTGACATGGGTAAGTGAATCCGCACAAATATTTTTGCTTCTAAAAAATTATCTATTTTGCAGCAAATAATTTCAAGTTTCCTATGCTCATGGTAATCATGTGGTTCTGGTGAGGTCCACTGATCTTTAATTATAGCGGTACTTTTTTTTTTATAAATCGTGTATTATGTTTTTCTTCCAGGCCCAGGGTGAAGCCGTGTTTCCTCTAGAACCTTTATCCACCATCCAGGTAGAGAAGTTTGTCAGACTGTCGGAGGAGGAGCCATCTAGTCCTATCCATCTGTCGCCTGTCATCAATGCACCAAATATCTGCTGAATCACATACTGTGACAATGATCTATTGTGAGGCCACCGAATGTCTGCTAACCCAGCAGTGGATGATCTGTGGTAATGTCTTCACACCTGGAAAGCCTGGAGCTGATTTTCGGAACAAAGTCACTTCACCCTGGTACAAAATAAGCCAAATTGGTCTTCCTAATTCTAGGGCGAATTGTATCTTAGAAAATTGATGTTGATTGGTGGTTGCTATAAAATGAAATTATGAGATGTTTGTAAGGTCAGATAAAAAATAGGTCGTTTCTCAGGGAATATTTGAATGATGAGGGAGGCAGATATTTTTATTTATTATTTATTCAATTTATTTTTGTGAGGAGGCAGGTATTTTTATATAAAAAACATTTATTTTAGTCCCATATTCACAAGACACTAAACATGGGCAATATACTGAATTGGGACCAATGTCCATTACATTTACACTTACTCTCAAACCCAGAGATTTGTAATATGAGTTGTGTGGATACAATATTACTCATTATCCATCCCTTATTAACTAACACTATTTCTGATTGGGCAAAAGCTGCCACGTGATAATCCGGGAAAAAGTCATTTTGATCTCTCGAATGTCATATTGGACTCCCAAGTGTGCAATATGACTTTTTTTATTGGGACTCTGTGACGTCACGAATTAACTATTGCGAAATGAATCGATAAAGTGCCGACAAAGACCAAAAGTAACCACTAAAGTTTTATTCCCAAAATTTAAATATACATACAGATGGATAATAAAAATGTCATTGTACAATGTTGTGTACAGTATGAGTTTTTATTGTACTCGTCCAGATTGTGGTGAAAAGTCATATTGGACTCTACACTGCGTGTCTCGTCCAATATGACTTTTCACCACAACCAGGACTCGTACAAGAAAAACACATACTGTACACAACATTGTATAATAACTTTATATTTAGACATGGGAACTTTATGGCAGCTCATAAATATCCTTGAGGAGCAGGTTTTTTGAGGACTCGGCTTTCCCTGAGAAACAAACTATTTAATGGAAATTGAAGCTCAGAGACACATTGGTTGAAATATGAAGTGTTTGCATTTAACTCATGTCCCTAATAGCTAAGAATAATCAATTCAATTTTGTGAAATTTTATAGCATAATTTTATATCAGTAGATCAGAGCTATGATTGCTGTTTACAATACAAATTGAAATCCTGTGTGTGATTTTAGTTGGTCAACATTTAGGAATTTTCAGTGCTACTTCCACTTTACCAGACTGCAAAATGAGCCACTCACGTCCCCATCTTGACTGGTCTCTGCCTTCACATGTATGCTAACACACATGCAGTGACAATGAACTATTGTTAGTACTCTGAATATTGGCATATACACCTGTAGCAGTGGTTATATGTATGCTTATGGATGATCTGTTGTGAAGTCATTGAAAGAATGCTAACCCTTGGAACAAACGTCACACTAAGGATGACTCAAATTCAACTAGAATTATAATTAAGTTTAATTCTAAATTTGGCTGTTGAAACAAACGTCACATTTAATTCAAGACAAATCTAATAGATTTCTTGAAAGGGCACACAGCTTTCATGAGGGTTTTGGTCAAAATGGCTAAAATATGAAGTTTTACTGTATAATACATCAATGTAATTCAAATATATGTGAACAGTTTCTCTATATATCAATTTGAAAATGTACCATTTAGGGATAAAATGTGGCTTTGACTTCCAATCGACGAGGGACCCTTGTTAATATTTTGAGGAGTGGAAATAATTGGTTTTATATTGCTATTTCTTAGGTATTTGACACATATTTTAGGTCAGACATTATTCTATAGGTGGTGTTTTGCTCTGAACTTGTCTAATCGCAAAATCCTGTAGCATCTAGACTGGCCTCAAACTTTCCAAGTGTCGAAAATTTCCAACCTGACACCCCACTAAGGTTGGAAAATTTCCAACTGATGACCATTTAAGTTCACAATTTTGACCAAAAGTAGGAGAATGCATTTTTATAAAATTAATTAGCAGTTTTATACACAGCTTCCCAAGTTTTTGAAATTTCCAACCTAACACCCCATGAGGTTAGAACATTTCCAACTGATGGGCAATGGCCATCTAAGTAAAAAATTTGGACCAAAAGTAGTAAAATATACATTTGTTGATTTAAAAACAACAAACTCTCCACTATTTGTTGGAAAATCAACCAATTTCAACCTATCGTTGGTGTGAAATTTTCAACTGAAAATGTTGATTTAAATTTCCAACTGTTGAAATTTGTTACTAAAGTTGGGGGTGGGTGTGTCTCCAAATGGAATAAAATTTTATTTAGGATGTCTACTCGTATTTAATTTGAAACAAACATCGCACTTTTGTCAGCTCAAATTCAAATACCACCAAATTACGTCACGCTCGTTGGGTTTTCCAGTTTCAGTTGGAATTCCCTCATTAGTATATCATTATGTAGCTCATTTGCATTTCTCCAATATAAATTTGAGTCGACGGAGAAATGACATTTGTTTCAAACATGGCTCTCAGATGCATCAGCAATTAGATTCGTGTTGCCCACACACATTCTTCATCGGTAGTGCATCTACTCGCATTTATTTGAAACAAACAACGCACTATTGTCGACTCGAATTCAAATAATTGAATTTGTTTGTTTGAATTTGAGTTGTCGCTTGTTCCGAGGGTTACACATCTACTATGTGAGATCATTCCTTGTGAGACCATTGAATATGTTTTCTCTTTTAATCGCTATTTACTACTATTATTGGCAATAATTTGGAAACAAAAGATTTTTGCAGAGGGAGTCACAAGCAGCGCATTTTCTGCATTGTCAAAACATGAAGTTTATTGTCACTAAATTATGTCATACATCGGGCCATCTTGTTTTTTGAATATTTGTTTGAATGTGCCAACCATGTAAGGGTATATCGATCTTTTTAGTCTGCGAGATTGAAGTGACCACAATGTCCATCATTTTCCGTAATAGAAAATGATGGAAACTACTGAGCAAAGGCACTGCACGATTTGTCCAATTACAGCAATAGTATTATGTAACTTTGTTCTAATTCGGCATCAGATGCCGAAATCGCAGATGACGCGCCCCTCGCGATACCGTCTGTGTGGACTAAGCTAACATGTATACAGTATGTTGCCCTATGGCCACTGAAGTCTCTGTGGATTTACCTCTTCCATAATTATTGATGTATGTTTTATTCCATATGTTCAACTGTCTCGAAAATACTATGCTTGTGCAGGTCAGATATTCATAATACATTAGTGAGAATGAGAACATGGTTTTATCTTATGACTGCTCTATCAGTGAATGCATCCATATAAGATCATACGAAACATACTGGATGATATTTTGTCTGTCTACCAGGCCTCAAAATACAGTGCTGGACATTTGCAGAATGAGGTACCCAGAGGGTGAATTTAGTGATGCTACCCCGCACAGCGGGCTAGCGTCAGAGTTCGCTCTGTCAATTGCCAATTTAACAAATTTCTATAAAATAAATATAATAAAGCTTGCAGTCAATCTGTTGGAAACAAAATACACGATGATATCTGGTCACGACATTGCTAATTGGGTCCTAATTGAAAGCGTATAATTGATTCGTGGCTAATGTCACAATGACTTATTGCAATGCTGGAGTGAATGGGTTTTGAATTTCTACTTGATTATAACACAGAGTAGGCTATTGACTCCAATTTGGCAAACATTAATCAATCAAAGGACTCCAGAAGTCTAACGCATTAGGAAACTGTATTTTGATAGTGGCTGTGAGATAAATTATCATAAGTATGTGGAAACACTCAATTCAAAAGTGGCACCAAATATATGGGTCGGGAGAAAAAGTGGCCAAAAGAATTATGCAATTGGCAACAGTGTTGGCAACTGGGAATTTTTGGCCAGCGCGAACTGTGGCTATCATCACCAAATTCATCCTCTGGGGACCTCATTCTGCATGGCCTCATCTGATATGGGAAATCTAGTCACCGATTTAAGTTCCCAGATGGTGAAGATTGTGATGTGCACCCATTGGGTACCTCGATTATGCATTGTGTCATCTGCCAATTTGGAATATAGAGAAACTAGACTAAAAAATAAAAAGAACCTTTCTAAAGAAGTTTCTAAAGAAACTAAAATCCTTGTTAATTTGATAATAAAGATGCTTTCCAGAGAAGATGAGGCGGCAGGCAGAATGAGGTCCCCAGAGGGTGAATTTAGTGATGTCATTAAATTCACCCTCTGGCGACCTTATTCTGCAAATGTCCAGCACCATATTTTGAGGCCTGCTGTCTACATAGTAGCAATTGGCAATTATAAACATTATATAATCAAATAGTACAGCAATGTCCTAAATAATTGACCCATAAACCACAGCAGAATTATGGGAAATTTTTCAGGATTTAGTTGGAAATATGGCTTGCTGCCATTCATCGGAAAGCTCTCGGTGAGAGCTTTCCGATGAATGGCAACAAGCCATATTTCCAACTAAATCCTGAAAAATTTCCCATAATTCTGCTGTGGTTAAAGGGTCAT
The DNA here is from genome assembly GCA_032622095.1 of Siphonodentalium dalli. Classification (NCBI taxonomy): domain Eukaryota; kingdom Metazoa; phylum Mollusca; class Scaphopoda; order Gadilida; family Siphonodentaliidae; genus Siphonodentalium; species Siphonodentalium dalli. Next base: position 86,327,498 of record CP136064.1, on the reverse strand, counting down.
ATACTTCGGGCATTACTGTATGTCAAATATGCTTTTCACATTTAATCAAATGAGTAGCAGGTTATTTAAAACTTAAAATCATGTAATCCTGTTCTCAAATTTGTTCATACATAGACTGTTAGCCGTTTTTGTCCAGAAACAACCTGGCCTCTACGACTTTTATGGTCACGAAAGGGTTAATAGCAGCCTTGTCAGATGAGGCTGTACAATCGTTCAATTAAATAAATTGCGAGTTACCAGTAAGAAGAGTATTTAAATGATTTTAGGGTAATTAAGTGTAATCTTTTACTTACTATGTCTTCCTATAATGAACTTACTCATATGATATAAAATATTCATCAGTTTATCTGATTAAGTTATACAATAATTTAATTAAATCATTTGACTATGTTAACCTGTTGATGATGGACTTCCTGAACACATACAGTAATGCCCAAAATAATTGCCTCCTTAACCACAGTAGAATTATGGGTAATATTTTTGGATTTAGTCGGAAATATGGCTTGTTGCCATTCGTCTGAATGCTCTCACTGAGAGCTTTCCGATGAATGGCAACAAGCCATATTTCTGACTAAATCCTGAAAAATTACCCATAATTCTCTGTGGTTAAGGAGTCGATTACTTAGGGCATACATGTATACAGGTCTGGAACTTATAATATTTTAATATGAATATTGCAGTTTCGTGAGGCATAATCTCAAACCAAATCAAGCATGCAAATAGTGTGTCTAGTTTGCAGAATGAGGTCCCCAGAGGATGAAATTGGTGATGCTAGCCTGCTGTGCGGGATAGCATCACTAAATTCACCCTCTGGGGAGAATTTGCTTTGCAAATAACAGACACGCTATTTGGCAGTATTTGCAGACTTGAATACCACACAAATGATTCAAAATTTGTGTTGCATGAAAATGTGTGCCATAGCAGTTTTTTGACAAGTGCATAGCTGCATTTTACTATTCATACACTCTGATTCATACAATCAATTCATTATCAGTCAGAAATTTGAGTTATTAAACCTTAGCAGAGCTGTTTTTGTATGTCTGACACAGAACTGAACCAAATTCTGAGGTATGCCATCATTTATCGCCATGATATTTACACATAGGTCATATATTTACTTCCAATGAATACAATTTGTTATTTGATGTACAAATTCATATGTGGAACTACAGTAATGCTCTAATTAATTGACTTCTTAACCACAGCATAATTATGGGTAACTTTTCAGGATTTAGTCGGAAATATGGCTTGTTGCCATTCATTGGAAAGCTCTCAGCAATGAATCGCAACAAGCCATATTTCCGACTAATTCCTGAAAAGTTACCCATAATTCTGCTGTGGTTAAGAAGTCGATTAATTAGAGCTTTACTGTAGGTCAGCTTTCAAACTACTCACAGTTGTGTATTCTCAAATTGGGTGGTAATCAGTCTCTTTGAAAAGCCGACGAAAATCCTATATCAGATGTACGTCTCTGGAAGTGTCCATATTATTTTATTTCTACGATGACGCGGCATTCCCAACATGACGTAATAAACCGTTTCCAAATATGGAGTGCATTCCTGGTGTAGTAAATGTTTGTGAGAATCGTAGTATTTAGAAATAGTTATAAATACAACTACATGCGAAAGAATAATCAGTCATGAATATTGTTGACTGTAAGATAAGATGTCTCCTATATTGCGATGAGTAAAATGAATTATGGATATATCGCCTGTATTCAGTTTTCCAACAATAGTTGAGTTTGACAGTGCATGGGAAATTTGTCAACACGTCATTGTCCTCTGATGTGATCTACTATGCCATAAACCAATGAAATCGTGTGCAGTCTGCGCCACTCTCCAATGAAATGGAGGGAATCCCTTCAATACAGAACCTAATTTTAATAGAAAGTTCTAGAGACGTACATCCGATATAGGATTTTCATTGGCTTTTCAAAGAGACTGGGTGGTAATTAGTTCTGTTCATAGGGTTAAAAGAACTCTATTTTTGTAGATCACCCATCCTTCGTATTTACCAAAAAGTTATCAAAATGTTGTTGGCAAAAACTGAGATCCATCCATGCCCCTCCTATAGAACACTCTACTGGCATAGACACACTACTTTTCCAAGTGTAGCACAGAATATTCCTACATTGCTCGTATTCAAATCTGTGCAGTACTAGTTTTTGTTCAGTTCTAATTTTCTCACTATGAATTTGTGCATGATGATTTGCGAATATACTGAAGAAATATATCTTCAATGTAGAAGTCTTGTAGCGATGGCAGTTATGGTTCCTCATCGTTACTGATTGTAGATTTAAAAACTACCACAATATAAATGAACAGCGAGCAGAAGTTATTAACAGCTAATTTATATTTAGTTTTTAAGACAGGATATTTCTGCTACACTTGGTCCAAAAATATTTGTTGTTTTAAAGCACAGTCCTTCTCCCTCTCAGAGTTTATACAACTACTTCAAGGTCTTGTCGTCCGAATGCAGAGCTATTCTTTCCGAATGCAGTTTAAATATTGTCCCAAGATCAGACAGATAAATGCTGAGGCGACAACTCTATTGTTTTAAGTCAGATATTACCTCTTGATCAGCCATTCGGCACAGGACACACTGGCCACGATCGCGCATTCTGTGTCTGAATGTAATTATGCTTTTCTTAATAGTTGTTGGCATCATTGGCATGAACTCCAATGAGGTAAAATAACTGCACCGACCGATGAGGGCGCGAAAAATAGCATGGCACAATTTCAAATATGAGTAAGGTAATTGACATGTGATATGCAAGAAACATAACTTACTTACCTCTAACTGAGGTATGGCTTGGTACTTCTATGCCAGCATCTGGTATTCCAAGCTGGTGTGGATGAACTTTCGACAAAGGAAACTTGGTCTATCAGGTTAATTAACCAGAAGATAGACATTTACTAGTACTTGTTTTACAATTGTTCATGTTTTTCCTATAACCAGTGAAATGAAATTTTATGTGTAAGTTATTCAAATCTCGCTTTTATATTTAATATCCATTCATTTTATTGTATCTGATGTGTAAACACTACATTCCAATTTCAGAGCTATATTGAAATGCTGGTCAAAATCATGTTTGGCAGATAAACATGCACCGATTGGTGAACTTTTTGGAATACATGTGTGCATACTTTTTTTTGCATCATTAAACTGATTTTGTCAACACCAAGCAAGTTCATAGTGTAATATGTTCGTAGAGCTAATATTAACTGTAAACAATTACTGAAGAGATTGATGACATTGCTTCCCCAAGTTAATTGAGATTATATATGATAAAAGATATATTCAGGGTTCCAGCCTCCAGTCCACATCCTGAATTCAACTATTATAGTTATATTTTAGGGTATTACCACTTCCCCCTGGAATCCAGAATCTGGCTTAACCCTTTCATGACTGGAGCTTCCTGAAATTTTGCGAAAACCCTGTGCCAATGCATTATCTTATATATGCAAGTCTCCATAGGGAGCCTCACATATATAAGAGAATACAATGGCCTAACAATATTTACATTGACCTTGCAAGATTGTGCATTCTCTTATAAAAGAGAATGCAGTTGCACAGAATCTTTAATGCTGCACCAGTGCAGCTCCCGTCATAAAAGGGTTAAACTGATTATGTCAACACCAAGCAAGTACAGTGTAATATGTTTGTGGAGCCAATATTAACTGCAAACAATTACTGAAGAGATCGATGACATTGCTTCCCAAAGTTAATTGAGATTATGAGATTATATATGATAAAAGATGTATTCAGGGTCCCTGCCTCCAGTCCACATCCTGAATTCAACTATTATAGTTACATTTTAGGGTATCACCTCCTCCCCCTGGAATATGGAATCTGGCTTAATTAATATGTAAAGGGAATGGAATCCAGGACAAGCCTGCAAATAGTGTGTCTGTCGTGATAGCATCACTAAATTCACCCTCTGAGAACCTCATTCTGCAAATGACAGACACACTACTTGCTGACTTGATCCAGGATCCAGTTTATGCAGGGCCAACTTGATGAGCTATTGCCATGTGTTGGCCGTCAGTCCCTCAGTGAGTGCGTCCCGTCAACAGATTCCTTTATCACACCCTACAGGTCACATCTCTCATCCAATCTTCATCAAACTTTATATTAAGAAATAGGGAGGCGATACACGTACCCTCATATTCAGCTATAAAGGCCTACAATATTTGAATATGGATATTGCCTTTGGGTGACTTTAATAAAAGAGGCTTAACACAGTATCTGGACATATAAGAGTCGGAAGCTCTGAATACATTTTAAAATATAGATATCTATTTTAATGTTTTATTTTTTGAAGATTATCATGTTATGAATGAGTGAGTGTTGTTTATTTTCATAATTTATGGGTATATCATGCATAATATGTTCTCATGTTTTATGTGCCTTGATAAATTGCAATAAATTATTGTTCACACTGAATTTGTTACTTTCTTGTTGAGGGGATGGAAACAGTAATTAGAGGTTATTAGTTTGATATTGGTCAAGACATTAGCCTGATGTAACTTCATACCAGCATGGGTTTGAAGGTCCAAGGCTTATTTGAAGATTTCAAGGGCTGATATATCTTGGGCCAATAACAAACTAACAAAGTAATAACCTAGTTATTAAAGTGATGTGAAACACTCCGGTATGGTGATCAAATAGAAATGAAGAATAATATTCTTCAAAGTACCGGTAGTTATTTTTACTAATATTGACATCACACACTGTCATTCTTATATATTAATTAAATGCAGTTACTCTCGATGGCAAAATAGTTTTCACCGATAGTTGGATCCCGAATCGAGAATTAAATATTTACACTTGAGCATAGTTTAGACGATGTTTTCTATGGAGTGGTACAATCGATTTGCTTTTGATTTCAGTGATATAGTAGTATTTATTTGTACAATATATAGACATTTGGTAACAATACAATATTCAAAAGTGAACATAGGTATATTGTACAGGAGCGGCATGGCCAAATGGGCCGTCTTCCTGCCACCCCTATATATAACTAATTCAAGTCATAAAACGACAACATGAAATGAAATAACATTTTGAAATAACGGAATGGTGTATCAAATCTAATTGCATTATGTGCATACATGATGGTTGTACCATGGACTGGGCTTAATATTACTTTATCATATGTGCAGAGTCTGGCTGAAGTATGATGTCTTTAGAAAGATCTGATTGTAAAGACTAATTTTGCGTATCTTCCAGCCAAAATATAAAGTGAACATACCAGGCTTTTTTAAGAACAAGTATCTATATTAATGGTGGGGCAAATGTCGTGCATTTGACGTATCTTTACAATCTCGACAAAATGAATTGTTGCATTTAATTTGTGACGTGTATCGCGATATATAACTTTTTGTCAATAACTTTTTAAATATGTAAGGTAAAAGAGAACAAAGTTCTCCAGGGAAAACACCAGTAATCAACTAAACCTTTGCCGATAGGTCTATGCGTTTCGAATCTAGTGATTCTTCGTTCAGGACCAAATGTGGTTTGTGAAATATAGTGGGAAACCTCGTCGTTTTATAGCCCGTTTGGGGCCAAGCTTCGATTTCATTGGCTGTTGCCAAGTTAATATGGGTCAGACTGGGGTTGCTGTAAAGTTTACATGTATGTCTCATGATATGGGGTTCTCATTGCCATATGGGGTTCTCATGGAGTGCCTGTGTATAGTGACATGGGGTTCTCACTTGGATTCTTATGTGTCGTGAGATGTTGATGGGGTTCTCATATAATTTGTATGGGGTTCCCATGTGAGGCTGTCTGGAGGCACAGGGTTGGAATATGCAGTCCTAGTGGGGTTCCCGTGTTTGATTATGAGGGGTTCTCATGTCTTATGGGATATGGATGGAGTTATCGCATAGTTTGTATGGGGTTCCCATGAGAGGCTTGCTGGAAGCATGGGGAAGGAGTTCCGTATGTCAGGGAATGTGTGCTTAGGTAACACAGAACTAAAAGCAGTTCTAGGAGTTGATGCTTTTAGACTGCCTGCCTGTCGGGTATTAACAGTTGTATAGTTAAATGATTCATTGAAAAATTTGGGAAGATTCCTCTAAATAGCTATTGAACCAGATTTTAGTAATTCCTCTATTAATGCCCTGGTGGTCAAGCTTTTGGAGAAGTATCTCATGGCTAATCATGTCAAATGCTTTGGACAAGTCGATGAAAATTGCTGGAGTTGAGTATCTGGTCTTTTTGTTGTTGTGTTCAGCAACATAATTTAACAGATGTATTAATTAAGGGATGTGTTATCGATTGATTTTCTCTGAAGCCGAATTGTTTGATATGTAGTATATCAAATTTTGTTAAGAAAGAATTTAGACGTTTATGCATGAGTTTTTCGATAATTTTCGAGAAAGCTGGCATGATCCTGATTGCTCTTATAGTTTTTTAGATTATTGCGATTATTATTTTTATTGGAACAACTCTAGAAATTTTCATTTTCATCGCCTTGGCATCGGTATTCTGACCTATTGTGGCGAATTATTTGTTGAACGATTGTTCAATTGCAGCCGGATCGGAATATGTTTTATTTTGAAATTGTTAGTAGAATGCTTCATACCTCCGGTTGGCATAATGCCTGAATACTAGTATCTTATCCATTTCACACCCCCGAACAAGTCCATAATATGTCTTTTGTTCAATCAGCAATACTGTAAAACCATTACCAACCATTCTGACATCACTTACATAATGATTTAATGGACAACAGGTAGATTTAATCAAAATAACTTTTACAATTTATTGGTAAAATAACATGAATTTTTCATTCTGGATGGCCATAGATCATTCATGAATTTCTTTCTAGTTCTATTGAAATGGAGTACACATCAGTTTGAAATAGTATGAATTGTTTGTCATCAATTCAAACCAATTTACAAATTCTCAGTACTTTGATTACGTCCCCCTAAAGACAGTTTTATTCAATGTAAACACTGCGATTTACTTGTCAATGTCACAACCGGGCAGTTAAAATTATCAGCCAAGTTTGGGGCAACATTAGCCAGGATTGATAATATATAGCTGAAGGCAAAATTATATACAATAAATAAGTATTAATATTGATTAGGAAGATTAGCTTAATTCCAGTTATTAGCCAGGTTTAGATTTTGACTGTTATTATAGACCCACTTTTGAAGAAAATAGCGGTATACTGGATTGACTATCAATCCGGGCATAAATCTCATCCTTGGGTTATTCTATCTGAATAAAATTTGGTATGGGTGTTTGCTATCATTTCAGCTTCCAAAAGAGGGGCAAATTACTTTGTTCGTGATTTTTGTTCTAGTGTTATCCTTTGTTTATCAGGAAATGTGGGTATTTTGTCTGTCCGCTCCGATATCTCAGCCATGGGTTATCGGATCTGAATAAAATTTGGTATGCAGGTTTCCATCACGACTGCTTTCAAAGAGTGCCCAATGACATTGTTTGCATTTTTTTGCATGAGTTATGGCCCTTCGTTCGTCAATTTTCTGATTACTTTCCATCTGCCATAACTCAAACAAATATGAACCGATTTAAATAATTTTTATTATACATGTCCAAGTTGCTTGCCACAATGTCGTGATTATCAGGTTATCCCAATGTATTTTGCCTCAGTTATGGCTCTTAGTTTGTAAATTTTTCACGATTTTTGTCTGTCTGCTGATATTTTTTAACCATTATTTGAATGACTGATCTTACGGAAGAGAGAATTGTGGAGGTCCTCAGTATTTTGACTTCTTACCTGCCCATGTTTCAATTTGTACCATGGAGGTATTCCAGCACCATGGTGCAACCTTGTTTGTAAATGGTCCAAACAAGCACAAATTGGTACACATGCCCACTTAATTTTCTAGCATCACGGTAAAGCTAATAATTTATCACTTTTGGGCCATTTCGGCAAGATAGTAAGTTATCACTTTTAAGCCAGTTCGGCAACGAAAATGACGTTGATTGCATGTGGAAATTGTTTCATCAGTTCGATATATAAAGCCATTTATACTTTTAATAGATGGCAAATTAGGGAATCAATGTATTACACCCACTTTTGGCTGAAACAGTGAAAAAATACATATATTGGTAAACAAGATTTTAATATCACATGAGAAAATGAACTCTGGTATATATTAATATATAGCTCAATTCAGCACTAACATCACAGCCAACAAGTACATATATATCATAAATAGTCAAAGAATACAACTTTATTAGCACTCGTTCATCATGTAATTAACTTCAATTCAGAATAACATCTGGTTCTTGGGTTGTTCGCGAACAGCGGGTTACCAAATCTGAACACCGAGAACAGATTGTGAATGGAACTGCTCAGGGAATAATGAGACGTCATGGGTTTGGAACATATTCCTGGTCTGGTCAACCCTGCAAATAACATGCCTTCATTTGCAGTATGAGGTCCCCAGAGGGTGATTTTAGTGATGCTATCATACACAATGGGCTAGCACCACCAAATGCACCCTCTGGGGACCTCATTCTGCTTAGGCCTCACCTTCGTAAAATGCATAATCGAGGTGACTAATGGGTGAACATCACCAACTTTAACTAGGGAAATTCAATCTGATCCTAGGTCTCCCATAACAGTTGATATCTAAGCAGAATGAGGTTCCCAGAAGGTGAATTTAGTGACGCTAGCCCATCGTGCGGGATAGCATCACTAAATTCACCCTTTGGGGACCTCATTATGCAAATGACATACACACTATTTGCAGGCTTGGGTCTGGTCTGGTTTGATCTCGGTGTTCGAATCACCACTCACAGATCACGTATTGGTCTACCATTCGCGAAAACAAGAACATGGATTCACATAAGAGATGATAAGAAAACCAGACACTCCATTAAAATTCTGACAATTCAGCATGCCCATTATTAACCCTTTCAGTGCCAAGTCTGATTTTTGTATCAACCCATACTTCCTTGATCATTTTTCAAATGTATTGATTATAATAAGTTGATACATTGATGGAAAGAGCTCTTAGAGCTCTTTCCATCAATGTATCACATTATTATAATAAATGAATTTGAAATATTATCAAGTAAATATGGGTTGATACAAAAATCGGACTTGGCACTGAAAGGTTTAACACTTCATAATAATTTTGAATTTGGATGGAGCGGATTTTCAGGGCTTATAATCCATTGGAAGTGAGGAGAATCTAAATTGACTCTGACCATCTGAATGATCTGATAGTTGAGAATCAAACTTTCCAGTATGTGCGTTAAAACTTGCAACTCAACTCTCCAGCGGTGCTAATGTCACTTGATCTCATGAATTAAGAGCATTATTAACTAGAGGTTCAAGAAAAACACGTGCTGTGATTGGAAACAAGTCTGAGTTAAGTGTGCCTGTCATTTGCAGAATGAGGTCCTCAGTGGGCTAGCATAACTAAATTCACCCTCTGGGGACGTCATTCTGCTTAGGCCTCTTCTTCTCTGGAAAGTTTCTTTATTATTAAATTTCTATAGAAACTTCTTCACATAGATTCTATTTCTTTTGTAGTTTAGTTTCTCTATATCCCCAAATTGGCAGATGATACATTGCATAATCGAGGTTCCCAATGGGTTTACATCACAATATTCACAATTTGGGAACTTCAATCTGAGTCTATGTCTCCCATAGCAGATGACGCCATGCAGAATGAGGTTCCCAGAGGGTGAATTTGGTGATGCTAGCCTGCTATTCACCCTCTAGGGACCTCATTCTGCAAATGACAGGCACAATAAACTCAGACTTGCATGACTCATGTGCATGATATGGAGGCATAAATGGATATTTTTCTGATTAACAGTCGTTTGACTGACATCTATCACCGTTTCAGCCTACTTAGTATTATTTCATAAATAAGAATTTGATAAGTATCAGATGTTGGCACTTGCGCAAATCAATATTGTTTCTCGCCAGCATTCGTCACATGGCTAGCATCAACAAATTCACCCCTGTGGACCTCATTCTGCTTAGTCCTCGTCTTCTGGGAAGTATCTATAGTCTCAAATTAAATTTAGTTTTCAGTTACTTTTTCCCTTCTGAGAAGTTTCTATATCCCCCTAAATTTGCGGAAGATTAAAAGTATAATCGAGGTGACTAATGAGTGAACATCAACAACTTCAACTGAGGAACTTCAATCTGATCTAGGTCTTCCATAGCGGTTGATGCCTAAGCAGAATGAGGTTCCCAGAGGGTGAATTTGGTGATGCTAGCCCACCATGCAAATGTCCAGCACTATATTTTGAGGCCTGTTTGCTCAACAAGCCTACAGTTTAATGGATTAAAATCAAGAAACTACTCATCAAAGAATGAGTTAAAAAAAACTCATTAAGATAACAATGAAGCTGTTCAAAGCAACAGCAATGGAGGTATTCTTTTTTTGTTTAAACATATTTTATTTGTTCATAAATTAAATTGGTTTATGACAAAAGGGATTGGAGGACAAGTGCTAAATCACTTAGAATACCCTCCTCTCCCTAGGAGAAGGTATTCTTTGGAAAACAATACACAAGTTTTAGGCCATTTTCACCATTTTGAGGGGGGTACTGTACTACAACCTTCCACTGTGCCATGGCCATTGATAAACAGCACATGCATGCTTAGTTACAAGATACAGAAATGGCTGGAGCATTTATTTGTCTGTTCTTTGTCACATCACAATTTGAATTATCTTCCTTGGACTGACTATGCAAAACTCTCATTTTAAACATTTTTTGGCCGATTTTTAAGCGAAACTATACAATATAGAAAGGGTTAAGTGCTCTCTGTCAGGGTCCGCGCTGGTCCGAAATTTACTTTTGCCAAATGAAAATATTTTTTGCCAAATTCAATTAGAATTTGCCAAATGTTATCCCTGATAGTATCATTTTCTGCAACCTTGATTGAGTTTTATATTTCAACACTCGCGGTTTGAACGACGTTTGATATCGATAGGAAAGCAGTTAGTGAATAATTATACTAGCATATCTATTGTGGTTTATCATACAACAATAAACCAATCAACGAACAATAAAATGGTAGAAGAGTTGCTTCATCAGAAGGGAACATCACAAGAGGATTAGCTATGTAAACACCACCACACTAAATACTGGTAATCCATCTACCCATTGATAATACTGTTACCAGATTAACTGCATCTTATTGGAGGTGTTAAAGGCCAACTTAATTTTCGAACCCCCAGATTACTTTATATAAAATATATGCCATATTATATACCATTTGAAAGAGGAAGCTCAAAAACATTGTATTATCAACTTATCCGGTGTAATAAACTGTGAACATGTTGTTTTTGTTGAGTTTTGTCATCAAGATTGAAGTAAAAATCAGTATTATTTTCAATGCATGGTGAATAACTCTATATATTAAAGATAGAGTTCTTCCCCTTTCATTGAAAAAGTTAGTATTCTGTTGCATTCTGGGTATTCTGTTGCATTCTGGGTTTCAGAGGGGGGGGGGGGGGGAAGTCTTCAGCAGTTTTCTATTTCTCTATGGGCATCTTCTGAGACACATATGTTTCAAATAGTGATGAATTATGGTATTTTAATCATATTTTATGGCATAGATTGTTATTAAAACCGTATTATCAAGTCACTATTTTTAACTTTTCCGAAACCATTAAAACACCACTAATTTAATTCTACTGTAATAGTTTCCTAAAAATAATGGTGTTGATTGACCGATATTTTTCAACTTTATTGAGGAATTAAAAAGTGACTTGCCAGAACTTTTGCCAAATGAAAATATTTTTTGCCAAATGTGAATTATTTTTGCCATTGGCAAATTTGGCAAGTGGCAGTGCGAACCCTGCTCTCTGCATTGTCAGAATCTTAAAGCCACGGACATAGCACTCAAATTTTATATATCAACCCTTTGAGTGCCAGGGGCCGATCTCATCGGCCCTAAACATACAAAATAAGTCTGTTAAAGAATATGAGAATAAATTATTAAAATTGAAAAAAAATTGTAAAAAAAAATTTAAAAAAAATTGTTAGGCCAATGCATTCTCTTATATATGCGAGGCGACCTATGGTCGACTCACATATATAAGAGAATGCATTGGCACAGGGTATATGGGTTGATACAAAAATCGACCTGGCACTCAAAGGGTTAAGCATATGTTTATATGTAGGTATAGCGGGAAATTGGTGAATCAATTCAAGACTTAAAATTCAATGATTAAGGAAATGGGCGAGGCAGCAAAATCACAAAATTCTGATTGACAAAATTTCATAAACCCCAAATGTGATAGTCTGATTTTAGGAATGATAAAGAGATTGATAAATAATGAATAACGAGTAATAGAGTATGGTGATGATGATAGGACATAATGCCATAATGGGAACAAGAAAACCATAGTCAGAAATGGTAACGCCACCAAGATCGTATTATTAGCCATAAATATAAATAATAATACAATTATTCTATAAACTAGCTTTCAAATTTTATGCGGGAAATTTGCGTACTTCCATATTTCAAGTTTTCCCGTTTCTCGTGGCATACATTACTTTCATCAAACTGTCTTCTTTATTACACAAGCTGATAGGCCCGACTTCACCCGGGCTGTTTCCCATCTGCTTTCCGGTGAAAGGTGCGATTTGACCTTCAATTGACTATTTCGAAAGTCAAGGTCAGGTCAGGGTCATGATTTGTCCAGTCCAAAACACCCCCACCCGTAGAAAACTACCCATAGGTATCAAATTTCGTCGAAATCCGTCCGTTTTACCCAACTTGACCTTTAATTAACAATTTTGAAGGTCAAGGTAAGGTCAGAGTCATGATTTGACCCGTCCAAAACACCCCCCCCCCCGACAAAAGTACCCATAGGTATCAAATTTCGTCGAAATCTATCCGTTTTATCCGAGTTGACCTTTGATTGGCCATATTGAAGGTCAAGGTCAGGCCGAGGTCACGATTTGACCCGTTCAAAACTCTCCTCGGACCAAAGTATCCCTAGGTATCAAATTTCGCCGAAATTTGTCCGTTTTACCCAAATTGACCTTGCATTGACAGTTTTAAAGGTCAAGGTCAGGTCGGGGTCACGATTTGACCCGTTCAAAACACTTCCCGGACACAAATACCCATAGGTATCAAATTACGTTGAAATCTATGGAAAGCCGAGGAGGACATGTTGGTTGCTAATTGCTAGATATACGACGCGGTATTTTGAAGGTGTTTCAAACTAGGAGATAGAAGTATTCTGCCTTTCAAATGGTGATGAATTATAGTAGTTTATTCAAATTTTATGGCATAAATTGTTATTAAAACCGTATATACTATAAAAAATTAATGACTCGAAAATTAAGTGGGCCTTTAAACAAAGTCACAATTGCATTTAGGCTCATCTCATACTCGTCCATTCAGCGATATTCTACTGCGCAGTTTGTTATAGCCTCCAGTATTTATTGAGCGTTATACCCCCAACTGTTATAATTCGCCTTTAGCAGGCGTACTCTTGCCTCAGATTATTGAGATATTAGGTCACACATAATCACATTAAATCGCATCGTAACATAGCAATTGTGTGGGCTCCTTGGCGTGAATATGTAATGAGAAATAAGGTCATACGTAATGACATTAAACTCAAGAAAACCCTCGAAAACAAAACAAAATCACATTTAATGTTTTACGTTATTTCCTTCATAAAAAGAATCTTCGTGATAATGAACCCTCTCGTTACTTTAGAATATAGAATTAACCTTAAAATAAAAAAAATCTTTGGAACACAGAACCTTCGGAATAACGAACCTTCGGATTGGTGAACCTTCGGAATAGCGAACATTCAGAGAAATTTCGGAATAGTGGACCTTCGGGATAGTGAACCTTCGGAATAGAGCCATGCCCCCCAATATTCATATTATATGCCCAGAGTTCAAAGGTATGGACCCATAAAATTCTAAACTTGGCCCTTAAAATAATGAACTCCAAATTGGAGCACACACAGAACTCCACTTAAGTCAACTGAACCTATGTCATGTCCCAATGCGGGAGGGTCCATATATACCACAACATTCATAGTATATGCCAAGAATTCAAAGGTATGGGCCCACGTAACGACATAAAATCTCAAGAAAACCAGCGAAAACAAAACAAAATCACATTTAATGTTCTAAGTTAAGTTATTTCCTCCTGTATCTGTATCGGTGCGCGCGCATGATCAGTTCGGATGTGAGCGCACACTCCATATAAAGAATCTTTGTGAAAATGAACCCTCTCAAATTAGTCTCAATACTTTAAAATATAGAATTAACCTAAAAATAACAAAAACCTTCGGAATAGAGAACCTTCGGAATAGCGGACCTTCGGGATAGCAAACCTTCATAATAGAAGCATGTCCCCACAATTACACCGGTGACGTAAACACATGTGCCAATCTTAGTTGTACTCTCGTAATTATCGGTACGATGAAACGGTGACGGAATCTGACGAGGTTTGCCGAATGTACAATCACCCAGTGAATTATCGATCGCCCATGCGATACAAAAAAACCAAAAGCAATAAACACCACACTACGGTGGCGTAATAATCATACAAATGGTGTCTTTTTTCATAGGTTTTGCAGAGTTATCTATCCTGGAAATGATAACATACGAGTTTTTCAAAGTTTTTTTTACCCCAACATCGGAAATCTAATTCAGAAACCCAAATTGATTTTGTAACGGGAGCGACATGAGAATCAAATTTATAGTATGATCATCTTCTAATTGATTAGGTGATAAAGCTTAACGGGTAACAAAAGGCACTCATGTGAACACTGATATTAACCCTTTCTAAATAATCATTGATAAATAGTTCCCCTAGGAAATGTTCAGATAATAAGTTCAACTAGGTTGTTTGGTTGAATTTATTATTTTAACATTTCCCACCGAAGAATATGAATCCTTCTGCACTTGTATTAGCTTTTCGTCTGTCGTCTGCTTTTATTACCTAAACATCCCTCCAAATGAATAATTGACCATTCTAATGTATACTTTTATAAATGGGTGGGAGAATCAATTTGGTAAAGAAAGGATTAACAATGAGATAGTGCTCTGCAAGAATAAAAATATTTATAATTGAATAAAGTACACAGTCGGTTATCTTGCATGTTAACGTTTCCAAGAAAGATAACTCTTCAAAATCTATGAAGACGATACAATTTGCATAAGTATTCACTGAACATTTTTAGTTTGCCATAATATGTAGGTATTGTGATGCAAATGGAATGGGAATGAATCGAATGGTGAACAGAACAAACAAGAGCTGGGCTGACACCCAGTACATACCCCCATGTGGCATACCGCATAGTGTTGGCATACCTATAACCCATGGCTGAGAGTCTCGGACAGACAGACCAAAAAAATCAACATTTTCAGAAAAACGAAGATGAATAACTCTAGAATGGAAAACCTGAACAAAATAATTTAACACTCCTCTGAATGCCCTCATAGTGGTGAATATCCATACAAAATTTCATTTTAGGGAGCCTCGCATATATAAGGGAATACATTGGCCTAACAATGTTTACATTGAACTTGGAAGCCAGTGCATTCTCTTAAATATGCAAGATCTTTAATGCTGCACCAGCACAACTCCCGTCATGAAAGAGTTAAAGATCCCGTGCCAGTTCATTCTCTTATATATGCGAGTCTCCCATAGGGAGCCTCGGATATATAATAGAATTCACGGACTTACAAGGTCATGGTAAATATTGTTAGTTCAATGTATTCTCTTATATATGTGAGGCTCCAAATTAGAGACTCGCATAATTATATAAGAGAATACATTAGCACAGGGTTTGCAAATTTCAGGAAGCTCCAGTCATTGACAAGTTAAGGTGTCATGACCGTCAATGTGGAAATAATCCTCTGCCCCACCTTAAATTATTATGGGTACTATAGTGTATCTTGGTTATTGGATCATTGCTAAGAATAATTTGTTGAATTTTGCACTTGTGAATAGACATAGGCATTGGCTGTCCATAGCCACTCCAGGGACCAGCCTAGAGGGCAACTTGGGAGATATCTTCGCCCTAAAATGTAACTCTTTTCCCTATTTTTCTCACAGGGAGAAGTGACTTCAAAACAGCATATTTGAAGTGTTTTTACTGATTATAATGGTGACTTACTCATTATAACGATATTATAAATGAGCTCTTGTGTTACATAAAGCTTATTGGATCACAGAATGGTGACGATGGTGAGTAAATCGAACTTCATCATTTATGACTTCTCCCTGATAACAGTCCATTTCTCCCTAATAATCTAATAGGGAAAAAATGACTTCTCCCAATTTGAATACCCTTGGCTTGTCCCTGAGCCACTCCTTCCATCACCATAGAGGTCACTTTACCTTGGTGGCCACCTTGGATTTACACATGAATGGATATATTTTCTTGCATATCCATACCTAAAAGCGCATATATGAATGAAGTAAATATTGTAATGAGACGTTTGGATTGTGTATTGTATATTGACTTCTGTCACAAACGGCAGTTTGTATGGGTAGTTAACTAGACTTCTGTCACGATCGGCAGCAAAATAGCTGAAGATGCTAATTTGCACAGACAGTCCTGGATTAGTATCCTGGTGTATGAGCATGATTGGATGAAGGGAAGTTTTCAGCAATTAGCACATGCACGGGGCGTCATGTGCCCCGCGAGAATCGGTTCGAAATCTGCAGACGACCCAGCGCGAAATCGCACGTGTCTCGGCGCCCTTCCGGGCACAAATGTCAGGGTCGACTCCAAACTTGAATTAACTAGCGACAAAGGTGAGTTAATGCAGAATATAACATACAATGCATACTCCACAATGATTACTAGTATCGAATCAGTAGCTTTTATGGAGTATTATGCGATAAGATTTGTTTATTTTACATGTTTACAACAGTCATTATTTCCAAGTGCATTTTCAATGGAATATTCCACCAATTTCCACGAGTGATTAACCGCAATTCTGGAAGCTACGCTTGAGTATACCGTTGCTCAATGTTAGATACATACATTTCCTAGCTCCCAAACCACAAGTAAGTTTAGTATTATACTTGTATGCGACAAAAAATGAATCTTAAAATGACCCGAAAATGTCACGGTTCCCTTCCGGTCAACTGTTAGCATTTGGGTTCGCATCGGTTTGATCATGCCCCAGTTCCGAATCTGCACGTATTTAGTTTTCGCATTATTTTCGTGCTCGTTGGAGACTTATCACGCATATTTTATTTCCATATTTACTAGTAATGACTAGCACCACATATAACACTATTTATACGGCGATATCTTGTTAAATGCACCTTGCTAGGCGACATCGAAGCACGAACTATTATTTTATTTAAAAGGATGTCGTTTTTATGTGTAAACAATAAGTGGGAATACATATACACACCTGACATTGATCCGATATCACTCGTGTTGCGTACACGTCGCTAAAATCATAATAGGCATACTGTCTACATTATATAATGTATCGTCTCAAACTTACACAAGTTTGTTTCTGTTATCTGACCGAATAATGGTTGTTTATGCCTGTTCGGTGGCTTCATATACATGTCCAAGCATACACCATGCATATTGCATAGCAGGATTTAAATTCATTTAACTTGACAAATCTGACACCCAAGTAGTGGTGGACTTTTACGGTTGCAGTTATTCAACATTACAATCAATGGATCTTACAACGTGCGAGCTCCATCCTCACTAGATTCGGAAAACTTCTTCTCGGAGTTTCAGGAGTTAGACCCGAAAGGCTCCGGAGTCCTGTTGTCTGATGACATACCCAAAGCGCCATGGGTGCTGCGAGTTACATATTGAGTGCCCGAGTAGATCCAGATAGGTGTGTATATTACTAATTATTACATGATTGCCCCTATATATATCAGTTCAATAAACCCATTCTGTAAATGTTGGTACGCAACATGTTGCGTAACATGAAAAAGTGCCCTATATGCATATTCATTCGCACACGCGTTCATTTGTGATCGTAATAGTGTGAGGTAAGACGAAACATTAATTTCCCATTGTAGCTAATTTGTGTACAAGAGTTAATTTAAATTTATCATGTTTAAGTTGATTAATTGCAACTATATTCCCTGACCAAATCACCCACCACTTCAATTCCTACAGAAGCCATTGTGTTCATGAGTGCATTATGCACTGTTATCATCACTTTTTATGTAATTTAATACAGTTTTCGATCATGTAATAAATAGAATATCCAACTCGTCCCCAGTTTATATACAAATTTACAAAACTCGTCCAGCAAATTAGGTATGGACCTCGCCAAAAGGCTCGGTCCATACCTAATTTGCTGAACTCGTTTTGTAAATTTAATAGTATATAACATGAGGACTTGTTGGAGATCCTCTATATAATTTGGATTTGACTACGCAAATGTATAGTTTCCATAAACAACCATTATTCGGTCAGATAACAGAAACAAACTTGTGTAAGTTTGAGACGATACATTATATAATGTAGACAGTAGGCCTATTATGATTTTAGCGACGTGTACGCAACACGAGTGATATCGGATCAATGTCAGGTGTGTATATGTATTCCCACTTATTGTTCACACATAAAAACGACATCCTTTTAAATAAAATAATTAGTTCGTGCTTCGAAGTCGCCTAGCACGGTGCATTTAACAAGATATCGCCGTATAAATAGTGTTATATGCAGGGATGTGGCTAGAGGGTCTCCGCTGGGGGGGGGGGGGGTGTCCACCATGGGAATTTCCAACTGCACCCCCCTCCTTGAGGTCGGAATCACACCAACACAACTTTTTGCATAATTCCATTTGCACCCCCCCCCCCCCCCCCCCCCCCCCTTGAGTCGGAATCACACCAACACAACTTTTTGCATAATTCCATTTGCACATCCCCCCCCCTTGAGTCGGAATCGCACCAACACAACTTTTACATAATTCCATTTGCATCCCCCCTTGTACCTCATGCGCAGGCCTGATTTCCTATATATTCATAAGCCATGCTTCTATTTTCCCAGTATGAGAACATTAAGATATTTTAACCTGAAAATTGCCCCCAAAAAAAACAACTAGTGATCTAATTCCAGACAAATGCACACAGCTACCGACAACAGACCAGGAAACACCGGGCCGACCATGGTTGTTTGACCCGGTGTGAGAATTTTTTTTTTAACTATACAAGAAAATCGCAAATCCTAGCATCTAGACTGGCCTCAACTGAAGCTTTCCTAGTGTTGGAAATTTCAAACCTCATGCTCCCCCTCAGGTTGGAAAATTCTTCAACTGATGACCATTTATGTCTACAAGTTTGACCAAATGTAGTAAAATATTGTTTTGCTAAACTAATTAGCAGTTTTGTATTGGCCATGTGGATGGGGCAATGACACACCGGGCCGACCATGGTTCGGCCTGGTGTGCGAAAATTTTGAAATCTGAACAAGAAAATCGCAAAATCCTAACATCTAGAATAGCCTCAAGCCTTCCTACTGTTGGAAAATTTCCAACTGATGACAATTCCAATGACAATGTTGACCAATGTATGACAATATTGTTTTCTTAAATTAACTAGAAGTTTTTGACTGGCCACGGGGGAGGGACCAGGACACAAGCTTTCCAAGTGTTGGAAATTTCCAACCTGTCACCCCCCTAAGGTTGGAAAATTTGGAAAAACTGATGACCATTTCTGTCAAAATATTTTGACCAAAAATAGGAACATATGCAAATATTGGTCGAAAAAACATAAATTCCCCCAATAAATTGTTTTATAATCAAACTACAAGAAAATTGTTCAACCTATTGTTGGTGTGAAATTTCGTTGTGGCAGGTATGAAATTTCCAACTATTGAAAATATAGCTCTCTGCTGGGGGGGGGGGGGGGGGGGGGGGGGGGGGTGAGACACCCCCACACCCCCCCCCCCTATAGCCACATCCCTGGTTATATGTGGTGCTAGTCATTACTAGTAAATATGGAAATAAAATATGCGTGATAAGTCTCCAACGAGCACGAAAATAATGCGAAAACTAAATACGTGCAGATTCGGAACTGGGGCATGATCAAACCGATGCGAACCCAAATGCTAACAGTTGACCGGAAGGGAACCGTGACATTTTCGGGTCATTTTAAGATTCATTTTTTGTGGCATACAAGTATAATACTAAATTTACATGTGGTTTGGGAGCTAGGAAATGTATGTATCTAACATTGAGCAACAGTATACTTAAGCGTAGCTTCCAGAATTGCGGTTAATCACTCGTGGAAATTGGTGGAATATTCCATTGAAAATGCACTTGGAAATAATGACTGTTGTAAACATGTAAAATAAACAAATCTTATCGCATA
Source organism: Siphonodentalium dalli (assembly GCA_032622095.1). Taxonomy (NCBI): domain Eukaryota; kingdom Metazoa; phylum Mollusca; class Scaphopoda; order Gadilida; family Siphonodentaliidae; genus Siphonodentalium; species Siphonodentalium dalli. The sequence goes on along the minus strand of CP136064.1, from coordinate 86,307,193 downwards.
ATACTCCATAAAAGCTATTGATTCGATACTAGTAATCATTGTGGAGTATGCATTGTGTGTTATATTCTGCATTAACTCACCTTTGTCGCTGTTGAATTCAAGTTTGGAGCCGACCCTGACATTTGTGACCGGAAGGGCGCCGAGACAAGTGCGATTTCGCGCTGTGTCGTCTGCAGATTTCGAACCGATTCTCGCGGGGCACATGACGCCCCGTGACATGTATAACAGCAGCGTCATACAAATCATCCCTTTTCATACTCATCTTCATCTTCTGTGTCAATTTCTTCTTCATAACAGATTTCTTTGGCTTGTCTCTGTTTCCTTTGGTGGAAATAATATCACGATTAAATACAACAGACATAAAACAGATACCAGTTACAAACTCAAACCAATCTGACATCACATCATTTCTCAAACAACAGCCCTGCTGGTCATGACTAAATTATGTTTATTTGTCTGTTATTATTGAAGTAAACTAAAGTTCTGATCTCATAGCCCAAACAGAACTATCGGTCAGAAAACAAAATGTTATCGAATCAGGCAAGCTGATGAAATACAAAAATGAAATTGTTGCATACAGAATCTCATACATACCTCAGTTCTATTCTGGCACATTTGGGACATTTGTCAGCAATATAGCACGGAATATGAGAACATGATTTACAATCTGAAAAATGAAGCACACAGATTAGTCACCAAGAGATAATAGTGTTTATAACTGTTAATATATTATCATCTAATACTAACTGCACATGAGATCTAAACATTGTCAGTATTCCTGCCATTGGTCATCATTGAAACTCCCCAACTAAAAAGCAATAAGATCTAGTGTAGATATGAATTAACTTGCATTTTATCTGCAGTATATTCTCAATGCATCAATTACAACAAGTGTAATCGATTTTAGCCCTAACTTTAAGGATGTAATCAGGTTTGCAAACCTCAAGTAACCTCATGTTTCTATTTTTCCACTTAAAAACCGAATATTACATAAACTAGAATTTACAATTTCCAAAGAATATGATTTTGTTATTGAAAATGTAATTATTGATGTCCCTTTAAATCATCAAAACTATCTGACACAAATTTATAGAAAATTCATATTGAAAATTCATATACATGTATATATAGAAAATCAAACAACATATTGGTATTCAGGCATTAGCATCTTATTCCAAATGTGTAATTCTATACACTGATATCTGAACAAGACAGTCAATGACTGTTGAGTCACTCACCTGACTGTAAAGACTGGGACTATGAAGACTACAACAGTCAAACTTAAAAACAAGTAGTTCTGATCAGGAAAGTAGCTAGAGGAGGGTATCCTTGAATGGTGGGGGATCTCCATCTCGACACCCCCTCCATAGCCCATCACCCTCCCAACCGGAGCAAACTCACAAGTTTGTTAAGTTCCTATTCATTTGGACACCCCCCCCCCAGTTTGGAATTTATAACTGATACCTCAAGCTTTCCCCAACTGTTGGAAAGTTCCAACCTGACATTCCCCCTTTATTTACTGGTCGACCCCATTTAACCCTTATTCCAACGTATCGTCTTTTGACGTCTTTTGTTGTAGCGTCCGTATCGTCTTTTGTTGTAGCGTCCGTATCGTCTTTTGACGTCTTTAATTTTTGCATTTTCAACACTCGGATTTGAGACTCGAATAAAGAGTAATAATGACGATTTACATTGATTGTGTTTTGTTCTGCTGATGGTTAAGATCATGAAGGGCACATATTAAATCCTTTCTTCCTTTGCTAGGCTTTAGATTTGCAAAATGTTTACTTAGAATGCTTTGGCCGACAAAATGAAAACAAACGAAATAGAAACACGTGGTTTCGACGAAAACGAAAGTTGTTGTCAGAGACGCTTCCTTGTTGATTGCGTTATGCGTGGCCGCGAGGGTAATCTATGTAAAATATGACAACTTGAACTTGATATTTATATTGGATTATGTATTATTTCATAAGTGGTGATTTTATATTTCCAAATAGTGCAATATGAACATTTTTCCCAGCCGTAATTAAATCGGCCACAGCTAAGCCAAATCTCAGCGTGACAGTTGCGGAACTGGCCATTGGGATGTTTTTCCTGTCGAGTTCCATTATGATTGTCACTTCATCCGTGAACGTGAAAAAAGATTTTTATAATAATATTTTTTTTAATGGACTAACATCATAATGAAGGCACGTATTTCCACCTTGCCTTCCTAAATATTAAAGTCTCGTATTGACTGACAAAATGAAAACAAACGAAACAGAAACACGTGGTTCACTGGTACAGTGGTAGCGAATTTTCGACGAAGACGAAATTTGATCAATATTTAATGTAGGTGAACTTCTCCACAAACCAAATGTTGTGAAACATATTCATTAAGTGTCACAATTGTTGTTTAATTTGAGAACTCGAACATTGCAATTCCAAATTGATGACTCAAAGTGGATCTTTCTGCTTTTATTGCACAAATTTACTCTTCGAAATCAGGTTATGTCTGAGCATCGGAATATTATTTCCGGTTGTAATGTAACTACGGACGCGGCCGTTGTTGTGCTATCGGCGGGATTCTGAACACATAATTAAAACTTTTTTATATATATTATCTACAAATTTAGTATAATAAATTGATGAGATATTACTTTTATATATCCATCTGTTCAAGATTTCAAATATACCGCGCAAAAGACCATCGATCCTGATCGATCGAGAAAGAAATCAATAAAAAATAATATCTCCTGGTTTGACATCAAGTCAGCCCAATGCGGGTGCTTCTAAATAAAGGCGAGTTTACAGTTGACATGCAGATATCTCAAATTCATCTTGGAAAGCTTCTTTGCGTGTATGCATATATAATTACCGACTATAAAGTAATAATGTACTTATATCAACGCAATGTCGATAAAACAAAGAATATCCCAAGCGACACATTCGAGCACCTGCTGGCGACGTCTTACTAAGTTAGCCCACTGCCATTTCGAACAATTCGCGCTCGTTTTCTGTCATCTAATTAGCATCAATGGGGGAAACTCCACCCCTAAACTTGAGCCAATGAAATCAGTTCAAACTTCTAATCATTGATGTCATTGGTTGTCAATGAAAACATTCTTAGAATCAACAAAAAGTGACCTTTGAACATGTGGTTTTTGCACGAAAATTTACAAACTTTCACAAAGCAACGTGACGTAATTGCTAATAATTTGCGCTTTTATCGGAAGTCATTTTACGACTTTGTCAAATCATGGTTTATATGATTAATGCACATCAATTATAAAGACATTTGGTTTAATTATTTTATTTATAATATGCTTTTTTGTTTTCAAAAATCACGAATCCGTGGGTAAACAAACTTAAAGGACATACTCGCATAGGCATACCGTAAATTTGCATAACATGTCATTTTTGACTCACATGTGTGATAAAATGAAGATAAACGGTTGTTTATATGCACATATTTAGTTCGTCTATTGGTTTATGTTTCCATTATCGTATTCACAGATGACACTTAACTTAAGTCTTAAGTGAAAGCATGCTTGTTGTTGCATATCGGATGATACACATGGTACATTTACCTGTGGCCAGTGTGGGGAAACACCCAATGATATTATAACGTCAAATTCCTGTTGGCTAACATAATTACCTTCATACCTGTTGACGTTGGCTATATGACGTGATTTAACTACATGTGCTGTTGGGAAAAGGGTTAAACATATTTGTATCAGAACTATCCATGGACCCTACACACCAAATGTCAGATTTAATGAGTCAAGCAGTTCCAGAGAAGCTGTTTTAATGAGTTTTAAAATCAGTGATTTTATTGGAGAGAAAAGTGGTAAGTCCTGCTATTTATTGACTAGTTGAACCCATTCTAACAAATCTGTATCCCAGTCGCCCAAGGATCCTCCATACAATATATATAAAGCTAAATAGGAGAAAAAGACTTCGTCTCAGTTGAGCTAATAAAAAGCCTGGAACCATGAATAGTAAATAACTCACCTTGGCACTGGTGAACCTTACTCAGTTGGAATGGGAAAATAATATCTTTTTCATCACCACAGAACTCACAAATGAATCCGAGGCCTTTACAGAACTAGAAAACAAGACTAATATTCAGTACTTCTGTATTTTTAGGCCATGCAAAGTCAATTTCCCGTTTCTCAGCCAATAAATTTTAAAAGCATCCACGAGCAGTATTGCATTTAATTCTTTTTCTGGGGGACAAGTCAACGAAGAATTCAACCTCTGCATTGGCTATCACTGGGTTTAATAATAAAATAATTTCAGTGGACTGTGGCCATTACTATCCAAATGACCAAATGACCATAACAGTTAGTTGATAATCATATTTCATTTGTTTATTTTGTCAAAATCACCCAATAAAGTATCATGGACACATATTTACTGAGTTTTCAGATGGAATACATCACATGTTTAACACATGTTTAACACATATTTACCAATTACAGTAATGAATCGGAAATTTTAATTGGGAAATGGGTCTGTTCAATCGCACTTTATATAAAAAAAGTACCACAATTATTTCATACCGATTAAATCTGTCCCCGACAGATTAAACGCGAATAAAAAGGTTTTACATGTGGGGTTTGGGGATCATCCACATGGGCCTGTGAAACTCGAATTTGACATTATGTTGCCTAATTTGGAGTTTTAGAGACATGTTTTAATTCTGATGTGATGGTAATCAATACAGGACTGGTGACCAGTGGAGAAAAAGTGTTCATAGTTTTAGAACACTTTACTGTTCGACAGTGATCCATGTTTTTCATTTGAAAATCTGTTTAATCAATTTTAATAATGGGATAATGAAACTTAGAAAGAGAATGAGTTTCATAAAAAATTTGGTTGTTGGAATGGTGACTATGTCTTTAAAGGCCCTGATTATTTCTGTAACAGCCATCAATATACAGTTCTGCTGAGGATCTTTGCCATCAAATCGGAACAAAAATATATATCTCCCATACACAGAATGACAGAGCCTCTTGATCTATCCTTCCGTGATAAAATAGACCAATTAGGCATAGCCGCGTCTGGAAAAAAGGCCCGCGTTGAACCATTTTATTACGATTTTAGACCGATGCTGTCAAATGATAACACTAAAATAGGAAACTAGAAAACAGAAATTAGTTATGTTTCAAACATCGAATATGATATACATACAATGGTGTATGTGATGGTATTCAAAAACAGACACTAGGCAACGATAACTACCAGCTATATTGTCACCACAAGCTGCCCAAACCCCAAGTTTATTAAGTCAAATGGTTGGTTGATATAAATTGGACGTTGCTAAATGGGCAATTTATCTGATCTTCAATTTTGAAGATCCCCAGATTCCTACCGAAAGATATTCGGCATTACTCGGTTTGACGTCTGTGTGTATTCTGCACATACTCCGAACAGATCCCCGATTTGTAACGTCTGGTGGCGTTCTATACCACCGTAACTGACTGTTCTGTGTCTGTTCAAAGTCAAACTCTAGGCCTATATAAATATCGTCTGCATGATTGTTAAAAAACAATTTTAATTCATGATTGATTGACATTACGTTATTTAACTTTTTTTTTTAAATGATCGCACAGAATGAAAAAATAGAAATAAACTATAATAAAAAAAACAAACACAACAAGACAACCACCACCGACATGACAACAACAACAACAACAGCAACTGGGCAAGTTGAACTTGGAATAACAACAACATTCACAAAACATATACCGCATTACCAGTTATTTAGTTGTCAAATTCAATAATTAATTAATTCTATATACGGTATAATCACAGAGTACACAAATAAATGTAAATTATAACATTAAATTAATATACTATTAAGTATCTTGATCTCCGATGTTGAAGATCCCCCAGAGATACCCGAATCGGCTCGGCAATATTCGGGGGATCTTCAAAATCGAAGATCCGCGTCCTTGCGCTAAATGGTCACCTCTGCGTACGAAACTACGGATGCAAAACGCACCGGAACGGCGGAATGTAATGTTCAAATATTTCAGCAAGGTAGATAACCTACTTTTCGTAAACAATTCTGAGATTTCCAATTTCGGGAATGCAAACAGGAAAGTAATAATTATGGTGCGTATTGGCGATGTGTATGCTGGTTTAATATAATAGTATTTGATGTTTTTATGGCTAGCATATGTATAGTTACTATAGTTTAGATGGATAAATATTAAAGCATATAGATAGATATAAATAGATATATACTATAAAAAGGTACATACATATCATTCTGGTAAATCCCTAATGATGTACAGAGAGTACAATGTCATATATTTATGTAATTCTTTATTCCAGATTTGATGTACGGGTAGTACAATGTGATAATTGGCCAATTTTTATAGTGGAATACATTAGTTTATATCAAAACAATGTTCTCCTTACATTTTCTTAACCTGGGAAGGTTTAATAACCCATGCTAACTATGGGCATTATCCCCATTACAAAAAATTATAAATAAAAATAAAACCCTCGCTCCCTCATCGATTCTCAAAAAAAATTGCCTGAGAATCAAAAAACTTTTTTTTTTTGGCCTTAACACACATGTTGTTCTGTGTTTATCACAAGCCACATGTCCTACAAAATATGAATTAAAAAAACCAGACCTACAATACAATACAATACAATAATTAATTTGTATAGCGCTCAATATTATGAGTACATATTCAACGGCGCTTTACATTACATCGAGCTCATTGCCTAATCAGCATAATACATGTACATGCACATATATCTAGGAATTAAATGCTACATCAAAGAGATATGTTTTGAGGCCGGTCTTAAACATATTTAAATCAGTGAATATTTTCAAGTGAGGTGGAATGCTATTCCATAGATGTGGACCTGAAAATGCCCTATCGCCAAACGTTTTCTGTTTGTTGAAAGGAGTGTACAAAAGCATACTGCTATCAGATCGTAATCCATATGTACACACATTTCTGTCTTTGATCATATCCTGTATATACAATGGTGACATGTTATTACGAGATTTGAATACAAGCAAAATAATTTTGAACATGATTCGATACTCCACTGGCAGCCAGTGTAATTGCTTGAGAACTGGAGTTATATGTTCATGCCGAGGAGTGTATGATACAACTCGCGCCGCAGCATTTAGCACTTTTTGCAGGCGATCACACTGGTAATCCGGTAGTCCATACAGTAAAGAATTACAGTAATCTAAGTGTGACGTGACAAAAGCATGGACCAATGTCTTAGTTGAGTCTACATCGAGGTATTGTCTAATTTGTCGGATTTTGTATAAACCTCTGAACGCCTTCTTACACATATTAGAGATATGGTTATCCATTGTCATGTTTGTGTCAAAATACGATCCCAGGTTGCGAACAGTGTCCTTTGTTGGTATGTCGGCGTCTCCCACATGAATTGAACTGATGTTGACTTTCTGAAGTTGTTGTCGAGAACCAATGATTATGAATTCAGTCTTATCGTCATTTATCATGAGTCGGTTGGTAATCATCCACGCTCTAATGTCCACAATACAGTTCTCCACAATTTGACGTGCTTTAGTTTCGCCTCTCTCTGTCGGTCGAAATGAAAAGTAGATTTGGGTATCATCTGCATAGCCGTGAACATCGGGGAGGTGACTTTCAACAACAGAGAATAATTTTGAAATGTAGAATAAGAACAGCACGGGTCCAAGACAACTTCCTTGTGGAACTCCGCACTCGATGGGGAAATTTGTAGACTTTGAGCCATTAATGGATATTTGCTGTGATCGGTTCGTGAGGTAAGATTTCAACCAGATAGCTGCAGTGCCGCGAACACCAAAGTCAGATTGTAGAGTATCTAGAAGAATATCATGGCGGACGGTGTCGAAAGCAGCACTCAAATCTAGTAGCACAAGCAGAGTGACCTTTCTTGTTTCCATGCTGCAGAGAATATCATTTTGGACTTTAAGCAGCGCGGTTTCAGTTGAATGGTGTTGACGGAAAGCAGAAGTGTTTATTGGAAGAGGTGCATGTTGTTCGCTGTGCCGAATGAGTTGGTCTATTACTGCCTTTTCACACAATTTAGAAATGAAGGATAGGTTGCTGACGGGTCGGAAGTTCTTGAAAACAAGGTCAGCACCGGATTTCTTGAGAAGAGGGTGAACTATGGCTGTTTTCCAGCTACTGGGAACATGTCCTTGGCTTAATGATAGGTTTATCAACTGGGTGATGATAGGTATCAGGGAGTCACATTTCTTGAGTAGCGTTGTTGGTATAGGATCGAGTTCACAAGATGCATTTGAAGAGCGTTTGATGATTTTAACGACATCGTCAAGGTCGAGATCGTCGAATGTTGTGAACGTTTCCGTGGCTTCCTCTTTGTCGACACAAGGCGCTTTCACGGTGATGTTGTCAATCTTCTTTTGGATAAGTTCTATCTTTTCAGAAAAGAATTCACCAAACTGCTCCGCCAATTTTCCTGCGTCATCATGCGGTGGTAGTGTCTCATTCGGTTTCTCCTACAAGGTTTATTCAGGCACATACAGGGCTTGTTTTGTCATGTGTGATAATGCTTTCATGTTACTGTTCCTGTTTCATGCACCTATTTTGTGATAGAATTCAAGGGTATTCCAGGAGTATCCAAGGCAGGATTTTCATGTGTATTCCAGGAGTAGGGTTGGCTGATACATAGACTAATGAATTAGCAAGTGCATACATGTTACATACTTGTATTACATGAGACTGATAAGTATAAAGAAGTTCATACATCTGGTGCATGATATAGGACAAAGTGCAGCAAAGTGCTTAAAAATATTTTTCAAATTAGTAATATTTTTGGCAAATAAAAAAAAAAAAAAAAAATTAAAGTATCTTTATAATCAAATTAACAAGTTATTTAGTTTCTTTAGAAAGTTTCTTTTTCTTTTTTAGTTTAGTTTCTCTATATCCCAAAATTGGCAGATGACACAATGCATAATCGAGCTGCCTAATGGGTGCACATCACTGTCTTTACCATCTGGTAACTAAAATCTGAGTCAAGGTCTCCCATAGCAGATGAGGCCATGCAGAATGAGGTCCTCCGAGGATGAATTTGGTTGATAAAGCTAGCCCACTGTGTGGGGTAGAGTCACTAAATTCATACTCTGGGGACCTCATTCTTCAAATGTCTGCCACAATATTTTGAGGCTTGGAAAGTTATGTTAAAAGCTCTGTTAAGATTACCTGACATTCCTCTATATGATTGATTGCATTAGTTGTTACGGTTCTGAGCTGTACTAATAGCTGTCCGTACTTCACCTGAATTATAAAAATAAGCAATATAAATAGACAGAATACATCAAGTGTCCGAATCGAGAGGCTTATTTCAAATGAGTTAATGTGGAATAAGTATCTATTTCACATGTGCCAGAAAGTGACTATGCCACACATAAAAAGTTTAATAAACGATTTATTCTCTGTATTTATTCCACCCTTGAATATAGACAGAACACAACAAACATCTTAATCAAGAATCTGATATCGAATGAGTTGCCAATGGCTCAAGGATATATTTCACTACTATATTTTCCATAACAAAATCGACAAAAGATTTGAAATTGGGATGTAAGTTGTGTGCTGTACTATGCTACAACTTTGCATTGGGTAATTTCAATCCTTAACTTTAGCATCTGTTGATACTATATAGATCTACCATAGTTGTGAACTAATAAACAAAATTTAATTGTTAGGGCATCATGGAAAGCGATACATAGTAAACACCAATGTAGTTCTGGCTTGTATTTAACATGTGATATGAAACAATATGTATTTATTGGCTGTGATTCTGTTGAATACATGTGCAACATGCCAATGGGTCTGAAATAAATGGTAAGCTCAAAATTCAATTGTGTGTTTAACTAATATTATGAGATGAACTTAAATCTGAGTCCAGGTCTCCCATAGCAGATTAGGCTATGCAGAATGCGGTCCCCAGTGGATGAATTTGGTGATGCTAGCCCACTGTGCGGGGTACCATCACCAAATTCACCCTCAGAGGACCTCATTCTGCAAATGTCCGGCAACATATTTTGAGGCCTGTTCACAACCGAGATGAAATATGTAGTGCACTCATGCACTTTTTCCTTTTCAAAATAACAGAGTAATATTACTGTATACATATGTCAGTAGTCCCATCTCCCGAGGATAAGACCAGTCTTTGTTATTTCTCCCAAAAAAAGCATGGGGTGGTCCTCAAAGATAAGCACATCCCCATTTTCATAACTTAGAGAGCGTCTATAAATTGATGGCAGGTCATCTTTGAATCAAGATGAGAAAAATTCATGCACATATCCACATGTACGTACAAAAAATAAGCTCTCTTTATCTACAATATACCTTACTCATATTTAAATTTGTGCAGTACTATTTTCGCTCAGTTTTGAATTAACGCAGTTTGAATTCGCGCACCATGCTGCGCGAATTCAAAACTGACAAAAAATATTTTCATAATATGTTTGGATTCGATGACAGTTTCAGATCTTAATCGTTAATGAAAATACGTGTGCATACGTGTGCATATTAAACACCATAATTTAACATAACTGCATCATCAATGTCTTATGAAGACGGGTGTTTATATGCTCCAAATAGTTATAAAGAAGTAAAACCACAACTGCGTATAGAAACTAACATCAGAAAGAAAATATGAAAACTTGGCTGTGGGTTGTGTTGACATGACTAACTCAGAGTGTTCGGTCAAGGTGTAGTGCCAGCGTTGTGAATAGGGGACATGCTTTTGTCATACAGTGCATCTTCAGTCTATAATATGTGTATTTCTTACAAGTATTTCAACAGCAATGATATTACCATGATTTGTTGCTATATAATTATGTCATACATATCAGTAATGGTTTAGATGTTGGTTGCCCGCAAGTAAATTATAGTCCTGCAAGCCTAATATTCGGTCCAACCTTCCGTAATGTATATATACATGTGCGTAACTCATCAACGTATAGCCTTCTTGTTTCCCGGTGGTTTTTGGTATAAACTTTGGAGTCGTACTATTTTTCGCTCAGTTTTGAATTTGCACACCGATGGATGTGCAAAAAATAGAGTTCCGCGAATTTAAATACGAGTAAGCTATATTTAAACATGACACAATAAAATAAAAAGAATGCAAAAAAAGTACTATTTGTTATTTTTTCCAATATGTTTCCTCACAAATAAAAATGTGTACACTATATTACTCATCTTATCTTCTCCCCTTGCTAGTAAATTAATCAACATCAAAGAATGTGGCAACCATTTATACCTAAAGTCAGATGTAAAGCATGCAATATTTATCTACCATAATAAAACTTTTGTTTTCATTAAATAAAAAGTTTGTTAAGTAATAATATACATCATGATTCATATAAAACAAGACATTAGATTAGCACTATGATTGCAAACCGAGATTTTGTGTGCCAAAACATTCGCAGCCCCCCCCCCCCCAGGCTTACTGATGGGTGTATATAGTACTTACATTTATTAAATCATTTAAGGAATATGATTGCTCTTCTGTGACCAGGTGATTTGGGAGAGCATTGACATCATGGAGAAGACTGCAAAGAAACAAAAGGAAAATGTTATAAAATACAGATATAAAACATAATGATCCACCTCCAGTAAGAAACAGCGTCTTTGATTGGTCAAAGAGCAGTGAAATATATCACATGTTTATGTCTAGAGCCATCCACATGAGGGAAACCAAGACAACCGTTCCATCGTAACTCGCAGGACTGCTTTTTTTCTATGTTGAACATAGTTATGGAGAGACCAATAGGTTATTTTGACATTTTGTGCCAATCATTCTTCTCAAATAAGTGTCAAATTCAAGCCATCACACCTTGTTACCGTCAATAACTCAATAACTTATAAAGTATGGGCAAATTCTATCGAAAAAGAGAAGACGAAACGGGATTATTCTATCAAAAATGAGAAGGAGAAACAAATACTAACCATGACTCCAATTAAAAAAAATTCTTAGTAGTGTATTTTGTAAAACACTGAAAAAAATGTCCCAAATTTTAGAAAATCTCACAAATTACGGAGAAAAATTGGGCACAGATATTAACAAAGGAACTTTTTGTTACAACAGGATATCGGAGATGGAACATGATATTACCACAATATCTTGTCTCTGATCATGGGATGAAGAAGAAAATTTAATTAGTTGATGTGAAAAATAATTTTATTGTGTAACTGACAACAAAACCTTTAGCGCATATTTTAAAGGCAAGCCTGGAAATAGTGTGTCTGACATTTGCAGAATGAGGTCCCCAGAGGGTGAATTTAGTGATGATATCCCACACAGTGGGCTAGTATCACTAAATTCACCTTCTGGGAACCTCTTTCTGCTCAGGCCTCATCTTCTGGCAAATTAGAATTGCTCTTAGCTACTTTTCCCCATCTGTTCAGTTTCTATATCCCCTAATTTGTAGAAGATAAATTACATTATCAAGGTGACTAATGGATGAACATCACCAACTTCAACTGGGGAACTTAAATTTGATCCAAGGTCACCCATAGCAATTGAGTCCTAAGCAGAATGAGATTCCCAGAGGGTTAATTTGGTGATGCTAGTGTGGGATAGCGTCACTAAATTCATCCTATGTGGACCTCATTCTGCAAATGTCAGACACCATATATCCAGGCTTGTTTAAAGGCCAGTACCAGTCTGTGGCCTCAATTTATCAGTAATTCTCACTTTTTCCACAATCCTACCTAGTTCTGGGAATCGGAGAAGTAGTTTTATCACATAATTTGACCATAAAAGCAGTTTCATAATTATCGGTAATAGACACGTTTAAGAAGTAGTTTTATCACATAATTTGACCATAAAAGCAGTTTCATAATTATCGGTAATAGACACGTTTAATATCAGCGCGTGCGATGACGTCACGGCGTTCTTCAAATAACTTGCGATCGCTGTAGTTTATGTTTGTTGTTTTCGATGAATATTTCGCGTTGCTTCGGGTTTATTTGATCATGTGATAAAAGATATCTCACACTCGTCCTATTTTATACGTAATTTATCAACCTCGTCCTCTAAATTCCATTTGAGCCTCGGTAAACCTCGGCTCAAATCGAATTTAGTGAACTCGGTTGATAAATTCCGTATAAAATAGAAACTCATGTGAGATCCTCTATATATATGGATGTTATATGCCAAAGAAAGATTTATTGAAGTGCTAAAAATTACCAGATCAGAGACAAAAAGGGTCAGTTTTTGCATGAAGATCACATGAAAAGTCATAAAAAAAAGAAAGTTTTCCAGCACTATTTCAACAAATCTGGTTGGAAATATTCGTAGGCATAGGCATGTTTTGACTCTTTCTAAACCATATATACAATATTTGGATGTTACAAACCATAGTTTAACCCTTTGATGACGGGAGCTGGGCTGGTTCAGCATTAAAGATCCTGAGCCAGTGCATTCTCTTATATATGCAAGTCTCCTATAGGGAGCTTCACATATATAAGAGAATGCACTGGCTTACAAGGTCAAGGTAAATACTGTTAGGTCAATGTATTAATTTATATATGTGAGGCTACCTATGGGAGAGTCACATATATAAGAGAATGCATTGGCACAGGGTTTTTTCAAAATTTTAGGAAGCTCCAGTCATGGAAGGGTTAACTTTGTACTAGTATCTTTCTTCTATAATACAAACCTTTGACAATCACGACATATCGTCAAGAAGTTCCTCAAATGTTTCAGCTGCATTCTGTGATCCTTGATCAGAGTAAGAGTCTTCACTTTACGATAAAGCGAAGAATTAATATCGGAAATGTTGAACAAGGGCTCATCCTGTAGTTTAGTCAATAAATCTCTGGAGAAATTTGATACCGAGTATTTGGTGAAATCCCATTTCTGCAAAATCCGTCCAGGTACAAATAACAGCGTATTGTCATGACAACACTGACAGAAATATTTCCCCATGTATTCACAGTATCTGTATCTCTTTAGGTAACCTGAAGAAATGAAAGATATAAGCAATAGCCAGGTTTAGATGTGGCAATGCGGCACTCCGAATTTCAGGAATCAACAGTTATAAGATGGATAACTCTAAAATCAAGTGGTCACTATTAACAATAATAACCACTTGATTTTAGAGTTATCCATCTTACAACCAAAATTTGTCCGTTTCAGCACGAGGATCTGAAGAAGTATTGGGCCAGATCTCCAAAATTAACAAACTTCAAACATCGATATCTAATCACTCTGAGCTTTGATGGGTGGGTTCCTCGACTCGAATCAAATTTTTTTTAACCCCGAAGCCAAAGACATAGTAATTTAGGAGCATCTGATCGGATTGAGTACCTTTAAAACTCACCTGTCTCTACCTTCATTCCACACCCAGCACACCTGTAGTTCTGTTTGGCTATTATCACATTCCGCCTGGTGAGACAAAAATCAGTTTATATAATATGCAGATGGCAATTATTGCATCTCATCCCAATAGAAATACCATGTGGATGTAAAAATTATACAAGTTTAAAGGGAAGGGCGGCCTTCGTTGTATGTTATAATTTAGAAATAATATGATCAGATTATGATAATTTCCTCAAGAATATACTAATAGTATGATAGTGATGATATGAATGCGATATTATTCACAAAACACGTTTTTGTTTCCGAGAAAATACATGTCGATTGTTGTTTAGTTTCTTGCAAAAAGTGCAGTGGATTGTTAATAAGATGAGTCACGATATTGTGCCATTTCCTTATTTTGATTCGCGCGCTTTACGTTAGTTTTAAAACCCATAATTTGGTGCGCTTACAACTTACAATACGATTCATCGTAATAATCCTTATTTGGTAAGTATGACCATATACAGGTTAGGAGAAAATACTAACTGGATTGAAAAATATTCATCTCTTTGCGAGAACAATTATATTATGTACACGTTTTCTGTCTGATAATTTCCCAATCATGAAGTAACATGGATTAGCTTGATTTTGAACTGACAGCGGGTAGAATGGGTTGATTAAAATACAATTTGGTGTGATTTGAATGCGATTGTTGATTGCGCCAATAATTTTGTCTACACATTCCACAGCGTACTGGAACATTTTCATTGGACGATATGGTAGTTCCGAGAGTTTGTTTACAAACAATGTAACTTTTTTTATGTTTGTTTACATAAACAAGGGTACAAAAGTGAAAGGCTTAAAGGATAAAAGGTCTCAGTGGCTCAGCTCAAACCGAATATATTCTCCTATTCATATTCATTGGTGGGAAATGTTCAGATAATAAGTTCAATGACCTATGGTTGTTTGTTGCACTCATTATGTAAACATTTCCCAAGGAAACTACTCGTCGATGAGTATTTAGTATAGAAATGGTTAAACTCTTCACATGCATGTGAGCGTGATTGAATACTTTTGAGAAAATGGAGATGTTTTTTACTTCATCCTATATAGAAGACTGTTGTATATATTAGTTCACTAAAGAAACATATTTCAACGATATATGTTTCGAAATCACCAGTCATTTTGTAAATCCATTTTTGAAAAAAAAAAAATTTGGATATACACGCTGAAATGTTTGAGAGATAAGCACAAGATTTAGATGAGAACATACTTCGGTGCTGGATGAATTATGAATATAATCTGGGGTCTTGGTGGAGCCCACTCCAGGTTTCCTCGAATTCGTGTCTGGAAAAAAATGACAATTTTTTTTATTTTATATAATACAATCATTGTTAGGGGTCTATGACATTTCGTCTAAGGCATGTTTGTTAACATGACTTTTATCTATGCAATTTTCTATATACACAAATGTTTCGTCTGTGCAAATATTTTTATATGCAACTCGCTTGTCTATATAACATTTTGTCTATACATTTGTTCGACGATAATTTGACCAAATTTGGATGAGATTCAGATAGAGTTGAAACGCAGCAAGGGATTTGATAACTTCTGGTCTGCTCATGGTTGATTAGATTATAGTTCCGATCAGGCCTTAAAATATGGTTCCAGAAATTTGCAGAATGAGGACCCCAGAGGGTAAATAGTGATGCTACCCAACACAGCGTGCTAGCATCACCAAATTCATCCTGTAGGGACCTCATTCTGCATGGCCTCATCTGCTATGGGAAACGTAGACTCAAATTTAAGTTCCCAGATGCTGATAGTGATGTGCACCCATTGGGCACCTCAATTATGCATTGTGTCATCTGCAATATTGGGGATATAGAGAAACTAAACTAAAAAAGAAAAAGGAACTTGCTAAAGAAAATTTTAAACACTTTTTTATTTGACAATAAAGAAATTTCCAGAGAAGATGAGGCCTAAACAGAATGAGGTCCCCAGATGATGAACTTGGTGACATTAGCCCTCTGGGAACCTCAATCTGCAAATGTCCGGCACCATATTTTCAGGCCTGGTTCTGATGTTATTACTCGATTCAATAGCATATTTATATCGTCACAACCCATGATACATAATCAGCATTGAAATGAAGGTGTCAAATTGCAAGATACTTCCAGGATAAATATCAAAGGCATCACACATAAGCCCTATGAAACACATAAGCCCTATGAAACAACATCACACATAAGCCCTATGAAACACATAAGCCCTATGAAACAACATATCATTTCCATACGCTACAAAATAAAGTTGTCACCATCATTATTTATACTAATTGGAGACAAGTAGAAATACTAGCAATAGACAATACATCGCATAGACTAAGTGGCACAAAGATGTAATGTTACTTAGACCATGTGTCTTATACACTAATACAGGGTTTCCGCCAGGGAAAAATAAATGGGTCCGGTCCTTGGTGGAGGGGGGGGGGGGGGGGGGCACAGTTCGGCGGGAGCGACCATGGTTCGCGCATGCATAAGAAAATGTTCCGTTTCACAACAGCGGCGAAAATGCCAGTTCATTGCATCTGAGACACGGAGAAATACACATGCACACGCCATCAGCATGTCACATCTAATCGGCTAACGATGGACGGTAGCAAAGTTTTCCTGCCGACACAATCATGACGGCGGACGGTGCCTTCAGAAACGAACGAGGGTGTAAACCAGGGTCCTTCCGTAAACGGTGCTCGCAAAAATGTGCATTCTCGGACTAAGCACCCAGCGTTTTTTAAAGGTGATTTACTGAAATCGTAGGAGTGTGGACAGACATGAAATCTTTGGTGTAATGTGGAGGCCAGTGCAAAGGTCAAACTGGGATCAGAGTGCTACATCGCTAGTCTCCTCAAGCTGCAAAACAGGGTGGCGGGGGTAACATCACAAGAGCTATACTCTGACCTTCACCCCAGAATGGAAGACGTTATATTAAACCAATTAACGGATCTCTTTCCGGTGATTTTTAGAAGACCAAAGTGGGTGGAACATCCTGATATATATGTCAAATTGTACATGCGGGGTGGGTGGTGTCGATTTGTGAGTATAGATGCGAGCCATACAATTATACCGTTAACCTAGGACAAGGACGAGTATAGCTCTTCCGACGTTACCACTCTTCCGTAAAACAATCCAGTCCCATTGCTAAGCTATAGGCTATAGCAGCGGAATAAACTCAGACTTTCAGCTTGAGTCTCCCCTTGCGTAATTGGAAATTCTAATTTATAATGATCGTACAATCGCTCTATTGGGCAACTATTCGTGACTTTTCCCCATGGTTTGAAGGGAATCAAGGGTTTTCTGGATGGGGTCGGAAACCTAAGGAATTCAAGGGCTTGGAAAATGTATTTTAATATTCAAGAATTACCTCCACAGAAGGCGAATTTGGTGACGCTAGCAGACTAGCACCACTAAATTCACTTTCCGAGGATCATTCTTAAAATTTTCGAACAGTTATTTACAAAACTTGTTGATGTCGACAACAATCGGAACTATTGTCTATGGCCATTTTATTGCAACATACTCAGCAATAATTCTGTGGTTTCCTGGAAAATTTACATTTAAAACATTTAGATGTTTGAGGGTTGGGGTTAATTTAACATGGTTATTGGATCTGATGCAGGTAGAGAAGCAGTAAAATGATTTTTGTAATCCACAATAATCAAAACAAATAAGGAAAACAACATAACAATGAGTCAGCATGCAACATTAGCATGTGTCTGGCACAAACTGTTTTGTTTTTGGTCATTGCGTTTTTCGTACAATCGCAAATGTATATTGACTGAATACTCTGTACTGCGGCCGGGTATCAGATTGCTTCAAGACCAAGAAGTAAATGAACGCATGTATGGCAGTTGGGATTTACTTTGAAATCGACTTTGCACTCGGTGATGGACCTGAATTTGTCAACAATAATCAGCCATTCTGCGTCAGTGAATTTCCCCGCATTAGCAATTCTCTTTGAAATGCGCATTAATGCCTCGAGAGTTTTTGCCCTTAGACGCGTTCTAGTGGCCGATTTAATGTCATTCATCAAACTGAACAGTCGTTCAACCGACGGCGTGCTTGCTGGAATAATACAAGCCATTTGCAAAAGTTTAGAACATTCTGGGTAGCTATTCATGAGGTCTTTTGACATAAGATCTTTTAGCAACAAATTCGGTGTATACCGCTCAAGTAACTTCATTTTATCATCTCTTGCTCTTTTCTGTGTTTTTGTTGAGGTTGGGCATTTCAGACACTTCATTTCTGATTCGATCCTTAATCTCAAGATGCAGTCGTTTTATCAATGCGACAAACAAGGGAAATTCTGCTTCAATGCGGTTGGCATCGACAGGAGGCAACGCCTTCACGCAATCCCCCCTGTATAAATCGTTTCGCCTACGCCCATATAATTCCAGAAGAGCGTGTAGTTTATCTTTACCATAGCCGTCAATACCATCTGGAATGTTCCGCAGATCGATGACACCAAAATTATTTAGAAGGGTAGCAGAGTCGAATGCTCCATTAGTCTCAACTTTCAAATCTTCAACTAAGGGAATAGCGATTTCGGATGTGAACTTCTCAAGCTGCGGCCCTGTCTGTGGTCGATTCCGTGATACACGGGCGCCCAATCTGCGACCGGCAGTGTCTTCAAGAAACTTGGCAGCATCATCAAAGCATGGAGTTGGTGAGTTATCAGTATGTGCATCTATATTATCTCGCAGTCGAGAAAGAATACGGCCATATTCACCCTGAGCCATATCCACCAAATGCGGAATAGCAGTGAAATTCAAGTCCTGAGTTTGAAGAGTCTTATTTAGTTTGCCTGTGACAACTAGAATGTCGCATAGAAGCAACCACATCATGACAAATTTCGCATCTGTCAGATGGAGTTTTAACCCCAGCACTTCGGCGTCGGACGTATCAATATAAATAGCGTCCAGAGCATCTATAATTTCAGAATACCGTTGGTACACTCTCATGTATGAGTCTCTGTGCGACAACCATCTCGTAGTTGATGGCATAACTGTTTTCAGAGGAGTTTTTTCTGCGGTTTCTTGTGCTGTCTTGAATACCTCTAGTTTTTTAGGCGATTTGTCAAACTGTTTCCATAAGGTGCGTAAA
This sequence comes from Siphonodentalium dalli, assembly GCA_032622095.1. Lineage (NCBI taxonomy): Eukaryota > Metazoa > Mollusca > Scaphopoda > Gadilida > Siphonodentaliidae > Siphonodentalium > Siphonodentalium dalli. Next base: position 86,287,718 of record CP136064.1, on the reverse strand, counting down.
GTCGAGTCAACGAACTTGATGCCATCATACTTCTTCATGAGATGAACAAATGTTAGAGCAAGCCGGTGGCATCGCAATTAATGTACATGCAGAATGGAGATTCGTGGCGAATTATTCTCTGGAGGCCGCCTTTCTCTCCTGACATTGTATTAGTGCCATCTAGAGCCAGGAAAAGTATGCGTGTGAGATCTATCCTATTTTCTGTGGCAAGCTCTCTGATTGCATCAAACATTGACAGCGCATCCGCTCGTTTTAACGGCACCAGTGATAAGAGATGCTCAACTATGGATCCTGATCGATCCACCCAACGTCCCACAATAGCAAACTGTTGTGTGTCAGACTGCAAGAATTGTAATGAAACTAGCACTTTTACATTCATCCCACATTGTTTCCTCTACGTACTCATTCATACATTTTATCATTTCTTCATTACATTGATGTGAAAGATATGTAGTGGTTCCCGGTAGTTTCAAATCCACACCGAGGTCTTCCACAAGTGAAACAATGTCAGGAAGGGAAGTAGAATACGCCAAGTTTCGTCTCGCAACCAGTTCCATAATTTTGCAAATTCCCACTATCTTTCCCCTGTTCTCATCCCGAGTGGTATCTGAGGCATATTGTAGTTGTTGAATCACGGACCCGGCTGTAGTGGCGGCTACTCTGTCAACGCTAGTGGTTAGACAATCTCGGTGGACTGATGAATTTTGGTGTTTTTCAAATTGGCGCCTTGGATGATCACTTAGTCTGATGCCTTTATCCACCCACCATATGTCGGTATCTGGTGCGCGTGGTATTTGTCCGCGCCAATTGGTACACAGTTGGCATATCCACCCGGATTTAGCGGCGTTGTAAAAGGCCCACTGGCATTCATCACCCCATTGTCGACTTGATTGAGTTCTGTCAGACGACGTAGATGGTGTACCAAGGCAAGGTTCTGCACGTTCATCTTGCACCATGGAACTGTCACTATGTGCAACTTGACTGTCATCTATACCTGTCTGGCTTTCAGTCTCATTCTGTCTAAAAAATGTACTAATCTTCGCCGAACCCTTAGCATCTTCTGGTCGTAATTTTCATTTATACACATCCTTTTTACGGCTCATGGTTAGTTTGCGCTGAAATGAACGCGACGTAAAAAAACAGACCCATTTATGGCACCGATGCTGACGAAATAAGTCTGCAGCTGACGCACGTGACGCTCGAGCAATTCGGCATACCGCACGGAGTCCTGCTCAGCTTATTCTGATGGCATTGATGTTTCCGCCTTTGATGTTTGCCGCCTTTGATGTTTTGCTCCAATGTATTTGCGTGCTATTCTTATTGTTTTTTCGGGAGATGGACTGTGTCGATTTCATTTTGTCAATATTAATGAAAATAAGTGTAGATATATAGCCTGTCGACACAGACAAGACTGAATAAGTTTTTAATAACGTCATTTATTTGTGTATGAACGGGATTTCATGCAACGACCGACGGGGGGAATGGATCCGTGTGACGGACCCGTAGCCGGCCTGGCGGAAACCCTGACTAATAGTCATGTGGATGAAGGGTCCTGTAGACAAACCATTTTTTTTTGTCTTGGATGATAATTTTCTTTTTTGATTTGAAAAGTTAAAGCTAATTTAATTTGAATGCAATAAGTACATACATATTATAGGCTGGATATATTCTAGTTCAACTTACACTCATTCCTGATGTCAGTAAATCTGAATGCTCCCCATCATCAGGTGACACAGGGTAAGAGTTAGGCAGTGGCAACAGCTGAAAAGAGAAAAGTATGTATGATTTTAACGCTCTCTTTACTGTATACTAATTGACGAGGGGTTCCCTCAGCCCAGAAAATGTTCAGATAAATATAATAAGGTCAACAAACGTTCATTTCCCACCGAAGAATAAGATTTCTTCTACACCTGTATTATCTTTTTGTCTGTCTGTCGTCTTGCTTTATATATAACCTGGACATCCCTAGAGATGAATAATAGACCATTCCCACATATACTGTTATATCTGGGTGGGAAAATTTGTTTAGCAAAGAAAGTGTTGAAGGCTCTCAAACCAAGTACAAGTTGAATAGACAGTACTGGTAAATGAAAATTCCGCAATTCAAATGTTTAGGTTCGATTTCAAAAAACAATTAAAAAATTGTCAATCATTGAATTTGTATGGCATCTTGTGTGCATCAACCATCAGTGATTGTTAAAATACACTTTGAGTACTGTCTGGTCATCATGAATTATGTTTACGTATATAGATAGAAGACACAACCATGCAAACTCTTTAACCCTTTGAGTGCCAGGGGCCGATCTCATCGGCCCTAAACCTACAAAATAAGTCTGTTAAAGAATATAGGAATAAATTATTAAAATTGTAAAAAATTGTAAAAAAAAATTAAATTGTTAGGCCAATGCATTCTCTTATATATGCGAGGCGACCTATGGTCGACTCGCATATATAAGAGAATGCATTGGCACAGGGTATATGGGTTGATACAAAAATCGACCTGGCACTCAAAGGGTTAATATTATTGTATGAGTTTCTTGTGACTCGATGGTAAACGACAACTGTAGATTTGAGCTTTACCTTGCAGCACGACAAACGAGTGCAATGACATTAACATTTTCACACACCTGAATTGTCTATGTTATTGCACACTCTGATGATTGTAGCTTGCAGTATTCTTATTTGCCTGAACAAATTAGCGATTTATGTAGACTATACCTCATTATATAGTGAAGACATTTTCTGTTAGAGTTGATGTTGTCAACAGCAATGTAATCAGTTTGTATTGTCCAAGGACAAGACAAATCGTTTATTGAATGTTTTGAAATCTTCTGTATTTTGCTGTTTTTCGCAAATATAAACCCATGAGTATGCAAAAAATAACTTTATTACGTGTGATTCTAACCTGTTGTGGTGCATCCTGTTCCGATACAAGCCACTGGAGATCTGATGCCTTATTACGTGTGATACTAACCTGTTGTGGTGCATCCTGTTCTGATACAAGCCACTGGAGATCTGATGCCTTAGGAAGCTGCTTCTCAGAAAACTTCTTCAGCAATGACATAGCGACTGCCTCGGCCGAGAAGTTTATACTTGTATTGTCCGCTGGGGGGCTATAATGAAGGAAATAAAGCTGCATTCAGGGTTCCAGGCCCAAGCCTTGAAATAGGGTGTCTGTCATTTGCAGAATGAGGTCCCCAGAGGGTAAAATTAGTGATGCTACCCCGCATAGTGGGCTAGCATCACCAAATTCACCCTCTGGGGACCTCATTCTGCTTACACCTCAACAGAATGAGGTTCCCATAGGGTGAATTTGGAGATGCTAGCCTGCTATGCGGGGTAGCATCACTAAATTCACACTCTGGGAACCTAATTCTGCAAATGACAGACACTCTATTTCAAGGCTTTGTTCCAGGCCTCCAGTTACAATAACAACTAAAAATATTATTCATGCTGTCCAGAAACATAAAAAAAAATTTAATTAAAAACAGCATGCGTGCATGCTTTTCAATTTTTTTTGGCCTGAGAAATGGGATAATTCACTACTCCACCAACGAGAATCAAACTCATGATGCTGTGTTAACAGCACAACAAGATGACTAGTTCACAGAAATTAACATTCTAATATGTGAATATGTTCTGCTTACAGCAAGCGTCTTTGATTGGTCAGGGAGCCATGCAATATATCCCATAGATCTAGAGCCGTCAACATAAGGAAAACCAAGAAAACCGTTCCATCGTATCTCACTGGACTGCTTTTTTTCCATAATGTTATTTACGTTAAAGATACGGGCGGCGTTGGCAGTGGGTATGTTGTTAAAATATCACCTGCGTCAAAAACCGCCAATCAGAAATATGTCACAAACAGTAGGCCTATGTTATTGTCAATTTTGTTTGCTTTGTTATGTAAACAAAAGCAAAATTCGTTACGTTTCCTGGCTTTTGCTTAGATCCGGATATGGTAAACATAAAGAGCGTTATTTGTTACTGTTTTCCTGATATGGAAATAAAAAAGAGCGTTTATATTGTTTGTGTTTTTGATCAACCAATAGAATTGAGCTGTGTTATGTAAACAGAAGCATAACTTCTGTAACACGAGCACTATTTACACGCTGATTATGTTTGGCATATGAACAAAACTATACAAATTTTAATATTCCTTCTGTTGATGGCGATTTGAACAAATATGAATATTTCTGCAACGAACGCCGCCCTTGCCTTTAAACGTTATGGAGAGTCCAATAGGAGATTTTGTGCAGTTTGTGCAGATCAGTCTTCCGGAATAGATGTCAAATGGCTATGAATTACCAGGATTGTTAGAAAAACATATGTGTTATTGTGATTTATTGACAGTAACATGGTGTATCATTGATGGCTTGGACCCTGTGTTCAACCTCCAAGCCGTCAATGTCACACCATGTTTACCATCAATAAATAGAGAGTAATCACTTGATTGATCTGGTGACGTGGAATAATTCATGTGAGGCAGGAACGTTGTACAAATACGAGAACGCATTGTGCTCGAGTGTTTTACAAAATAGTCCCTGCCTCAAATGAATTATTTCACGTCACCAGTTCAATCAAATGATTATTCTGTTTATTATATTCCACTATAAACATCTGATTTACCAGAAATCCAAATTGTACTGCTATTATAGATTAAATTCCTATAGAACGTATGAATACATAATGTGCAAGAGACAGTGACATAATTCACTAGTGAATTTATCGTTTATAATCACTCGAGAAATCAAGGTAATTCACACATCGGAATGTAATAAACCACAATAGATTCCTAATGTAAGCCGATATCAATAGCCCACCTTTCTTTCTCCTGGCTGGATATTGTTCTCTGTAAGTCTGCGTCCGAGTACAGTGATGCCATAGAAAGGGACATCCCACTTGAACTCAGCTTCTGTAGGTTACTCTTTTCATCAACAAAAGATGCTGAGAAAGATATTTAATAAAATTGAGCATCATGAGAGCACACATTGATAAGTAAAGCACACCAGTTTTAACAGAAATCATTCCCTTCTCTGTCACACATAACAATTTTAAACCATATAACATGCAATGTCAGTTCATCATGTAAGCACATTTTGTTTAGATTATTGACCAGAAAAGCACACCCACTTTAACAGAAATCACTACCTTCACATAACAATTAAAACCATATAACATTCAATGTCAGTTCATCATGTGAGCACATATTTTATTTTAGATTATTGATCAGAAAAGCACACCTGTTTTAACAGAAATCACTCCCTTCACATAACAGTTTTAAGCCATATAATATGCAATGTCAGTTCATCATGTGAACACACATTTTTTTTAGATTATTAATCAGAAAATCACACTCCCTTCACAGAACAATTTCAAACCATATAATATGCCATGTCAGTTCATCATGTGAGCACATATTTTTTTTTATTATTGATCAGAAAAGCACACCTGCTTTAACAGAAATCATTCCCTTCACATAACAATTTTAAACCATATAATATGCCATGTCAGTTAATAGCCAGGTTCAGATATACTCACAGGTGATTTTTTAGAACTAAAATGTTCATTTCGGCCAATTTGGCCGGTTACTTCATGTGACTTTTTCATCTGACGTGTGTGTCGGATAATTGATCTGGAGGATTTATGTAAATGTTAGCCCAAACTACATTTCCAAGTAACGATGGTTTTGTTGTTTATTTTGAGGAATAATACCGCGTCAGATGAATTCAGCCCAAATATGTTAACAGTTGTCGTGTCAAACATTCGGCAGTAGGTTAGCGTTATTTAGTATTTGTGGATGTCCTTTAACATGGGGAAAATAGACTACTGCGCTTGAACGAGCATGTGAATTTGTCGTTTTTAATGTACAAATAAGGTCGCTCTATTTACGGTATTAATTGCGGAACTTTCTAAAGTAAACTACGCGTAAACGGATACATACGGTAAATTATAGAATGTGCCGGAATCGGCCTAATCGCCCCATGGCCAACTCGCCCAGTCGACGTGTGTCAATTCGGTACCTACTATAACATGTACCCGAGTCCGATTCGGAATAAAAGATGTATACGGGTGTTATATAGCGTTTGGTCCGTTGTTTCTCAATGAATATTATTGAAATTTGGTGTATATGTCCGGGCTGGGACATGGAATACAACAACGTTTGAATTGTTTTTCAATTTACAAATTTGTTGATTTTATTCAATTTTTTTTCGTTCTGAAAACACACTATAAAGTGTATATAATATAATAACGAACACGAGACATACATAATTTATAAACTGTTAACAAAAGATATCAAATTCAATACATGACAAAGATGACTCAGTGGAGTTTATAAAGTGAACATAAAAACATTGAGGTAAGAATCTTTTTAAGGAATGCAACTTTATTTAATGATAATAAACACATAAATTAAAATAACAAACATGAGACATACATGATTTATAAACTGTTAACAAAAGATATCAAACTCAATACATGACAAAGATGACTCAGTGAAGTTTATAAAGTGAACATAAAAATATTAAGGTAAGAATCTTTTTAAGCATTACTATACCGTTTAGCACAGACCACAGTCCACTTCACTCATCCGATCATCACCAAACTTCATATTTATCTTGATATTGATCTATCAGATGAGAGCTATCAAATATTTTTTTAATTTCATAGGAAAAAATGGTCGCCAGCGGCCATATTGCATTTACGTTATATTTTATCGCGTCATGTCGATATCTAGTATTACTTAGAAATTTCACCTTTCCAGATTCATAATTGCTCCATTGACTGTAACAGATGAAATTATTCCCCTCTTCGGATAGAGTGTCACTGAAACTTTATTTTGTCAGACTGTCTGTATAATCACTGATTATATATGGCAATAATCTGTAATAAGATGTAGCACTATTTTATTTTATATTTACATGCAGTGCTGTTTTTATACATCATTTTAATCCCCCTAGATCATCATGTGATCGATCATACATCGCGCGAGGACCTGGTTGAATTAAGGGGGGTTTTATGGATCACTTCTGTCCTCAAGCTAGATTATACTTATGACATTTAATGGCATGTTTCTAACGTGGAGGGTTAGATATGCTTGAGAAACCACCACTCTTTAATTCACACCAAGTTCTCAGCTGTCATGTTCGGATATTAGAACCCATGGCCATGATATATGGTTTATTTTGTGTATACTAGTAATATAGTTATTTTCAGTACCTTTATATACCAGTACTGTGTATAACAATGCATATAAATTAATCCATGTATACATGTATATTGATTCAACGGATTCAGTGGTTTTGTCCATCAGTCTATCAAATTTGCGGGGAAAACATGGCCACAAGCAGTACACCCTGCTAAATTTCGAATTTGAATCAATTGGCGCACCCTGCAGCCAGCTTTTATTGGAGAACTTTTTCTTATGTGGATATTTTGGGTCACCGCTAGATGTGAGCCATATTTTGTTCTCAAACTGTCCTTGTGAAGACATCACTGCCAGCGGTGATCTTCAATTTTACTATTTTTATGGCTAAATAATTTGGTTGATCCTACAGATTCAGATTCCACAATTATCTTCTGGATAACCAGGGTGAGAGTAATCTAATTTTCCCGAATTTCGTTAAAAAACATTACCACAGGCAGCAATTTGGTATCTTACTCTTTGATCCTCTTTTGCATGACTGAATTGTTTAGCAACTGTACAGACATATCCCTCATCTGGTTTTTATATACATGTATATCTCTTCATGCGGATAGCCAGTATTACGTAGGTACTTCAACTTTCTGCATTCCTGTCATCATTTGAAATATAAAAATTTACCTGATACATGCACCCTTCAAAATTTGTTTCGTCGTATCTATTTTAATGACCCGTATGGTAATATTGATACAGATATATTTGTCAAACATTTCTTTGTACAATATACAGGTATTTAGTTTGTAACTAAATCTAGAAATATATAATAGTAGCTCGTGGACCCCACTTCGTCCGGGATGTTCCCCTCTGATTTTCGGAGAAATGCGCGATTTAACCTTGAATTGACTATTTTAAAGGTGAAGGTCATGTCGGGGTCACGATTTGACCCGTCCAAAACACTCCCCGGACAAAAGTCACGACAAAAGTACCCGTCGAAATCCGCCCGGCTTTATACCCGATTTGACCTTGAATTGACAATTTTGAATGTCAAGATCAGGTCAGGGTCATGATTTGATCCACCCGAAACACTCCTGGGACAAAAGTAACAGTAGGTATCAAATTTCGTTGAAATACTTCCGTTTTACCAGATTTGACCTTGAATTGATCTTTTTGAATGTCAAAGTCAGGTTGGGATCAAGATTTGACCCGTCCAAAATACTCCCTGGAAATAATTTCCCCTAGGTATCAAATTTCGTCAAATCTGTCCGGCAGTTTTCCCGGCCATAGCTAACAGACAAACAGACAGACAAATGTCCAAAATATATATTAAACTAGCTGATGTACTCGACTTCGTTCGGGCTAGTTAGGGAATTTTTTTGTGATCGCCTCCATCTGGACAGTACCCAGTATATACAGCGTCTGGCCAAACTATTGTTCAATTGGTCCAGAAACATGCCTATATCAGCACGTTCGAGAACATGGTCCCACGTGAAATTGGACCCGTCCATATTGCTCCCGGGATCGAAGTAGTCCTACACACAAATTTTTAGTCGGATCGGTCAAGGTCCAGAAACATGCCTATGAGCGAGGTCAAGTTGACACGTTAAATACCAAATTCGAGCAGTGTTAGAGTCTATAACACATACACACATGCATTCACGCATACACACATACATACATACATACAGACAGGTGTTTCAAAATGTATAATCGATAGCTACAACAATTCTATGGTAGATAGTTCACGGCCGACCTGATGCATGCATCTTAGTTTTCTTGTTATAGTATGGCACAAAGAAAGTCTTGAATAACTCAATAACAAGTGTCTACGAAACATAAACAGTGAGCACAGACATGCAGAATAAAGGTTCAAATTGATTTTAAACTTACAGCTCAACTCTATTTCTTGATCATCAAAGTCATCGCTTTCATCTAAGCACTCTGAAGGAAGTATGGAGAAAACATTACTTCATTAGACTCAGTGAGGCCATGCAAAGTCAATTTTCAGTTTCTCAGACCAAAAAGCCTTGAAAAGCATGCGAGCGTGCAATTTTATATTTTATTTCTGGGGGACCCATCAACAAATAATTTCAGCTCCTCATCGTCTAGCTCTGGGTCTAAATTCAATTACACATGGCCAATATTTCCTGAATAGATATCCGTAAAAAGTTTGTTGTTCAAGATCATCCAATCAAGTATTACTGACATATTTTCGATAATTTTGACTGAGACTGCAGATGCCATTCTTCACATTTTCAACACGTTTGAACTCAGTTACCAATTACGGTAATAAATCAGGAAATATGAATTTGGAAGGGTCGGTTAGATAAAAAAATATACCTCAAATATTTTGAAATTTTCCAACATTTAAAAAAATGTGAATAAAAAATTACATGCGCTGGGTTTTGGAACCATGCATGCAGTGTTACTCATCAAGTGTCAACATTCTATACCAGTGTTCACCTTGTCGTTAGCCAATTCAGCAAATTGCGAAATAAAATACAAAGTGGCTAAAATAAATATGCTGGTGGCTAAAAATATGGCATTTTCCACGTCGATCGTGGACTGAATGACAATCTCCTGAATTGAGCAATTTATTGTAACTTAACTTTTTTTTTTAGCTTATTTGCTAAATATCTCTACTAATGAAATCAAGTAACTATCCGATCTCAGTTCATCGCCAAGCCTTGAAATAGTGTGTCTGTCATTTGCATAATGAGGTCCCCAGAGGGCGAATTTAGTGACGCTACCCCACACAGTGGGCTAGCATCACTAAATTCACCCTCTGGGGACCTCATTCTGCTTAGGCCTCATCTTCTCTGGAAAGTAAAGTATCTACAGTCTCAAATTAACATTGTTCTAATTACTATCCCCGTCTGTTCAGTTTCTATATCCCATAATTTGCAAAAGATAAATTGCATAATCGATGTGACTAATGGGTGAACATCACCAACTTCAACTTGGGAACTTCAATCTTATCCTAGGTCTCCCATTAGTTGAGGCCTCAGCAGAATGAGGTTCCCAGAGGGTGTTTGGTATACTAGCCCGCCATGCAGGATAGCGTCACTAAATTCAACCTCTGGGGAACTCATTTTGCAAATGACAGACACAAGGCTCATTCACGGCCAGGTTCACTGTAACATTTTGTTATCATCCACAATCATAGAACCTCTGATAGGTTTATAAAAACAAACATAGCCATACAAATATTCACATAAACTATTGATTTTTCAATACGAGTGAAATGCAGATATTAGCTTGGGTTACCTGAAGAATGTGTCGACTGGGATGGTGAGTCACTCAAACTTGAAGTCACTGCTGGAAAATAGATAACGATATGTCAGAACCAAAACACATTTTCAACATTTCAAAATCTGAAATTTCTATATTTTATACAAAAAACAATATATATAAACAATTTTATACATATCTCTTTCTGCATTGATAGAAGGCAAGTTGTAGTGGCAGAGATCAGGCATCACAATGGCTTCAGAAGTAACTTCAGATATATCAAAAGATGGGGCATATCCAAAGTCCTTGTATTAACATATATAGATTGTCTCCCTTCCCCAATTCAAAAGAGAAGCAAATGAGAGCTCCAGTTTTGACTAATTAAGACAAATGTTTGGATGCCTGTTATTGGTGATATTGTCATGTTAGAAGAATCTGTGTTTTAAAGAATTAGAAAATAATTGAATACATCCAATTCAGACAAGATAATATGAGAAACCAACTGTTTGTGTGTTATAAAGACTTACTGTCTGTCTTTCCATCACTGAATGCTGGAATTCCTTTAGCTTTCTGAGGAAAAAAAAAAAAACACAATCAAAAGACGAATACATAAAGTTGGCATTTGCAATAATATTATTCTTTACTTTTCGAGCTAATTCCACAATGTACTAATCAACGAAACAAAAACAGATGATGCTTCTGAATCTCAAACATTGATACTTTGTTCTAAACTGCAACTGTTAGTCATTTAATTTACATTAAATTTCAATGACTGGTATTTGATTCCAGAAACTTTATATCATGATGAAATTTGGCAGCAGCCTGCAAGGTCAAAATATGAAATAAACAGCAGCCAAATAATGTTTTTAGTAAAATGTACATGTTGTCCAAAGTAAAGTCCACTGGTGACATGCGCTTGAACAAGCTTATTATCAACAGTAGGAATTATTCTAATTAGCACCAAAATAAAGGCTCCAAATGCTATAATTACTCTTAATTTCTAATTAATTATCACAAAGATATAAATACCTCTTTCATTCTTTCACGCCTACGAATTCTGATTCTTTGCTTAAGCTGTTGAATTTCCTCATCAGAGTCGCCTTCGTGATCAGAAACATGCGGAGAAATAACATGATTCCACTTCATCGTTTCTATGGCCGAAATCAGGGCTTCTGATATACTGAAGTGTGCATTTTCCTGGAAAATTTACAGAAAAATAGGTCAGCTGAATTAGTTAGAGGGTTGTAATCATGACAAGTGGCATGGGGGGGGGGGGGGGGGGGTGCAGCCACCACTGATAATAATTATTCAGGAGTCACTCCATTTTTAAACGGAAACAATCTGCACATTGTTTCCATAACTGCAGTACCCATCATATCAGTGGTTCATGTAATCAATTTTGTGCTTACCATCTTCAGATTTGAATGCCTCCCATAAATGTTTGGGTGGAGACTTGATTAGTGAGACCGTGTCAAAATGAGAGAGATTTCGACTAGATGAAACAAATTAAATTATGCCAAAAAAATTGCATGAACCTTCAGAAAATGTTTCAGTATTCCCGGTTGGCTATGTGACACTCCTACCCAGACTATTTTCAGGAATCACTGAATGTGGTATTTTCTGAGGATATTTCTATAAAAATCACATTGTTATAAAAAACAAGAGCTACGCTGGGCGTGCAATATATGCCCTCTCTTGGGTCGGCGGAAACTGGTAAAAAAGGGGCATAACTCTGGTAAAAATTGGCGGACGGAACTCAAATTTGAACTTGACCTGTGTTTTGGTGGGAGAAAGTAATATACCAAATTATCATTGAATCCGATAAGCTCTAGTAAAGTTATCATCCGGACAACAAATTTCAGGGATTTTCTAAGTCAAATTACGTCAAAAAAGGGGCCATAACTCTCGCAAAAATTATCGGATTAAAACGAAATTCGGACTTGAGCTGTATTTTGATATATGTAATCCACAAAAAAACGGGTTTTGCGTATAAACATTCCAAAATCGAGTTATCATCCGGAAACCAAAAAACATAAGAAAAACAGAATTTTCTGAGTCGAAAAAGGGGCATAACTCTGCCAAAAATGGTCGGACAGAACCCAAGTTCGAACTTGACCTGTGTTTTGGTGGGAGAAAGTAATATACCAAATTTGGATTCATTCCGATAAACTATACTAAAGTTATCATCCGGACAACAAATTTCAAGGATTTTCTAAGTCAAAAAACGTTAAATAAGGGGCATAACTCCGGTGAAAATTGGCGGGCGGAACCCAAATTCGAACTTGAACTTACTTTTCGGCTAATAAACCCACATACCAAATTTTACTAATTTTGGTTCACTCTAACTAAAGTTATCATCCGGACAACAGGTTAACGGACGGACGCCCGGATGCCCGGACGCCCGGACGGACAGACCAATACTATAATACGGCCTTTTTTTCAAAAGGGCGTATAAAAAGGTAGAAGATTAACAAAAATATATTAGAGTAGACATTTTGAAGTCAGCTAAGCATTGAGGTGTCCAGATGCATTAACAAAATATCATTCAAGAGATCCTTTAAGGTAGCGAATCTCTTCCTAATAAATTTTATATAGTTTCTGGGGTATAAGATAATAAATATTTTATTTTCAATTTTTTCTGGTAAAATACATACAATCTTTTGGGACAGTTTTATGGTCTATTTTTAGAACAAACTTCTGATGATCTTGCAGAAACGTTCGGAGCATACAGGAGAATCGCAAGAGGGTGAATTCTATCTTGTTAGCACCCTGAATCAAGACAAATTTAATTTCAACTGAGATATTTCACTGCAAAATAAACCACTTTATTATATGCTTGCCTATAAAATAGATGGAAATTACCGAAACGTAGATCTTCGTACGTATCTCTTATATTTCACTTTAGCCTGCCGGTGGTTTACGCGAGCGAATTTATCATGCACCGTGCAGCTTGACCAGTGCACGTGGGATTTATATAATTAAAATGTGGTGACACAGAGACTTGTTAGTTTTGATTCCGAGTTTTATTTCTTTGCATGTATCTTGTTGCTTTATCTAGGTAATTGTGCACTTATGATTAGTAGGAAGTATTCTTCCTGAGTATTGTTAAAATTTCTGTACTATTAAACGTAAAAACGCCACATAGCTTAGCAACTTTGAGCTTGAATAAGGTGCATATAATAAAAAGAATACCAACAGTGTTTTGTTTGAATACCTGAAACATCTCATTCGTGCTCAGACACTCATGAGATATTATTTGCATCAATTTATTAAAGTGGGACAAAGCGAATAACAATTTAAATTCTACAATATAATAGATTGTTTGGTGCTTCTACACCTAGTTCTTTTATTTGCATCAATTTATTAAAGTGGGACAAAGTGAATAAGGATGTAAGGTTATATTTTATAAAAACAAATATGTTGTTGTTGTAAGTGGATGTTTGAACCTAGACTACAACTTTAATCCTTTCAAGACGGGAGCAGTGCTGGTGGAGCATTAAAGGTCCTGTACCATAGGGAGCCTCGCATATATAAGAGAATGCACTGGCTTACAAGGTTATGGTAAATATTGTTAGGCCCATGTATTCTCATATATATGTGAGGCTTCCTATGGGAGACTCGCATATAAAAGAGTATGCATTAGTACAGGGTTTTCGCAAAATTTCATGAAGCTCCAGTCATAAAAGGGTTTAGATGTCATACTATGTATTTTCCTTTACCTTTTCTAAGTTGGCACAGGTATGGAAATCCTGAGATGACAGGTAACTTATCAGAGATTGTCCTTTTGTTGGAGGTGGGAAATATCCATCTCGACCATAATGACTCATCTGATTGACAGCTATCAGAATAAAGAATATAATGTTAATACAGGCATCACTAAGAATGAAAATATAGAATGTCTGACATTTGCAGAATGAGGTCCACAGAGAGTGAATTTTGTGATGCTATCCCACACAGCAGGCTAGCATACCAAATTCACCCTCTGGGGACCTCATTCTGCTTAGGTATCATCTTCTCTGGAAAGTATCTATAGTTTAAAATCAAAATTGTCTTTAGTTACTTTTTCCCTTCTGGAAAGTTTCTAGATCCCCTAATTTGCAGTTCTAAGATAAAATGCATAATGGGTGAACATTACCAACTTCAACTGGGGAAAAACAATCTGATCATAGGTCTCCCATAGCAGTTGAGGCCTAAGCAGAATTAGGTTCCCAGAGGGTGAATTTGGTGATGCTAACCCGCCATATGGGATTGCATCACTAAATACACCCATTGGGGACGTCATTCTGCAAATGACAGACACACTATTTTCAGGCTTTGAAAATATTAGAATTGTATAAAAGTTATCAGATCTATCACATCTATAATGTCAGGATCAGTAACCATATAAATAGAGTAACAAATGTCACACCCTGTCAATAAGTGCTAAACCAGTACATCTATATAGATAGCATTCATTATATTTCACTTATGATTAGTCAATAACACACTATCCCAACTTGGAGAGGGACAATGATATACATTACAGACAATAGAACAATAGAGGTCACTCCAGAGAGCTGTATGAAGTTTGGGATCGATCGGATGGTAATGATAATTATAGGGTGTGACAAAGGATTTAGTCATGGAAAGACCATAATCCAATATGGCTGACAGCGGCCATGTTTTTAAACTGAAAATCATTCAAATTTGATAACTCCCATCTAGAGGTGATCCGAAACATACCTACACATTTTCAAAACATTTCTCCAATAAATATGGGCTGCAGGGTGTGCCAATGGATTTAAATATGAGATACAAAATGGCCACTGACAGCATTTTTTCCAACAATAATTAGGTACAATTTGTTAGCTCCCATCTATAGGTCACCCGGAAGATTCATATGAAGTTTGGGATGAATCAGATAAAAAATGTTGTTTGAAGGGCATGGCAAAGAATTTAGTCATGAAAAGAGTGAAATCCAAGATGACTGCAGGTGGCCATGTTTTTGATCGAATATTGTTCAAATTTGATATCTCTCATCTAAAGGTCACCCGGTTATGCACTCAACTGTGTAGAACCAAAATTTAACATATGTAGATCATCAAGTGTTCATGTGAAAACTATTAGCTTTGTGTCGATTCGTTCGTCTTCTGATTCCTCTGCTATCTTCACATCTAACAACTTTCTATTCCCCTCTGCTGCTTAACTATGCATAGTTATTGTGTTTATGTCAACAGAGCCAATGTGAGAGTATCTAGGGAAGATTTCTATGCATTTTTACAGTACCAGATATACAAGATGAATTTAGCGCATTTACACCCATTGTGTAAACCAATGACTGGAATTCTAATCATGGTCCGCTATTGTGGCATTAACGTTTGGCTTGAAGCTCTTGTCTGTGTCAATGTGTAACACGAAGCATTCCTTGTCTTTTATCCAATGTAACTGAATTTCCATCTCTGACAATGAATCCGTTTCTTCGGTGATTGGACAGTCACGGTAGGGAATCATGTGGTTTCGAAATTGGTGAGTAGCACGCATTCAAAATATGCAAATGCACAAAAATATAATGTATGAGGAACTGTCACAAAACATAGCAATTAGACTATTACAAGCATATCCTAGTTTATTTTAAAAACAAGTTCATACCTTATTTGTTCAGAAATATGTGGTAGTTTTCTATAACATTCTGACCAAAGTAGCCAGTCGGAGATTCGTGAATACACCAGTCCATACATCTAGGAGAATCCCTCGACTGACAACTTTGGTCAGAATGTTATAGCAAACAACTGTGAACTTAGACACAAATGAGGTATCAGCATTTTTGAAAAATAGTGTGGCATATGCTCACAGCTGCCAAAATACTATCTCATATATATTTTGAAGACCTCTGTTTGTCTGTCGTTAATACAAATCTACGATTCTCTACCGATCGGGACGAAACTTGGTACGTGTGTGTAGTTTGACCAGGCGGTGGTCGTTGTTGTATTGGCGAACCCGTGCAGCGCATGCGCAGACGAGATCTCGGAAACGGGTGGAGCTATCGACTTGAAATTTGGTATGTGAATGTATCTTGCCCCGAATACAAATTTTATCGGGTCGCCGAGCCCGTGCGACGCCAGCTTCGCGCATGCGCAGACGAGATCTCGGAAACGGGTGGAGCTATCGACTTGAAATTTGGTATGTGAATGTATCTTGCCCCGGATACAAATTTTATCGGGTCGCCGAGCCCGTGCGACGCCAGCTTCGCGCATGCGCAGACGAGATCTCGGAAATGGGTGGAGCTATCGACTTGAAATTTTGTGGTAGTTTTCTATAACATTCTGACCAAAGTAGCCAGTCGGAGGTTCGTGTATACACCAGTCCATACATCTAGGAGAATCCCTCGACTGACAACTTTGGTCAGAATGTTATAGCAAACAACTGTGAACTTAGACACAAATGAGGTATCAGCTTGTTTGAAAAATAGTGTGGCATATGCTCACAGCTGCCAAAATACTATGTAATATATAATTATCCTAGTTTATTACCCTTTTCCTCGTTTCTGGTCGCGTTTTTGATCATCTCGGTCATTTTGAATGCGTGATACTCATCAACTTTAAACCATGTGATTCACCACTGTGACAGTGTTATTGTTGGGAATGATATAACACACTCCTGTGAGGGGCTCATTGCCATTAATTGAACTGCATGTTCTCGATATTTATATATTATTTATTTATTTCTGTCATTTATATCTTCAGGTTGAAACATTAAATTGATAAAAAATCATAGCCATGAGCATCTGATCACAGCGGCCATATTTTTCAACTAAATTCAGAAAAAATGGTAAACTCCCATCTAGAGGTCACCACAAGGATCCATCTGAAGTTTGTTGACGATTGGATGAGGGATGTGGCCTGTAGGGTTCATAAATGATGCTCACCAATGTTTTCTGGACTTGTCCTATCCACCTCGACTGGAAGTGACGTTGACAGAGTAACTGATGTTGCAATATCAGGACTACTTCCGCTGCCAGCAGCTAACTTCTGCTTCATCAACGGAGAAACATCATCATCAGCATTCACTAAATTATTTATCTTCATGCCACTCATATCAGACCTTGCACGCTTATGCCCCTTGACAACAGCAGCTAGTTTAGCAGAATCAATGGCATCTAAACTGCGCAATATCACAGGTTCCATGCTTATCAAATTAGGCTGCAAACTGTTTTGCAAGAAGACGCCATCAGTGAAGTTTTTTGGAACGCAAAGTTCTGATTGACTACGAATCATACTGGACTTATTGACCATGGCATTGTTGGACGAGTTGAGCTCTGTAGCACTATGGTAGTATGTGGGACTTGAGCCGGACTGTTTATTAAATGCATTAAAATCCACATTGAGCAGGGGATCACTTA
The DNA here is from genome assembly GCA_032622095.1 of Siphonodentalium dalli. Taxonomy (NCBI): domain Eukaryota; kingdom Metazoa; phylum Mollusca; class Scaphopoda; order Gadilida; family Siphonodentaliidae; genus Siphonodentalium; species Siphonodentalium dalli. The sequence goes on along the minus strand of CP136064.1, from coordinate 86,269,968 downwards.
TTGCACTGTCGTAGAAATGGTATTTCTCCTGGGAATCAGAAGACGACAATCGTTCTGACTTTCTGAACAACTCTCTTAAAGCATCTTTTGCTTGACCTCTTGATTCACCATTGCTAAAGTCTGGAAAAAAACATAATTTATAAATGAACAACACTGACAACATGTTTGCTACTAATACTAGGAAAATAAATCACTCCAATAATTTTCATGTTTCCTCACTGGCATTATTTCAGTTCACCCAGATTAAGTTTCCTTCATTTTCAATAGCTAGATAAATTTGTTGAGACAGATGCTCGTAAAGCACCATAATGTGCCTCTCCTAGAGACAGCTTTGGTAGAATAAGTGTACATCCTTTTCTAGATGCATGAATCTCTATGCTGTCTGCGTCGGTAGGTCATATTCCACTCATTCAAAACCGTAACTTTTGATGTTCTGACAAGGAACTTTGTAACATTGAAAAATAACGCAGGTAATATATATCTTGATTAACCCTTCCAGTACCAAGTCCAATTTTTGTATCAACCCATATTTCCTTGATCATTTTTCAAATTTATTGATTATAATAATGTGATACATTAATGGAAAGAGCTCTAAGAGCTCTTTCCATCAATGTATCACATTATTATAATCAATAAATTTTAAAAATGATCATGGAAATATGGGTTGACACAAAAAATCGGACTTGGCACTGAAAGGGTTAACCTTTCCATGACTGGAGCTTTCTGAAATTTAGCAAAAACCATGTGCCAATGCTATCTCTTATATATGAGAGCCTCGTATATATAAGAGAATACATTGGCATAACAATATTGACCTTGTAAGCCAGTACATTTTCTTATATATGCGAGGCTCCCTATGGGAGACTCGCATAAAAAGAGAATACACTGGCACAGGATCTTTAATGCTGCACAGCGCAGCTCACGTCATGAAAGGGTTTTAACACCTGTTCCTTAGGCCATACACACTTAATAGTTCGTTTCTCAGGGATCGCCGCGTCCCCCAAAAACCTGCGCCTCCCCCTTATTTATTGGCACCTATAAAATAATAAATATATAAATACCGCATGTCCCGAACCGCCCCAGACCGATAACTTCGTCTTGAAACTTTACGCAAACTGCAAATCTATCCGGACTGCAAATCTATCCGGACTTTACATTCACAAACAAGGGCGGATAATTCTGACGAACTTCCTGTTTAAAATAATAACAAAATGGCGACTTTGGTGAACATTTGTATCGTGCAGAATGCGTCGGAAGGCAAATGGACAATTATATCAGACAACAGATCAAAAACTGTTCCTCAAATGGCTGATGATTTCATGTCCACGAAAGACATTGACGATGATTTTGACCTGGTTGTTTCAAAAACGAAAACGGGGGACTTTGACACAGTTGCAGGAGACATCATGATCATGATCATCATCATGTTTTCTGAAGTCACGCAATTTTTCGGACGATATTTTCAAATTCGAGTGACCAAAGAAGATGTACCAGAGAATAAATCGGGAGAAGTAGTTGGTGTATTCTCGGTGCTGATGACAAGTTGCAAGGAGGTGGTGTTGCCCAGTAAGACAAATGTGAAAAACAAACGTAACAAATTGTGCAATTCATTCATTGACTGGTTGAAAACAAAGTGGGCTTCCGAAAGGTTAGCGTTGACCGTGTGGGTGTGGGTCGGCAATGTGTGGCTATTGTATGTAATGCTCTCTGGTTTGTGGATCAGCACTATTCCAAACTTCAAGATTTTTATGAAAGTCTGTGATTAATTAGAAAATAAACCTTTTATTTCATAAATTATTGTTGTGATTTAATATTATCAATTCATGTGTAGTCCAGTGGAACTCCTTCCAATAAAGCTTGATCTGGCTGGTGGTCACCCTGAGTTATATCAAATTTCACCGATGTAGTTTCCACATCTTCTGCCATGAGTGAATAACTCAAACTGTTTCCTCTATACAACTTTATTACAAATCTAGATTATTAAGGGGATATATGATGGTCAGCTTCCCTGCTTCAGTATATTGCCCATATCCAGTATTATTCCTCATATCCAGTATTATTCCTTAATATGGGACTCCGATAAATATTATATATATAAATACCTGCCTCACCACAAAATTAATTTGAAAAAAATAATAAATATAAATAACTGCCTCCCTCATCACTTTGAAAAAAAAAATCCCTGAGAAACAAACTATTAAGTTTATATGGCCTTAATAATGTATTTCACAGTAGATGAAGGTGCCAGCTCAACTTTTGTGAGCCAATTTTGCTTTGCATTGCATACAATTATGGAATTTCCCCCGGGTAATCAATTCAATGTTTATGCAAAATCGGTTCACAAATGTCGTTGAAATCATGCAATCTCAAACTCATAAACCACCCCTAGACAAATGTGAAACAGACTCTTGAGGAACAGATATTAATAATGAAATGTGTTCCCTGCGTTGTCTGTTCAAAGTTATGAAGTTCCCTGGTTTTGAATGGATGGAATATGATCTCTATGGGGGTAGCCAGAGTAGAGATTCATGAAATGATCTAGTTCCATACGTAACATTCCAAGTGTAGCATTTCTATGGACCACAGAATAATAATCTTACTGGACAAAAACTTCTTAAGTAATATAATGGGCATTCACTAAACTAGATATTATTTTGATAAAGATATGTGCAAATCAACTATAGATGTCTCTACAGATGACAATGTGAGATTGTGTGCTGCACATCACCTTCGATTGTTCCATCTGATGCTGAATTAGAATAAAGCAAATTCTATGGAATATTCACATGCATGTACAGTAATGCCCTAAATAATCGACTTCGTAACCACAGCAGAATTATGGGTAATTTATCAGGATTTAGTTGAAAATATGACTTGTTGCCATGATCGGAAAGCTCCCATGAATGGCAACAAGCCATATTTCCAATTAAATCTTGAAAAATTACCAATAATTCTTCTGTGGTTAAGGAGTCGATTATTTATGGCATTACTGTAGCAAGTGTTGTATGCACAGGCCTCAAAATAAGGTGCTGGACATTTGCAGAATTAGGTCCCCAGAGGGTGAATTTAGTGACGCTACCCCACATGATGGTCTAGCATCACCAAATTTATCCTCTGGGGATCTCATTCTGCATGACCTCATCTGCTATGGGATACCAAGACACAGATTTAAGTTCCCAGATGGTGAAGATGGTGATGTGCACCATTGGTGCCGAACTTTTGCAGAATGATGTCCCTAGAGGGTGAATTTAGTGATGCTAACCCACACAGTGGGCTAGCGTCATCAACCAAATTCATCCTCGGAGGACCTCATTCTGCATGGCCTCATCTGCTATGCGATACCAAGACACAGATTTAAGTTCCCAGATGGTGAAGATGGTGATCTGCACCCATTGGGTATCTCGATTATGCAATGTGTCATCTTCTTCTTTTGATATAGAGAAACTAAACTAAAAAAGAATCTTTCTAAAGAAGTTTCTGAAAAAACTAAAAAAAAAAAAATTTGATAATAATATTACTTTCCAGAGAAGATGAGGCCTCAACAGAATGAGGTCCCCAGAAGGTGAATTAAGTGATGCTAGCCGACTGTGTGGGCTAGCATCACTAAATTCACCCTCTGGTGAACTCATTTTGCAAATGTCCAGCATCATATTCTGAGGCCTGTTACATGCACTACGTTCAAGTTTAGTGAATTTAGCAGTGTATTATAATTCAGCATTGCAACATACCTGATGCTGATGGTAAAGCATGTTCAGTTGATGTCTCCATAATATTTTCATACTTTGGAGGAGACATGAGTGGCGGCGTTCGGATAGCTTCCGAATGACGATGCCTGTTCAGCTGCTTCGATAGTTGATTTATTGGCAAGGATTGACTGCGAACATGGTGCATGTTTCTCTTCTTATTGATCTGAATGATGAAAGTAACATGAATAAAATTGGTGTAATTTACATAATAATTAGAACTATATTTAGGGATTTTTGAAAAATGTACACGATGAGTAGCTATCGGAATGTCTGAAGTGACGATTTAGAGAATATGTTAGTAATGTTCTTGTTTGACGTGGTTCTTGGCCCTGAAAATACACCACCCCTTCTTGAAAATAGATAGATATATATTGATGGTATTAACTCTTTCTTTACTAAATAATTATTGAAAAGTAATTCCTTAGGAAATTCTCAGGTAACAAGTCCAACAAACGGCCATAGTTGAACTTATTATCTGAACATTTCCCACAAATGAATAGGAATTCTTGTATTATCTGTTTGTCATTGACTATTATTTCCCGAATACTCTCGAGATGAAAATAAACCATTCCAATGTACACTTTTATAACTGATGGAAGAATTCATTCAGAAAATAAAAGGTTAAATGTAGCATAGCTCACCAGATTAGCATCGATATCAGCAAGTAAAGCTACACTATTCTGTTCCACCGCCTGGAGACATGTGGACATTGCACCAAAATAGTTTTCATCACAGAGAAATGCATAATCTACAAGTATAGAAGTATGAAAATACCAAGATATTATTACCTGCACATGAGAATGCAAAGAAAAATTAAGTTTCTCCCTTTTCTTCTGTGTTCCTGGTAGCAAAAAGGTATTTTAAATCATAGATAATCAAGACCTGGCTAAAAGTGATGAGCAATGCTCTGCAGGGATGAACTGCAAATAAACTTGCTCAAAGCAGATATTTTAAAATGCCGAAAGAGATTTAATATGCAATAGCTGAAATACATGTATATGCCAACAGAGAAGGACAAGTCAATCAGGAAAACATATCCCTAGTATTAGTAAAAAAGTCCGATTCCACACCAAATTAGTAAAAATATTTTTGTTAACTATATTAATTTTCATTTGGGAGGTGACAAATTAATGTCCTTCTGGTTAGTGCCAAGGATAAGATTGAAGTTCCCCAGTTGAAGTTTGTAATGTTCACCATTAGTCACCTCGATTATGCATTTTATCTTCTGCAAATTATGCGATATAGATACTGAACAGAAGGGAAAAAGTAACTAAAAACAATTTAAATTTGAGACTATAGATATTTCCCAGAAGATGTGGGATAGCCTCACTAAATTCACCCTCTGGGGGACCTCATTCTGCAAATGTCAGATACACTAACTTCAGGCTTGAATAAATAATACTCACCAAAGTAATACACAGCCAGGTGAGGCTTGTTCTGCACCAAAATGGCTAACTGTTCAGTGACGTTATGTGCATGCAAGCTTTCTAGTAACCATGCTTGACCTTTAGCTGGTGAATTGGGGTCAACAGAATATTTCTCTATTTTGTCTATGCTTGGTCCCAACACAGGTTTCAATCTTTTTAACTCCCTAATGAATGGCCAGTAATCCAACTGACTTCCAAATGTTCCCTGAAAATAAATTTACTTCATTGCTTTTTCATAAGACATTTGCCTCCTTTATTATGCCTGACATCTGGGTGAAAGTAATTGTTTTATTAAATGGGTGTGTTTCAAACAAAGACTTTGTGCATAATATGGCTCTCAAGATTCATAACAGATAATGAGGATTAACCCTACCATACTGTAGCTTCCTGAAATTTTGCAAAAAAACCTGTGCCAAAGCATTCTCTTATATACTCCCATAGGGAGCCTTACATGTATAAGAGAACATATTGGCCTAACAATATTTACCTTGACCTTGTAAACCACTGCATTCTCTTATATATGCAAGGCTCCCTATGGGAGACTCACATTTATAAGAAAATGCACTGACACAGGACCATTAATGCTGCACCATTGCAGCTCCTGTCATGAAAGGTAAGTTTTTTAATTACTTGGTGTAAATTTCATACTTCGCAGGTGAAGTGTACAGTTGCCACATGATTAGTGTTTATTAGTGTCTGTAAACCTTTCTTTGCACAAACTATAATGTGTTATTGTGTAGGGACAGAGATGGAATACATCCATAGCTGTTCACAAAACAGATCACTGTGCGACAAATGTGATAAAATATTGATAACACGGAAAACAAGCTGGAGAAACCTGTTAACCCATTCTTTACTATATATTTATGTTTAACTGAATTTCAGAAACAAATCCAAAATGGTTTTTGGTTCCAAATTACATGTAAGTGTAAAATTAATGTCTAATAATATACAGATTTATCATTCTTGCAGATAGAAATAGATAAATGTTATTCTAAATTTGAATCTTTTAGGTTGTGCTCAAAGGGAAGTCCAGATCAAGGCTCAAAAATAATTTATTTTTTACTGCCTGTCAAAATGACAGGCACCAAATGGATGATGTTGATCATTTCAAAATGGTGCTTTCAGATGTACTGTATGAAACAGTATTTAAATTTCCGATCAACTTATTATTCGTCAATGATGCGCACATTTAGTGAGCATCCAATCACCACCCAGGAAAAAAACATGTTATTTTTGTTTTCAAAAGTTCAAATACTTTATGTCCATTAATAAATACACATGCAATTCACAAACGAGATAATTATATTCACTCTGAATTGATCTGAAATTAAAAAAGAACTATTTTTTACTTTCAATGTCCGATTTAGCCAGTAATGGCTCCTTGGATGTAGCTAAACAGATACTGATTGTTATAAATTTGCATTGGACAAAATGTCAGACTGATACAGAAGTGCACTGGACATAAGATATTTTTCGTCTGACAATGACCATGACCGGCCACTTATTTTGAGCCTTGGTCCAGATTTTCAATGAAATGTATTAACGTGACTGACGACTACAGATGGAGGTGAACAGTTCCATTCAGAGCACACACGTTGTGAGAATATGAACTTCCTCACGTCTTTTGATTTTTGTTCAATCTGGAGTTAATATGGTTAAGACAATCTCGGAGAAATTATGGCTTATAATTCCTAATGTCTGGTTTGCTTTTTCACTACCAGAGAGTTAACAAGGAAATCAAACTTTCTTAAGTTCTTATCTACGATAAAACTGAGGTCACGTTCATGTTCAGACTGTACATCAGTTGCTTGTGTTAGGTTGTCTGTCATCACTAAAGGATAATTTCTCCCATCTAGTATTCATTGGAATATTCCACTAATATTATTTGGAAGGATGTTCAACTAAAATGAGCAGACAACAGTATAACGAATGATTCATATTTATTGGTGGGAAATGTTCAGATAAAGCCAAAAAAAGGTATTTGATTCTCAGGCAGCACCGCATTGAAATAGTGGCCTGCAGTGGACGTTTTTATTTCAATTTTTTATATTCCATTTTTTCTTCTTCAAAATTTAGTTTTTTGTATAAATGTGTTTTACAACATAACCATACGTATTGAGCATTAAATATCAATATATCTCTGTGTAATGTGTGAATAGTTACTATCATGTTTACACATAGTGACATAGAACATGAAGTAGATGACTACATTGAAGAAAATGATTAACTGATCCTTACATGTATAGTCTGGTGTGCTAATTATAACTCCAGAACAATTGGAAGGCTCGGAGAGGGCGGGGGGAATTAGGATCACATGTTATAATGGAGAGGTGTCAGTTTATAGACAACAATAACAATTGTGAATAGTCAGGGAAATTATAACATTATAGGTATTAAATCCCTAAGGCATATACTAGTAGTACAATGTAATTTTTATATTAGATTAAAGAAGTTTATATTGCATAACAAATTTCCCTCTACATTTTCTGACTATTACTGAACAAGGGAAAGAATCATAACCCATGCTTACTATGTGCCAAATAAAATAAAAATATAACCTTCCCTCACTGATTTGCAAAAAAAAAAGAAAGAGAATTTAATATCTTTCTTTTTTACCTAATAAGTTCAACATAAGGGAACAACTTGTCAATGAGGATTTAGTAAAGAAAGAGTTAAAAAGAAATATAATTTTTTGTTGTCAACTCAAACTTTATTGAACTTGCAAATTGTGCACAGGTGTTTATGACATGATTATGACAGAGTCTTTAAATTTGCAGTACACTATGAAACTTATTACATTTTAAAGATACATGTAAGAACAAGTTACATATGTATGTTCGTGTGTGTTCACACATAGGCTATCAGTGTAAAAGAAATTAATATATATTGAAAGCTGACTAGTCTGTCTCCTAGAAACCACCAGCCTCCCACTATGAATGTCTGTGGATTCATCCACTATATAAAACAATCTATTGCTATATACCTGTGTACTTTTTAGACCATGGTAGAGTATGCTCTCTGTGCACTGACATATTCTGTTCAGCCCTCCATATGTGTTCCAAACATTAGAGCTTGGTGCAGCTAAAAGACCTTCAACAGTAGTCTTCAAAGCAATCAGCAGTGTATGGTGCTCAATACTGGAATTAAAATCAACATGTCATTATTACTCAATTTCATATCACAGATTTCTGTTTTGATGTACAGTAATGCTCTAAATAATTGACTCCTTAACCACAGCAAAATTATGGGTAACATTTCCAGATTTAGTCAGTGAGAGCTTTCCGATGAATGGCAACAAGCCATATTTCTGACTAAATCCTGAAAAGTTACCCATAATTCTGCTGTGGTTAAGGAGTTGATTATTTAGAGCATTACTGTAAGTGTTGATATCTTTCAGTATTATTATCTCAGTAGGTTCACTGGTTTTGCCACCTATTTATATAAAAACTTCATAACCGAAATGACTACATGTAGAATGCCATTTTGTTTTGGGAACAAAATGGCCGAGAATTATCTGGTAATGCGAGGACTATTTTTAGAAATAATGCCTTAACCCTTTCTAAACTAAATACTCATTGACGAGTAGCTGCCTGAAATGTTGCTACATGGGCCTATCCAGTCGGCACCCTTTGATGTGTCCTTTGTCACGTGATATCAATCACTCAGTTATCTGAGAATTGTAGCCACCACACAAGCTACCGGTAACTGTCGGTAAACTGTATCAGATTCTAATCTTTCAACCGATAATGGCGGAGAAGGGAAATACTTTCCAGTTAAAAACCTTCATTAATTGAAACCTAAGACCCGTTATCGGTTATAAAACTACAAAAGATTCTCACGGAACCAAGATAGTGTATGAAATCTGGTGTAAGACGTGTGCTCGTAGTAGTTCCGGGGTCTGGGGAGAGTACCGACAGTGACACGGAAGATGAACGTTCAGAGTGAACAATTCAGTTGATTTAACCCTCTATCATCCCTCACCATGGATACTTCCAAATTCATAGAAAGATTTTTTTTTAGTTTTAATTGTTCATTACTTCAATGTGAAGAATACATGTGTACAAGATGAATCACAACGGTGATAAAAATTGATTTAATTTTGAGTCTTCGTTTGTCATTTTATACCCCCGAAATATCCACCAAAATCACAAGCCTGGGTTTCAGGTTAGGCGAGTGACCAATCACACTCCTGCATTTTACAGAATCGAAGGACTGTTTATTGGATAACAAGATAATAGGAATCATTCTGATCTTGTATTATTGGTATCAGTTTGTCTGTTTATTACCTGAACGTTGCTCCAAATGAACAATAGACCGTTCCAATGTATATTTAAAAAACTGAATGGGAGAATCCATTCAGAAAGAAAGGTATAAGAAACCAGGAGCAAGAAGAATAGGGCCAAATGTCAAACATATAAGTACACTGTCACTATAGCCGATGGGGTCATTGTCACAAGGCTCCGGTCACATTCGTAGCCAGCTTTTTAAATTGACCAGCTTTTCTATGGCGATCACATTTGTAGCCAGCTTTTCATATTCAGGCGAGCCTCAATGAACACGATCAGGTTAATCTCATTTTTGATGGATGAACAACAACTTCAATTTTGTTTTGATATTAGTTCATCTATTAACCTGAGGTTTCCGATCAATGTCGTTGGAATGCTCGAATTATATTCCAATATAAGTTGATAAAGGAAGTAAGTTTTGGAGCATGACGTCGACATTTTAGTCACGAACGTGATGACGTCATATTTCGCGCCATATAAAGCATGGAATTAGATAAGCTGGCTACGAATGTGATCGCCGGTGAAAAAAGCTAGCTACATTTGTGATCCATTTAAAAAGCTGGCTACGAATGTGACCGGAGCCTTGTGACAATGACCTAATTAGGGTTTCCGCTAGAGAGGCGGTGGGTCCATTTCCCTCACCCACGTTTTCCCTAAGACATATTCCCCGAATCAATAGACAGATTAATGCCTACATCACCTTTGTACAGTAATGCCCTAAGTAATCGACTCTTTAACCACAGCAGAATTATGGGTAACTTTTCAGGATTTAGTCGGGGAGAGCTTTCCGATGAATGGCGACAAGCCATATTTCCGACTAAATCCTGAAAAGTTACCCATAATTCTGCTGTGGTTAAAGAGTCGATTACTTAGGGCATTAATGTATCTGCCACAAAAAATAACCAAAAGAGAATGATAAACGAAGATAACTTTATTTGCCTGCTAACACTGATCACCAGTGAACCATTTTGCAGGAAAAGAATGCTTTTCAGGGCTACACACATTGACAATTATTGCCTTATTCTGAAAGATATTGAAGCGGACATCGCTAAAAGGTTGATTCTTCCTGGTTACATTGCGATTACGTTGTCAAATAACACTGTTCATTAGTCACTGTCTGAGGGTTCAAAAGTCAGAGGGTTCACTAGTCTGATGAATCGATAGTCTGAGGGTTCAATAGTCAGAGGGTTTGATAATCCGAGGGTTCAATTGTCGGCCATACACATACATAGGCCACAACATGCAATTATTTGTGGTTGCCGGTTAAAAGTTGCCACGCTTTTCCAATTATGCAATACAAGGGAGGAAAAATGATGTCGATAAAAGTAATCTGTGAGATGCCCGGGGACTTTACTTTCTCATAAGTTAATTTCATTTAACGCAACCTTGAACATGAATCAGACACCTGAAATGCGATTTTAACAATGGGACAAGTACTTTGTTGGCATATTGGAATGTGACCATGTATGCATTGCATCGCCCATTACCGATAGAAAGTGACATCTTTTAAAAGGTTGAAATATCATAATTAAGTGTTTATTTTTGTATATACGGTACACATGCACAAAGATGCAATATGTATTTGACCTTTCATATGTCATAATGTGAATACGAACATTCTGTATTTGAGTTTTGTGATTCTACAACCCAGATATATATTGCCTTCCATCTGTTGAAGAAGTTGACCAATGTTGCATGGGAGATTGACCCAAACCCTTCTGCCCCTTCTGTTGTGTAGCCGGATCCGGGCCAGCTCGTCCGAGGGCCAACTCGGTCCAGACAGTTTTTGGGGCGAGCTGGCACAGCTTTCATGGCCGAGTTGGCCCGGGAATTCAATTTGTGTAAGTTAATATATATTTATAAATTTCTTAAGTTTGAACAGATGATGATATATTTGAATATTTCAGAGTTTTGTCCATCAATTTTGACATTTAGAATACTTTAGGCAGGTTTGTTTACAAAGATAATAGCCAGTAATCACATTGGTCGGTTTGAACGAGAAACCTGCGAATTCATAAATAGCAATAATGAGCTGTTCTCACATTCTGAATATTAAAGTTTCTCTTATTCTCTATGAGTTCATCTCACTATCTCTGGATTAATTTTGGGAAACCCTTCGAAGCCATTATTCCCCATTCCTATCAAAACAATATATATATGCAGGTTGTTTACACAGTAACCAGTCAGCTAATATTATTCGACGGGAAGATCCGAAGAACAAGAACGGACAGCGGCTATGTTCCAGAAAGAAACAACAATGTTCAGCAAAAAAACAAGAAAAATAAAGAAAAAAAAACATTAGGCCTATGTCTAGAACATTTTCAGCATTTCATCAATTTCATGTATTATCCCATTGGGCTGAGGGCGGCCCGGGGCGAGTTGACTCGGGACAACCTGGCCCTGGTCGACTGGACCGAGTTGGCTATATGGGACGAGCTGGCCCATTTCCGTGTAGCCTGACCATTGGACTATCGAATCCTCAGACTATTCAACACTAGGACTATCGAACCCTTGGACTATCGAACCCTGCGACTATTGAATCCTTGAACTATTGATCCCTCAGACTTTCGAAACCTTTGACTGTCAAACCTGCTCTGACTATTGTCAGTATTCTTCTTCTTCTTCTATCTGGTAGGTACCTCCTATGGTAGGAGATAATTGAACCCTCAGACTATCAAAAATTCAGACCCTCGCCTCGGGTCTATTGAACACTCGGTCTGTGCTTCTTTAGTCTAACACTCAGACTATCAAACCATCGGATTATCGAACACTCGGACTATTGAACCCTCGGAATAACGAACTGTCCACCACTCAAAGTAGTCCGTAAACCTGACTTTTATTATCAGAGCATAGCTCTATAAAAGTCAGGACTGTATATCACTGAAAGCAGTACTCCGTCACCAATCATTGGTATGGACATTTACTCGACTTTTCACAAGCGATAACACACACTAAAAAATATTATTTAACAACCAAAACTCCCACATACTTGTAGATCAGAGCTTCTAGTACATTTCTAGTGTGTTGTCAATGCATGTTTAAGATGTTAGTCGTGTCATTCTTCGCATAAAGCGAGAGCATATTTCTACCGCCTCGAACTTTCAGCCATTTTGTATTTGCAAAAATCCGTCAAAACAGTGAATTAGGAATCGGAAACGGAACGAACATAATTGGATTCCGGCTATAACATGTTCTTGTTTGTTTCGAGTTTATTTTCGATTCAAATATTTATAAACATGAGAAATAAACTTAATGATTATATATGTATATATGCATGTAACCATTTCATAATCACCATCGTCATCATCCGACATCAACATATTATTATTAAAATCATCATCGCCATGATATCATCATAATATATCATCAAATCAATTTTTTTCAAGGCGTGGCTAAAGTGTCTTATTAAGTGTCCAAATTATTATTCCAACCTCTTTCCATCCTAATTGAGTGAGAATTTTCCAAATTGACACCTTAACTTACCAACTGTCGTCAAATTGTAATATAAGGTAGCCACACGGTCACTTATCGGCGTAGGTAATCGGCTTTAACTAATTGACGACTCTAAGACTATAATATTCAGATAGTGATGGGCGGTTAACCGAGAAAACAACTCAGTTTCGATTTTTAACAATAAACCGAAAACCGACCCACGCGATTCTGCTCAAACCGATATTACGTTTTTTTTTAATGTTTATTTTTCACTTAAATCAACTTATTATACCTCCCCAGGTACTTATTAGTTGATATTGTTATCAAATTATCGGCCTCACTGATCAATATTATATCGGAATGTGTCCATTTCGTCTCAGATATGTGTTGTTATAATATCGTATAGGCGACTGTTTTTGTTCTTTTTCAAAACATATGGCCGAACAAAATAACGAACATGGTTCAACAAAAAACCCTGTTTGGAGTTATTTTACGCGTCTAACTGGAGACGACTGCAAAAAAATGTCGCTGCTTAATATGTCATAAAAACGTCGCTTAAACCAGAGTCCGGCTAACTATATGAATGCCGAACGTACACAAGTCCAAATAAGGCGATAATCGCCAACCAAAAAAATGGAAGCGTCTGCTAACTCGAAAACTTAAGTAAATGGTATGAACACTTTGGTCGTCTGGACATTCCGATGTGACGTAATCTGGTAGAAGTTTGCAGCCATTGTGCAGCTTGTAAAATATGTCGCAACATCACACACATCAAAGCGATCACACCGCAGTCATTGAATGTGGGTCAATCATACACGTGTCAATAATTGTTACACAGTCGGGTCAAGGACGCCCACTGTTTGTGAATTTGCTGCTGTTTGTGGTTGAATTCTCAGACACTAATCAATGCATATAATATGATAAATATGTTTTAAACATGTCAGAAAGGGATAAACAGTGAAGATGGGGGTGTTTATTTTTTTAAATACCGAATTGTATCATCTTATCGTGTTGGATTCAGTTTGCGTCGGCATTTTGTCCCGTTGTTTACAGGTCTGTGATCGCATTTCCTTCCTAAAAAATTGAACGTTATTGGGACATTATTGACTCTAATTGCGGTTACTTTGAAAGTATATTTATTTCAGTATAATTTCACTATCTAGTAAAAAAAAAAACGAACCGAAACCGATGTTTTTTCTCCCAGAAAAACCGAAACCGAACATAAAAAATCAAAACCGCCCATCTCTACTCGGTTTCGACTCCATATTGTCGCTAATGCTTTGTCAACGTTATTGGCACGTAAATCTTATGTAAGCATAGCGATGGCGACGTGGTCGGAACTTGGGCGTTTGATACCGAGACCACTATTTGAATATTAATGTGTGTTCCAGAATGAAAAAGTTGAAGAAAATTGACAAATTTGTGAATTTAAAAACAGTTCAAACGTTAGTGTATTCCATGCCTCAGCCCGGACATATATACAAAATTTCATTAATATCCATTGAGAAACAACGGTCCAAACATATAACACCCCGTTACACATTTTATTTGGAGCCGGCCACGGCCTTGGCTTACACTTTATATTGTGTCCCCGCACATATCGTCACGCCCTTGGTCATTGTTTCTTTGAAATCAAACTCCATTGTTTATTAAAACTTAAAATTCAAAAATGATTTGTTGCTGTTGCTTTCACTCGGTCGATCGTTCCCGTAATTATCTGATCTCCTTTCCGGTTATGTAGTTGAAAGTTCGTTCCGCCTTTTCCGTTCCGTCAATTTACTACAGATCAAGTTTTAAATGTTGACAAATTAACGGTCTCGGATTTATCTCAAAGTTCGGATTATATTTCAAGAGTCAGGTATTGTACACAATGACTTCGTAATCTGCCACTATCACTTGACCTTACAACATAATGGTAGCAGATAAAACCATCTAGTTATATGTGAATTTGGTGATTGAAATGAGGCGGGGTAGTGTCTATTTTTTTCCCGAAATAGGTTTTCGGCAAGCAGTCTACCATGTATTTTTAAAACAACTACAAATGTCACATTTTTATTTTTTTCGTCGGGTAGCTTGTTGATACTCACTCAGAACAGATTAGTCTTCAACATAATTTATATACAATGTTTGTATTTTCATGTTATAAGTGGGAAAAAAATTCATAATAATGGAAAAGCACTTGGAGGTCGTGAATAAAGCTACGGCGGCCCAACTATTCGAGAGCGTCTAGCTCTGTTTGAATAGTTGGGTTCACCAACTACACTCAAAGGAGTCATGTTTCGTAATTTCATATTCAAAACACTCCTACCACGTATTTAGGTGAGTTGAAAATATTGTCGCGCTTTTTTGTCACAAATAATCACATAATTCCATCAAAATGTACTATACAGAATACACGGTAATCATATTTAATCGTTCTACTTAATTGTGTTCATTATTTTATCCACCTGATGTAAGAATCTTTGATTTCTGTCATCGTCGAAAAATCATTTTCCGCATTCTTACAAGATTCAAAGGGAGATAATTCATTTCCTCTTATCGCCGCTCTGATTTGAAAGGGCAAACCTTCAAACTCCTTTCTTGACGTTGTTTTCAAAATATGTCCAAATCATCTGGCAGTGGTGAATTGGAGAAAGAGCACACCCAACATGATCCACTTTACAATATTTCACATTTTCTCGATCCATATGTGAGATATTTGAAGGTATGCAACTATCCTTGACAAGTAATAATACTATTATATATAGTAATAGACAGGTTCAGTTACAAGTAGGGCCTACTGGCCATATTTCTGATTCCAGCATTCATGTCGCTCTGTATACGTTTAGTGATTTACTGGGTGTTTGCAATTGGGGTTTGGGGACATGGCGAAAAAATTCTCAACTATAATAATCGATTAACATAACTATTAGTAAACATGACCATTCACCATGTGAATTATAACTTGAACGCATTTAATAGCCATGATTAGGCCAAAGTAAAATCAAATCTGTTTCCGATTACAACTGTACATGTCAGGGGGGGGGGGGGGGGTCTGCAATTTTTTTCTGAACACCAGGAGGGGGTGGGTGAGTGGTTCAGCAGCCCGGCTTACACATTTTTTCCTGGCCTTGTAAATTTTTTCCCAGAGTAATTTTTCTTCAAAATTATTAAAAAAACCATAATAAAATAAAACAAAGGTGTTAAAACAAACTTTGACCGATTTCAACGATATGTGGTACTAGTATATGGGTCTAGAATCACCTCTAGATGGGAGCTGTCAAATTTGAATGATTTTTTATGAAAAATATGGCCACTGGCAGCCATCTTGGATTTTACTCTTTGCATCACTAAATCCTTTAACACACCCTGCAGAACTTATGGATCATCTGATCATCACCAACCTTAATACGAATGTTTGGTGTGACCTCTCAATGGGCTACCATTTTTTTCCCGAATTTTCAGTTTGTAAAAAAAAATGGCTGCCAGCGGCCATCTTGGATTTTACTCTTTGTATGACCAAATCATTTAGCACACCTTACAGGTCACATTTCTCACCCAATCATCACCAAACTTCATATGGTTCTTCGAAGTGACCTCTAGATGGGAGTCTCCATTTTTTCCCCCAAAATTTGTTTAAAACAAACATGGCCACCAGCAGCCATCTTGGATTTCAAATGTCAATCCATCAGCATACCATACAGGCCACATTTATTTTGCCCCCGACTTGAAGTCGCGGGTATATAGTCGACGTCTCTGTCCGTACGTCCTTCTGTACGTCCATCCGTACAAACATTTTGCATTATTGTTCAGCAACCGCTGGGCAGATTTAGCTGATATTTGGTATGGTGATAGAGCAGCATGGGGGAACAGCTACATGCATAGCGCAGGTTTCGTCCACCCATTTTCACAAGAGTTATGGCCCTTTTTTGACTTAGAAAATTCAATTTTGTCCGTCCTTACAAACATTTTGCATTGTTGTTCAGCAACCGCTGGGCAGATTTAGCTGATATTTGGTATGGTGATAGCGCAGCATGGGGGAACAGCTACATGCATAGCTTGGGTTTTGTCCACCCATTTACACCTGAGTTATGGCCCTTATTTTACTTAGAAAATTCAATTTTTCTCTTTTTGTTTGGTTTCAAGATGATAGCGTGAGCTTTGGTGGTACGATTGCAAATCCCGTTTTTTTGTGGATCAGTTATATGAAAATACATGTCAAGTGCGAATTTGGGTATGATCTGATGATTTTTGCCAGAGTTATGGCACTTTTTTCAACTTAGAAAATTTGAATTTTTGCTTGTTTTTGGGTTTCCGGATCGCTTGTTTTTGGGTTTCCGCGTCCATGCTTAATCCGAATTGCTACCGTCAGGGGCAAATGCCACGCGACAGCGTACCTCTTGTTGGAGAATTGTTTTGAAACTTTAGTCTTGTTGGTAAATAAAAGTAGGAATTCTTTTATAATCATGATATGGAATGTTCATTGATCGGATAAGATCAGGAAAACTGAGTAAGTTTGAAGCAGTTTGGAGGGGGTGGGTCCCTATCCCAGAATTGGAAAAAATAAAAATTAGGGGGTGGTGGGTACCCAGAGGGCAGAAAAAATTAAAAAGTGCCTAGTGTCCGGAAATTTTTTCCTGACCCCTCCCCCCCCCCTCCTGTACATGTCAGAAAAAAAATATTGTCAGTAGGTAGGTATAAATATTATTTTTTTTATTTTGACATATTCTTGTGGGTTTTCGTATCTTCTGCAAGATTTCGATGACATTAATTTTGATTATCTTTGTATAAACTGTGATAAAAACAATGCTTTGACAGATAACAACTCAGTCATACTGAGACCTTGTAAATTATTTTTTTTTAAATTCTAAAAAAAAATTAAGAAAAATTTCTTTAAAACCTTGAAATATTTTTTAGGGTAGGGGGTTTAAAATAAAGTAGGGAGGAAACCCGAACCACAAGTATGTTTTTCTTTGGCCTTAGCTCATTATGGTTCTGGTATATTAAAAGATTGCCAGTTGCGTCAATAACCAAAATTGGTTCTTGCACTGAAATATCTACAGATACAGATACAGATTCAGTTGAAGCAAGAAAATCAAATTTGAGTTATATACAAATTTCTCTGATAACACGCCTATCCTATCTGAAGAAGTTGAAAGTTTAGATGCATCCACAGAAAACATCTTAATTGTTAAGTTAGTAGACCAGCTGAAGGAATATGTCAAAAAGATGACGTTAATCATATTTTTAGAAGGATAATTTTGGGAGGAGTCTTCTCAGCAGTACAAAATTGATTGGAAATGAAAACTGCCATGTAATTGAGAGCAACACTGCTTCAAAAATGTTAACAGATCGTCAGTTGTGTGCTGGAATATTGTTAGTACTAGTAACCATTAGAAAGAATGTTTGTTACATTGAAGAACCAGCCCAATGAATACAAATGTTGGTATGCAGGTCTGTCCAGTCAAGCACGGAGCAATCAACCGATTCAACTGTAAATAAGTCACAGTGTTAGAGATAGCTGGTCAGCTGGGGATCTGGCTATGGACCTATGACCTAAAATTCATCTCAGCCTAATGGTTTATATGAGTTCTTACAAAATGGATGCTAAATTTTTTTGACATTTTTATTGTTATATAATATGCTTGGTGTGGTCTTCAGACAGCATAGATTTCTTCAGGTGGTGTACTAGCTTAACAATTAAGTAGTTTTCTGTGTTGGTCTGTCTAAAAATTTCCACATCCTGAGATAGGCTAGGTGTGGAGACCCCTAATTAACATCTTATGGCCAGTTACACTCATTTTATCATTCAATATGACTATATGTGACCCCCAAAAATGTATCACAATTGGTGACAATGAAGCATGTATTTTCTGTGAAAGAAGCAATTAATGATTAAAGTTTGGAGAAATAAGTAGAATTTATTATTTATGAGCAAAACATATCCAATAAATAGCTACTGGGTACACGGCTATAGCCCCAGACTCAACCACATTTATAAATGCCATGCGCTCTCGTTACCCAAGCAAGTCAAGTTAATATTTTTACATAATATCAAGCTATCATCATTGTATTTTTCATTTATGTTTCAGTATCCATGTTATGCTGTTGGAGGTGTAGGATTAATTTTGCTAATCCGAAGTACATATGCTGTGAGTACCATTGTCTTGTTGCAAATTATGGCATCCTGTATATCTATTTTGAGTGAATTGAAACTTATACCCTTCTTACAGACATATTCTAGATTTTCAACATCCATATTAAAGATTGTCTTTAAAATTGACATATGATACAGGACATATTATTTTACTCTTTGCATGACTAAATCCTCGGTCACACCCTACAGTCGACGACATCCCTCGTGCAATCGTCACCAGACTTCATACGGACCTTCGGGGTGACCACTGGATTGGAGCCATCATATTTCTCCAAATTTTTTTGAAAAACATGGCTGCCAGGGCCGGTGTAACACGTCATCTCCCCCCCAGGATATCTCCCCCCCCCCCCCCACCCTGGATATCTTCCCCCCATGTACGACTAAAAAATAATTTCACTCATATGATATCGTTCGGTTCTGAAATGGCCAGAAAAATGTTTTTTGAGATTAAAAAAAAAAAATTATGAATTTTTTTTTAATTTAAAAAAGAAAAAGTGTCAAAATTAGTTTTTTCACGAATTTGGTTGTCTGTTCATGAAACGTCCAGGCTTGGATATTCCACCCCCCCCCCCCCCCACCCCGCACCTACATGAAAAAAAAAATCATCTTATGGTTTTATCGCTTATTTTGCTTTATATAGTAATGAAACAGCGAGAAATTAGCTTCTCCAAGAGAAAGTTGTTTGAGTCAGGATTTGGGTGGGGGGGGGGGGAGATGTCCAGGTCAGGATATCTCCCCCCCACCCAGCACCTACATGACAAATAAATCATTGTATGGATTTATTACTTGTTTTGCTTTATATAGTCACGAAACAGCGAGAAATTGACTTCTGAGAAAAAGTTTTTTGAGTCAGGGTTTGGGGGGGGGGGGGGGGAAATGTCCAGGTCAGGATATCTCCCCCCCCCCCCACCCAGCACCTACATGACAAAAAAATAATCTTATGGTTTTATCGCTCGTTTTGCTTTATATAGTCATGAAACAGCGAGAAATTAACTTCTTCTGAGAACAAGTTTTTTGAGTCAGGGTTTGGGGTGGGGGGGGGGGGGGGAAATGTTCCGGTCAGGATATCTCCCCCCCCCCACCCAGCACCTACATGACAAAAAATAATCTTATGGTTTTATCGCTTGTTTTGCTTTATATGACAAATAAATCATTGTATGGAATATCCAAGCCTGGACATTTGAAAGAAAAGAAAAAAATTGAATTAAAAACAAATTGTCACTTTTTTTTCCAGGGTGGGGGGGGGGGGGGAAGATATCCAGGGGGGGGAGATATCCTGTTACACCGGGCCAACTTGGGTTTTACTCTTTGCGTGACTAAATCCTTCAGCACACCCTGCAGGTCACATCTCTCATCCGATCATCACCAAACTTCATATGGATCTTCAGGGATAAGACATTTCAACTTTCCACATTCCTAATCACTCCATTTACTGTATGTAACACATGAAATTATACCTCTCCAAGTTGAGCTACAATGTCATTGACACTTTTATTAGTACATTGTGTACTACAGCTAATATATGGTAGCTTTAGAAGCCTTAACATATGAGACAACACATTGGAGGTGATGAATGGCACGTGTGATTATATCTAAGGTATTAACTGTTAAACTTTTCTTGACTTAGTCGACTTAATTATAACACTATTCTTGCCCCATTATGTTACATTTTGAGTAATTGTTTTGCACTGATTAACAAAAAGAGACAGAAAACACCTCAGCTATTATGTGCTATTATGAAATACCATGGTCGTACTATGGTAGTTTTTTAATAAGGGATGTTTTCAAATGTTCTGACAAAATTAGCATGTTGCTATGTTAGCTTATGTTGTGCATTGGTATGGTGATAGCCCAGCAGTCCTCGAAATTGGTCACAGCAATAAAGCAATGTTGTGGAAAACGCCATGGAAATATTTGGAATCTTAAAGGAATTCGGTCCTGAAAAAACAATATTATTTTCTTTCAATATACCGATAATATATATATAAAATGTCCATTGGGCGCATATAATCTAATATTCGACCGCCAATCGTTATTTTTATAACAATTAAAAAAAATTCCGAAGTTAGCCGAAGATTTTGTTGTAGACGAAGTCACATGATCATCAGCCCATCACGTGATTGTCACATGTAAACAGAAGCATAGCACGTGATCGATCACGTGGTAACTCATTGACAACGCATAGATGCGCGACGGCGGTATTTTAAGTTTGCATGTAGTCGATCGCGACCTTTGAAGATTGTCGCGTTATCACACTGCGAAAGCAAAACTTCGCCGAAAACATCGCCTTTCTCGTAATTAAATGTCTTTATCGTGTTATTATTACTATTATTATATGTATCGCGATGTGTTGTTACTATAAAGCCATGCCCGTATATTATTCAGTTTTGCGCGCATTTATCTATATAAACGCGTGCTCGTGTTTATATATATTTTTTCGTTACCGGAACAGTCCAAGTTATATTATATATGCATATCAAGATTGCATATATACGCGAAGACTTGCACAGTTATTAGGCAATTATCATCTCGTAAACATTCCAATTTCCAGATGCCATTAGTCGTGTGTCAATAAAGAGCGTTTCGTTTTAATTTATCGTAACGCGGTAAAACAACACAAAATTGGTTTATTGCTGTCGGATTTAATCAATTATAATCAAGTCATTCATTACCAATATGATATGATAAGTTCATTTTTCCTTGGTTATGAATCATGTATATATTTGGGCAATATGGTGTTTATATATATTTCGGAATATTGCTTCCCCCACCCCAAAACAATATTGCCGACTGTCACTGATGGAAATTCACTGCATCTATGCATGGTTATTGGCCTATAAAATTAGCACTCTAGCGATACGGTCTGTTGAATATCCAGGTCATAAATCGACCTCTATGTGTCCATTACGCATAACAATAGGGTTATAAAATATATAAATGTTCGCCGTGGTTCGTTTAAACATCCAATCATATATAACACTTTTTGAAGGAGGGATAATAATCCGGTTTAATATGGAATCACATATTCAAGTGCTCTTTATTCGCAATATATCGTAATAGTGAACGCTCTTTATTGCGTCAAGGTAAAGGGACTCGACTTAGAACAGTTGTTCTAGTGATTGTTTACTGATTACAACAATACAGGCCAATACATGTACATGAACTTCCGATATGCATGCTTTATATATCCTTCCATCATTGTCATAGCAATTTCCGCTTTATTAAACTCTTTTTATTCGTACCATATTAGGAAAACTCTTAACATGGAACGCTCTTTATTGAGCCATGGTGAAGGAAATGGTGACTCGACTTAGAATAGTTGTCATCGTGAATTATTCATCAACATACTCCCCACTTTAACTGCAAGTGTATGTATTCGTAACCATGACTGACTCGTCAAATTAAACGCTCTGTATTTGGTATATGTAATCGGTTTCTGATTTTGCGCAACAGGTTTCCCACAGAAATCCCGCCAAATGTCACGTAAACGAACATCGTTTGGAAATGAATACAGCATATGCCTAACCGAGAGTCACTAGACCGGCCACGGCCGAAAACACTGCATTTATATGGCATTGTCACGAATGAATGATTGTAGATACGGGACACTCGGGGCATATATACGGAAAATTAAAACAACATCGCAAACACGCACCCGAATAAAGTTCACATGCCGGCTCGTGTTTTTATAAGCTTTATACGAAAGTGTTATCTACCCCGCTCAATTGTCCCTCTATATTTGTTGTCAAAACAATACCGTAACTTTCCAAACAGCACTTAAGACAAATCACAAGTGAAGATAACTCACCGCGCGATGACAATTCACCATGTGTACACCATGATATTGATATGCCCCGCAGTAATTCCATTACACTCACGCGCTGATGTCAATTCCGGATTTTCCATCGCCATATAGGTAGACATAATTAACTCCGACTCCAATTCCCTGTTTTTAATTAGTTTACCTCGCTTGACGTCATGCGAGGTTTAGCGACGGAGATAGCCGACAACCGGTGGTGGTATTATTTATTTATTTCTCGGCTTATTTATTACGCGATTTTTATGGGACTTGGATCATTGTGATCACAATAGGGGTGGCTTTCCAATAGAGTTTTGTTGTTTCATGAGGATAGTAATCCTTTAACATGCCACATCATTAAATTTGCCGTGGGACATTTTTCCTGATTTCGAGAGCTGCCCCAGCACTGCAGCATGTGTTAAAGGCTACCCACATACTATGGGATCCTAAATGTTTCGTCCATATATTTTTACCAGAGTTACAGCACTTGCTTGACTTGGAAATTTGTGAATTTTGTGTCCATGCAAACATTTCGGCTTGTAACTTAGACATGGGTTATTTTGGGGGTTTGTCCATTCATTGTTACCAGAGTTATGGACCTTGTTGGACTTATAATTATATTGAATTTTCACTCTGTACAGTCAAATTTCATTGTAAATCCAGTACCAATGGTCAGACTTGAATGGTATCTGGAATGGTAATATACCAGGATTGATTGAAGGATACTGGCCGATTTTCTCCATGCATTTTTGTCAGAGTTATTGCCATTGTTGGAAATAGCAAGATTCTCCATCTTTGCTTCACATCTGGTATTGTTACTTGATTACTAATGTTCACTAAGATGGATATATTTTGGAATAGCAACAGGTCAATAGACGCTAATGGATACACTGGGTTTTATCTATAGATTTCCTCAGAGTGACGGACCTTCTTGGATTTAGAGAATTAAATTAGACAAAGTCTCCGGTTGAGCTATAGTCATCACTCCTCGTCCATCATCCATCCATCAGTCCAGGTGCACATTTGAGCCTTAGGTGGTAAGGGGAGGAGCCTCAGACAAAAGTGGTTTGAAATGATCGACCACCTAATATCAAACTACCACCTATTGCCAATTATTTTGTACAATTTAGGAGCTAAGTGGTAGTCTTAGGTGGTCAAACCTGTCAAAAACAAAAGAAATACCACTAAAGAACAAATAAATGGGTGTCCGTCCATCCGTCCATCAACATCTTCCTCTCCAGAACCACAGGTTCGAATAGAGTCATATTTGGTTTTTGGATGGTCCCTAGTTGACTGGGATTCAGATTGTTCAAATGGGGCATCCAGGTCAAATATAGAAGAACCAGGGACATAAGTTTTTCCTGTTTTTTATTATTTCTTAAATATCTTCTTCTCAAGAATCATCAGACCTGGTATGGAGGGTCCTGTGTGACTGAGATTCACCAGATCAAATAGTGGCCGAGCCAGGTACATAACTCTATTCCTCCATACAGTCCATAGTAATTCTTAAAATGTCTTCTTTTCAAATGGCCGTCCACTCAAAATGGGGCTGATATACTTATTTTGTTCAAAAGTTCAAGTTCAAAAGCTTTATTTATAAAGTCAGGCATTTTAAATTACAAACATGAGCATTAAGCTCTTAACTGACTTGTAAAACAATGAATATGTACATAAACAGTAACGTGAATAAAACACAACCTATCTGAAAAATAAATTACATGTATATTAGCTAAAACTTTGTAAAAGACGAGTAAAATCCCTGAGGACAGGTAGCCCTGACTGGATCAAAAGCGTAAGACACACATTTGTATATTCATATACGGCACAGTAATGTGCACAACGAGTCCATATTTCATTCCTGGATAACACGTTTATTTAACACTTCCTTTCAATGAATTCATTTCAACTCCTAAAACTTACCATCTGAAATCGCTAGACTGATGGATGTGTGAATGTTCCTTGGTTTATATTGGTTCAAACAAGGGTGAGCCCACGACTCCCAGTGATATGAGACTGAACATTTCCGCACCCACTCTTTCACAAGAGAAAGTGCTGTTTAATTTGAGTTTGGTACCGATATATAGATTCTACATGCATATATATATGTGGTCACAGTTTAAGAAATGTTACAATATTATATATATATATATATATATATATATATATAGGGTGTTAACCATTTTCGTCTGTGTAATGAGGTTTATACCAATAAATTAACAGCGGTTCCTTGCTGATCAACCCTTTGCAATATTTTGTAGCAATATTTTGTAGTCCCAGTCTCTATAGTCTGGCTCAGATTTTTTAAAAGATTGAGAAGTTGGTATTTGTAATATGCATATCCAACTATTTCCAGGTCAGAGTGTTCCAGAGAATCTCTGATATTCCTGAAGCCTATATAAAAAATAATGTCACACTGAGCGGTCAAGTTAAAAAAGTTGATGGCAAAGGATGTCTGCATGTTGAAAACAAACCTATGTTTAGACTGCCATTCAAGAAGCATACAGGTACCATTATCTTAGCAATATTTATTTCAACCAAATAGAGATTTTTCCTGGAAATCATTATAGTTTCATTTGAAATTGCCTATCGAATTTCTGGTCATTGAGGTCAATATCGGATATCACCCAAAATGTGAATTTCAATCAATATATTTTGACCATTTTGATGGCCATTTAAATGGGTTATTGTTCAAATATGGCCTATCAATATGTGTTATTTGTATATATGCCGATTTAGTCTAAAGTCATGCAAATGGTAGGGTCTATTGTTGATATTTTATATTTTCAACACTGATGACCATGTTGGACACCACATTGGATATTTCAGCGGATTTTGATATGTTTTTGTACCCGAAAAATATTGGGGGGGGGGCTATAGAAATTAGTGGTGTCTCCCTGTCCATCTGTCCATCCGTCCGAAATGTTTGTTGTCCGGATGATAACTTGAGTAGTAATCAACTGAATTTGATGAAACTTTATGCTTTATAAAATGGAGTTATGCCCCTTTTTGACTTTTCAAATTTGCTGATTATTTTTTTGTCCTGGCGAAACTTGAATAGTAGAATATGATAGAAATATATGAAATTTAGAATGTGGACTTTATATGAGAAAGTCCCGATCAAGTTCGATTATGGCTCCATTCCGACTATATCTGTCATAATAATTCCCCTTATATGTTTGAATTTAGGACTGGTCCAACCATTTCTGACAGTCTTATTTATTTGGGTGTCTAATCAATATGTTAACAAAATAGACAGTTGGAAACAAATTTGATTTAATGATTGTTCCCAGAATCAAATTTTTCATTTCTAAAAAAGCCAAAGGTCGAATAAAGCATCCTTAATATTCGGGGGCAGATTTGGCCTAATGGCCTTTTATTCTATATTATCATCCACACAGAATGATACAAAAACTGAGAAAGGAAGAGACAGGGGGAGAGTTTTTTTCTTCTGAAGTTTAAAAGATGTCCTAACTTAAAATTAGTCTCAGACATTAAATCATATTTGCAATTTTTATAGGACCAGGACCACTCGAACCAGAGACAAACCCGACCCATTCGACCCAAGACCTGGGACTGCCTGACCCAGGGACAACCCAATGTTGAGAAGAATTTTATAGTTAGATATCAAAATTATAAACAGCCAATTGTATGGTTGTATCGTAAAAAAAATTATTTTTTTATCTTTGGTCGGTCCCAAAAAAAAAAAGTCAAAAGATTTCTCACAATAAGGAGCACTCATGGTTTTCTTGTTCATTAGCAGTAAATATTATGTATAGTATAGATATGAATTGTGTTTGGATGAGTCCCTATACCATACATGTACTTGTACTATAAATTCCAAATGTGTCAGTTTATTGGTTATATAAAGAAAACAGGTAATATTTGAATGGAATTTGAGGAACCATAGTATATTCGTTATTCAAAATGAAGCACTGCACACATTGGGGAATCGGATACTGTATGTACATATAAAGTAGCCTGAACACAAAATATACATAGCTATAAGGTAAAAGATATAGGGAAACACATTCACAACCAAAACAGAGTAATTCAAGTTCTAATAAGGTCACATTTTTAAAAAGAAAACCTTCCGAAAATATTGTAAATAGACCCAAGTTGGGTTTCCCTGGGTCGGGCAGTCATGCTTATTTTGTAGTACATATGTTTTAAAGAAGGTCTATCTCTTCCGAGCCACAATTAAAACAGCAACATAATTTTTATAAATCGTGATTTCAACACTACAAATAGCTATTTTTTTAATAAAATACAGATAAAACAGAAGATGGGGTATATTATCTATATATATAAAAGAGTAGAATCTGTCTGACTGTCTGTTTGTCTGTTCGGATTTTTCTCCCAGACCCCTGGACCGATTTCAACCAAATTTAGTGAAGTGACTCAAGGTTCCCCGGCGGATGTTACAGCGGCATCAGTTTTCATAATATTGATTTAAAAATTTAATTAAATAACTATATATAATTTTTTTCAATTGAACAAGGAGCTCAGATTATATAATAAAAAACACATTAAATTAAAAAAACAAAAAATTGAAATTTTGTAATTTAAATGTTTTTTTTTTGGTCCAAATATTTAAACAGTCAAAATGTGCGCAAAGTACACTAAGAGGTTGCTGCTGAATAAAGGCTCTGTCTAAGATCAAAATGTGTGCGAAGCTCACACGGGCCACAGGCCCCTAATGCTAAGGCCCCTCCTATGCTGATTAAAGGCTGCCGAAGGGAATTTGCAGTAAATCTCTTAACTGAGGGTGCTAACAAGATGGAGTTCTCTCTCTCTTGTATGCTCCAAACATTTTCGCTTGGATTTCTGTTTTTAAAATAACCCATAAGATTGTCCCACTGATTGATAGAATTGATAGAAGTTTTTCTGGACAGGTGTCCTCGATTCATAATTTCGTACAAGCCTTGAAATTGTGTGCCTGTCATTTGCAGAATGAGGTCCCCAGAGGGTGAATTTAGTGATGCTACCCCGCATAGCGGGCTAGCATCACCAAATTCACCCTCTGGGGACATCATTCTGCTTACACCTTAGCAGAATGAGGTTCCCAGAGGGTGAATTTGGCGATGCTAGCCCATTATGCGGGGTAGCATCACTAAATTCACCCTCTGGGGACCTCATTCTGCAAATGACAGGCACACTATTTCAAGGCTTGATTTCATATCTATTATTTTATACCCTGGGATCTATATAAAACTTGCTGGGAGGAAATAGACTATTGGGGAATTGGAGAGATGTAGCCATCTGTGACTGGTATTGTATGGAACAAATATTTTCACAGATATGTCTGAATATACTTTAGACAAAATATTTATCAGGTACTACAAAAGGTGTCGAGCTTGCATATAAACAATATCTTTGTGAATGTGTTAATGAACAAATTGAACATGATAATTATTATTGCTGTCCCTCTAAATCATCAAAACTATATGAAATAAATAGATAAAAAAAAATCTATAAAATAAATAGAATCTAAATAAACATAGTGTCTTCTGGGTAGCTGTTCTTGTCTCAAACATGTTGTTTCATACACTACAGTCTATATAAGAAGTAAAATATGTTTTGCAAAAAAGTTTGGAATCGTGAGTAAATCTTTAATATTTACACTCAGACATGTAATCGCGTTGTGGAACATGAATGCAGGGCATTGGTTGGTCGAAATTATGTCACATGATATTGCACGCTGGCCCCAACTTGCATCCATTTATGTGTAGATGCAACTTGCATCAAGTCACGAGAATAACTTTGGAAATGGGCACTTAATGCTCTTCTAATCTGCCAGTTGACTTAGTTAGTGTAAATATAAGTAATGGATGTTGATTTTGTTGTGTTCCATAGAGTATGGATGCAAGTGGGTATGCCATTTTTATGTGTGGAACACTTTCGCGTTCCACACAAAACCAACTTGCATCCATACTATATGGAATGCAAGCAATTCAACATCCATTTCTTAAATAGATAACCATTTTGCCTGTTACACTGGTGCGAATGTATGCAAACTAATGGTTATTGGACACATACATTTACTATATGAGACTTAACCCTTTCATGAATGGAGCTTCCTGAAATTTAGCAAAAATACTGTGCCAGTGCATTCTCTTATATATGAGGGTCTCCCATAGGATATAAGAGAATGCACTGGCACAGGATCTTGAATGCTGCACCAGTGCAGCTCCCATCATGAAAGGGTTTTAAATGGGGTATTTTATTATAGATAGAACAAATTTTCCTGTTACACTGTGGCCCGAATATATACAAACTAATGGTTATTGGTCACGTACATTTACTATATGAGATTTCAAGATGACGTTGATAAAACTAATTATAAATAAGACTCAGATAATGACATATTTTCCTCTGAATTTTAAATTATTCAAATTGAGCTGTCAGTCTGATTTCTATATTTTATAGAATCTGATTGTTTGCCCGTGGAACTCGCTGGTTTGCATGTCGGAGCATCAGGAAGACACTGGCTACGGAATAACCTACCTGGGAAGCATGTTCTGTTCAAACCTATCTTTTTGAAAGAAAACAGTTTAATGTGTTCTGTGTACGGATACAAGGTATGGATTATTGTGACTTGATCATTGCCACATTATTTGTCTTGCAAATCCTATAAATAATCAAGGGGTTTTCCCACGTAAAGTCTTAACCACTATATTAAAGTCATCTTCAATGTGGTTTGGCGAGTGGACACCAAGATCTCTTTGAGTTTTGGACAATTGAGACTTTTATGCATAATTCAGTGGATTCATGGTGATAAAATTTTACTGAATATGTTAGTTGCCAGAAATTCATGCAAAGTGTTACAAGAATTTTGCAAAAACCCTGTGCCAATGCATTCTCTTATACATGCGAGTCTCCCATAGGGAGCCTCACATATATAAGGGAATGTATTGGCCTATTAGTATTTATCTTGACCTTGTAAGCCAGTGCATTTTCTTATATATGCTAGGCTTCCTATGGGAGACTCACATATATAAGAGAATGCACTGGCTCCCGCCATGAAAGGGTTAATATCAATAAAATAATGTAGGGTGTCTTGTGTGCAGTCATTGCTGTACACAAAAGTTAATGATGAAATGCCCAGCACCCCATATCTGATCATAATTAATGTTGTCAATCCATTCATTGTAAGACTTTAAACTTTTATAACTTTCCTTATTCTTAATCCTCCTATTAACTGCTATGAATAACATTATTCATAATATCTCCTCTCCAAATTGAGTAGCAGTGTCATTGACACCTTTATTTCATATTCTTCTTGGTAGTGATGGTTAAACAAACTTTGTATGATTTTTCAGCTGTACCCACCACATTTTGGGCGTTCCTGAAGTGTTGCGAAAACCCTGTGCCAAATTACTGCCCATAGGGAGCTTCGCATATATAAGAGAATATATTGGCCAAACATATTTACCTTGACCTTGTAAGCCAGTGCATTCTCTTATATATGCGAGGCTCCCTATGGGAGACTTGCATATATAAGAGAATGCAATGGTACATGATCTTTACTGCTGCACCAGCTAAGCTCCCATTGTGAAACGGTTAATCTCATATATATTTTGAAGACCTCTGTCTGTTTGTCTGTCTGTCTGTCTGTCTGTCCTTAATACAAATCTACGATTCTCGACCTATCGGGACGAAACTTGGTACGTGTGTGTAGTTTGACCAGGCGGTGGTCGTTGTCGTATTGGCGAGCCCGTGCGACGCCCGTGCAGCGCATGCGCAGACGAGATCTCGGAAACGGGTGGAGCTATCGACTTGAAATTTGGTATGTGAATGTATCTTGCCCCGAGTACGAATTTTATCGGGTCGCCGAGCCCGTGCGACGCCAGCTTCGCGCATGCGCAGACCAGATATCGGAAACGGGTGGAGCTATCGACTTGGAAATTTGGTTTTTGAATAGCCCGGACAACGTCGGGCTCATCGGCTAGTCTCCTATATATTTTGAAGACCTCTGTCTGTCTGTATGTCTGTATGTCATTGATACAAATCTACGATTCTCGACCGATCGGGACGAAACTTGGTACGTGTGTGTAGTTTGACCAGGCGGTCGTCCTTGTCGTATTGGTGAGCCCGTGCAGCGCATGCGCAGACGAGATCTCGGAAACGGGTGGAGCTATCGACTTGAAATTTGCTATGTGAATGTATCTTGCCCAGGATACAAATTTTATCGGGTCGCCGAGCCCGTGCGACGTAAGCTTCGCGCATACGCAGACCAGATCTCGGAAACGGGTGGAGCTATCGACTTGAAATTTGGTGTGTGAATGTATCTTGCCCCGGATACAAAT
Source organism: Siphonodentalium dalli (assembly GCA_032622095.1). Classification (NCBI taxonomy): domain Eukaryota; kingdom Metazoa; phylum Mollusca; class Scaphopoda; order Gadilida; family Siphonodentaliidae; genus Siphonodentalium; species Siphonodentalium dalli. The sequence continues at coordinate 86,238,833 of CP136064.1, read as the reverse complement.
TTTATCGGGTCGCCGAGCCCGTGCGACGCAAGCTTCGCGCATGCGCAGACCAGATCTCGGAAACGGGTGGAGCTATCGACTTGAAATTTGGTTTTTGAATAGCCCGGACAACGTCGGGCTCATCGGCTAGTCTACTATATATTTTGGAACTTCTGTCTGTCTGTGTGTGTGTGTGTTATAGACTCGAAAACTGCTTGACCGATCCGACTCAAATTTGGTATGTACGGCTACTTTGATATGGGGAACAACATGGGCGGGGTCCAATTTCATGTGCGACCGTGTCCTTGACCTCGCTCATATACGCTCATATAGGCATGTTTCTGGACCTCGACCGATCCGACTCAAGTTTGGTATGTAGGCCTACTTTGATCCCGGGAACAATATGGGCGAGTCCAATTTCACGTGCGACTGTGTCCTTGACCTTGACCTCACTCATATACGCTCATATAGCATGTTTCTGGTCCGACCGAACAAAAGTTTGTCCAGACGCTGTATATTCTGACCAGATGGAGGCGATCACAAAGAAATCCCTAAATAGCTGGATGAAGTTGGGCACATCAGCTAGTTGTAAATAAATATAGAGGGGCTGGTTCAACCATTTACATTGTAACATATTAGGTGACCACATGGGATTGATATTTAACTATAATTTATGATATACGTTTTTGTTTCCATTGCAGTGGTATTTGAAAAAAGTTTGTCTCAATGAAGTTCTGGTCAGTAATGGAGTGTGTAAGGTGGCACAACATACAGAAATACCACAGACGCCTGCTTACCACACATTTTTGGATAAATTAGTCAAACTTGAAAGTCGGGCCTCAGAAAGATACAAAGGAATATGGTACACTGAGAAGAGACCGGAGAAATGGACAATATTAGGTTTCATCACGAGTGTTTGGTCAAAAGTTAGGAGGAAATCATGATTAACTCATTCAGTGCCGGCGACGGATATATCCGTCGCCCGAAAGCGCCATCCAGAACATCTCGTTTAAATCATGCCCTACTGGGCGAAAAACTCAGTTTTAATATTGGTGTACATGCTTAAAACACCGCGGATTACAAGTCACGTCTGGTGATAATTTTCGTGGGGGGGGGGGTCTGTTTATACGCGCATACGCATATTCAACTTGTAAACCATGGCCTAGCCGAAGATATCTCCGTTCAAACGACGTATCGGGCAGCTCCGTACGTTGAGGCATTCAGGAGATAGAGCCGTCTTAATATAGGTGGTGAAAAATTGTGTTTTGTGGGCGTGACTAAAGTCTTGCAGAGTTCAAACTCTCTGAGAGGTCAACGTATACACCGTACAGATCTGTTAATTGGAAACCGATTTTGATTGCGTAAAGGGCGATTACTATAAATTCGGTCATTCCCTGATCCATCGAACACTTGGTTTAACACCAAACGATCGAGGAATGATGATTTGGACAACGTGCCCATTACGTCAATCAAACTATGTACCTTAAGGGGTTCGCCAAATTACGATGATAAATTACTATAGAAAACAGTAAGCTTGCTCTTATATCTTTTAATATATCGAACTGAAATTTGGTAGTAATGGGGTTTTCGATGCGCTGAATTCGATAGAATTGTCACCGGGTTACTCCGATGGCCCAAAAAGATGATTCATTGACGCTGTACATGTAGATACGTGTATCATACGAACTGGAAGTATACGCCGGACAGTTATAGAACGATTGGTGTAGGCCTATTGAACGGAAGCGATTGATTTTCAAATTGTTTTCTGTTTTGTCATCTGCTTCTCTAGTAAATCGGTTATTTTAAACGTCATCCCATTTAAAAAATTCGAAGGGTCTCATTTATCACCCCCTCCCACTCCCGATCCTTGCCACAACATAATGCTATGTTATTCCACCAGCAAAACAAATGCCTAAAACTGCACAGAATAGGTTAGTTAGATCGTCACATAAAACAGATTTGTAATTTCACAGAATCGGTCTTAATTTGAAGTACGCGTTGCCATGGCAACACGAAATTTTGGACCTGTGATGACCCTACAGTACCGAAATTGGACTTTCAAAGAACTTCGTGAGTAGGGCCTATAATATCAATTCTTGCTGTCAGTTCAATTCTTTCCAATATTGAATAATCAAACTAAATATATAGCTAGTGTAAATTATGGCTTTTTCCCCAGGAAACCTGGGTCCTGGCCAGCGATTTCCCCAGGAAACCTGGCACTGAATGAGTTAAATGAAATATTAATTTTTATTTATTAAATAATTGTTACACATAACATTATCTTAATTGTTTTAGCCCGAGGGGCAATGAATAAAATGTAATAAAATATCTAGTTTTAAAAGAGCAAGTTCGGTTTGAATGTCAGAATGAAACAAAATCTATATTATACATAGACAGAACACCATGCTCATTTTTATCGCAAATCATTTATTACATGTGTTATGAATGGCACAAAAATAAATTTCATGAGAGAGGAGCTGAAATGTGGCTATGCACCGTACACAATGAGTTCAATAAGAGATTTGAGATTCCAATGCAGTGTTGTGTTCTGTATTTATTCTACATCATTGTATCGAGTAAGGCCAATCCTTAATTGTGACCTTTATTATACCTCCCGCATCAAAGTTGTGGGGGTGTATACTGGAATCAGCTTGTCCAACCGTCCGTCCGTAGACACAAATTTGTCCAGAGCTTTTCTCAGTAGTTTTTTTTTATCATTTTCCATGAAACTTGGCACACACATCAAACACCATGGGAACCTGGGAACATGTGCACCTCCGATTATGACGTCTGTCAGACTTTTTTTGGTGGAGTTATCCCCCTTTTTCGATTTAGAAAATTTTAGCAACATGTATAATTTTGTCCAAGCTTTTATTCCTACATTTTTAGGTCAATGTTTTTTAAACTTGGCACAGATTTAGTACCATTGGAACCTGTGGACCTGCTATTATGACGTTTGTCTGACTTTTTTTTGTGGAGTTATTCCCGTTTTTTGACTTAGACAATTTTCACAACATGCATCATTTTGTCCGAGCTTTTATTCCTACATTTTTCAGCCAATAGTTTTAGGATTAGCGTTAGGGGCTTGTGCACCTGCAATGGGAATCTGTTATTTTATTAATTTAACTTAATGTTTACTGACATGTGAAACATCTTAGTGTTTTAAAAACACGGGGGTATCCTTAGTCCCATTGGGACAGTCACACCTCTAGTTGATACTATAACCACCATAATTGTGAAAAACAGCTAATTATTTGAGGTGTCAACAGTGCTCAGCGGGTAGTTGGGTAGATTTACATCATTGCTCCTGGTGTCAACGTTAACATGAAGAAGTTCCGGCTTGTGCTCCACAGTGGAACTTCCACTCATGGTATCACTATCAGGGTTATGAATGAATCTCAATGTAATCAAACACTTTTACAGTGATTTGTCATCAGACATGCCTAATCACATAGTAAGTTTAAAGGTACTCAATCCGAACAGAGGGTCCCCATCTCAACAGATTCCAACAACAACAATCCGATCAGAGGGTCCTATATTACTATTTCTTTTGCTTTGGGGGTAAAAAATATTTGATTCGAGTCGAGGAACCCATCTAACAAAGCTCAGAGTTATTAGATATTGATTTTTGAAATTTGTTATTTACTCGAGATGAGTACTAATAATTGCCTTCAACTGCCGTAATCTGCTCGGGATGTGTACACCAAAATCTATTCAAACAGACAAGGATGGATAACTCTAAAATCAAGTGGTAATAATAACGCAATTTTGACTGAGTTCTGGGCCAGAAAGTATTCCCGATAATGAAAAATAATAGATTTCTAAAATCGATATCTAACAAATCTGAGCTTTGATGGGTGACTTCCTCGACTCGAATCAAATATTTTTGACCCCCGAAGCCATTGAAATAGTAATTGAGAGGAGTTTTATCGGATTGAGTACCTTTAAACATTTGAGTCTAATTATTATTTTCAGAATATTTTTCAATACTTATACCTTTTCCAATGTTTTCCAAGTTTTGTTATCGTGTTCGACATTGATCCGCAATGCCACTGTAACAGTAGTGTTTACATAGCAATGGTTTTCATATGTGAAGTCTTGTTATTGGAGAGTTATTTTTAATGAAACTTAAAAGAAAGTTGATCTATATTGTACGGTACTTGTTGAAATTTGTTTTACAGACTTTTATAAAATTTATCTTATTTCACATGAACCCATCCATTTTGAAGGCCTTGGGTCACTTTAGCATGTTAATAATTGCTGTTGGGAGGTTTTGGTCAAGGGTGGTTACTGATTAATATTGAAGGTACACCTTGTGACTTGTTATGATAATTTAATCTAATTAAATTTGTTAAAATTAATAATAGCGAAGTTGCACTCCAATGTATACTTTTTTAATCGAATGGGAGAATCTAGGTCAGTTATGGACTCACATGATAAGCGCTATAGTCCTTTGCATACATGTATATGAGAAAAAATTTCCATTAAATTATAATAACAAGTTTCATGGTATGAACCTTAAAGACATATTATGGACTTGTTCGAGTGCGATAAACTTATAAGTTAGTACTCAGGTGCTATGACAACCTGGGGAATGTATCATTCTAATAAGATCACCTAAAATTTCATATGAATCGACAACACCACTCCATAGAAAACATCGTCCGAACTACTCAATTATAAAACAATCTTTAATTTTAATAGTACCATAATACGGAAAGTAGCCTCACGAAGTATAACTCTATTCTAATTTCCAGACTATGTCTATATAGTACATGGGGATCAAAATAAACACCTCAAGTTTAATGTCAGAAGTATTATAATTGTATATTCTTTCGATTGTCGTGCAGATACGTCTTGTGTATATAATTTTGAATCTTGATCACCGAAAAAGGTGTCGCGTTGTTGGAATTTCATGCTGAGACTACCTCTTTGTTTATATCACACCTTCTTTGGTGGCGCAACCTGCCAGGTTGGGCTCTTTCTGAATTACTTATTGTTTAGCTCTGGTTTCTCCTCAAACACGAATAAATCTTTCGCCTTTTACTAAAGATTTCCGTGCGGAGGAACACTACAACGAGCCTTATGGCTATTTTTCTCTCCCCTTAACCGGGGTAATTTTAAAATAAATTATAAATTACGAGTGTTCATAAACATTTAACGTTTAAGGGGGAGGGAGGTAACAGTAAAACAATTGCAGGAAGGTATGCCGTTTTTGGCACTTTCGGGGACCCACCACCCTCAAACCTGCAGAAAAAAAAAATGTTTTACTGCCAATTGTTTGACAACCACGCCCGCATAAAAACTCTACTGATATCACTCATATGATCTCATTTAGTTCAAATAACAAACAGTTTAACCTGTTTCAGAAGCTGTTTTAATTGAAAAAAAAATGTTTTATAAAATGCTGATCATCTGTAAACTGAGGTCATTGTGCAGGATTCACACAATTCCATAATTTCTAACTATTTCCTGATTGGTCTGTCAACCAGCCCATTATCTAACATATTCCATACCACTTCTATTATACTAAACTAGCTGAAACAGGCTCCCTGTATTGGGCATCGGAGACACCTGTGGCACCTTTGTGGGACTTCGCGCATATTTTAGTCTTTATTATAGACAGAGCCTTTATTCAGCAGAGGCCCCTTTGTGCGCTTCAAGCACATTTTGATCGTTGAAACATTTTGATTTATATATATTGTTTTAAATTATTTTTTTTATATTGAACTCCTTGCTCAATTTAACAAATCCAATTTTATTTTATTTTTTTTAATTCAAAATATTGAAAAACTAACAGCAATATAACATCCGCCAGGGTACCCCGAGTCACCACACCAAATTTGGTTGAACTCGGTCCAGGGGTCTGGGAGAAAAATCCTGACAGATCTTACTCGTTTACATATAGATGACAAGCAGTCACAGGTCTCTTTGATCGCCATTATAGTAAAGATCATGTCACATGCGGTCTTTATTTCCATTCGATTCGTTATGGTAATATATAATCCTTACAAATTAGCCAAAAATCCAATATTGCGGCCAAGATGGCCGCCGAAATGTGAAAAATTGCTATTTTTTGGACATTTCACCACCTTTCGTTTGTCTCTGTGGGAAAATATTGGCACATTGATGCGATTTTATACGTTTAACGTCTAGAAGAGTCATTAGCGAACACACTGGGACCATAATATGCATTCCTTGTTGGATATTTTTGTCAGATATCACGTTTTCCCAAATACCGGTATAATCCGGTCAAAGCCAAATCGACGCTAATAACGCAATGTCTGTTTCGAATCAATGAATGTTATTGCTATCATAACACAACCCATGCATATATATGTACAGGAGATACTCGAGCTAGGATCCTCTTATACCTGAGTTGAGAAATATTCACCCAAATCCAAGATGGCGGCCAAAATGGCCACCAGAAATAGAAAAATCACCGAAAATCGCTGATTTAACATCAGTGAGAGTTATTGTCACGACAACTCCACATCTGCTTACTATCAAGTTATTCCCGTTTTTTGACTTAGACAATTTTCACAACATGCATCATTTTGTCCGAGCTTTTATTCCTACATTTTTCAGCCAATAGTTTTAGGATTAGCGTTAGGCGCTTGTGCACCTGCAATGGGAATCTGTTATTTTATTACTTTAACTTACCGGGTAATGTTTACTGACATGTGAAACATCTTAGTGTTTTAAAAACACGGGGTAACCTTAGTCCCATTGGGACAGTCACACCTCTAGTTGATACTATAACCACCATAACAGCTAATTATTTGAGGTGTCAACAGTGCTCAGCGGGTAGTTGGGTAGATTTACATCATTGCTCCTGGTGTCAACGTTAACATGAAGAAGTTCCGGCTTGTGCTCCACAGTGGAACTTCCACTCATGGTATCACTATCAGGGTTATGAATGAATCTCAATGTAATCAAACACTTTTACAGTGATTTGTCATCAGACATGCCTAATCACATAGTAAGTTTAAAGGTACTCAATCCGAACAGAGGGTCCCCATCTCAACAGATTCCAACAACAACAATCCGATCAGAGGGTCCTATATTACTATTTCTTTTGCTTTGGGGGTAAAAAATATTTGATTCGAGTCGAGGAACCCATCTAACAAAGCTCAGAGTTATTAGATATTGATTTTTGAAATTTGTTATTTACTCGAGATGAGTACTAATAATTGCCTTCAACTGCCGTAATCTGCTCGGGATGTGTACACCAAAATCTATTCAAACAGACAAGGATGGATAACTCTAAAATCAAGTGGTAATAATAACGCAATTTTGACTGAGTTCTGGGCCAGAAAGTATTCCCGATAATGAAAAATAATAGATTTCTAAAATCGATATCTAACAAATCTGAGCTTTGATGGGTGACTTCCTCGACTCGAATCAAATATTTTTGACCCCCGAAGCCATTGAAATAGTAATTGAGAGGAGTTTTATCGGATTGAGTACCTTTAAACATTTGAGTCTAATTATTATTTTCAGAATATTTTTCAATACTTATACCTTTTCCAATGTTTTCCAAGTTTTGTTATCGTGTTCGACATTGATCCGCAATGCCACTGTAACAGTAGTGTTTACATAGCAATGGTTTTCATATGTGAAGTCTTGTTATTGGAGAGTTATTTTTAATGAAAATTAAAAGAAAGTTGATCTATATTGTACGGTACTTGTTGAAATTTGTTTTACAGACTTTTATAAAATTTATCTTATTTCACATGAACCCATCCATTTTGAAGGCCTTGTGTCACTTTAGCATGATAATAATTGCTGTTGGGAGGTTTTGGTCAAGGGTGATTACTGATTAATATTGAAGGTACACCTTGTGACTTGTTATGATAATTTAATCTAATTAAATTTGTTAAAATTAATAATAGCGAAGTTGCACTCCAATGTATACTTTTTTAATCGAATGGGAGAATCTAGGTCAGTTATGGACTCACATGATAAGCGCTATAGTCCTTTGCATACATGTATATGAGAAAAAAATTCCATTAAATTATAATAACAAGTTTCATGGTATGTACGTTAAAGACATATTATGGACTTGTTCGAGTGCGATAAACTTATAAGTTAGTACTCAGGTGCTATGACAACCTGGGGAATGTATCATTCTAATAAGATCACCTAAAATTTCATATGAATCGACCACACCACTCCATAGAAAACATCGTCTGAACTACTCAATTATAAAACAATCTTTAATTTTAATAGTACCATAATACGGAAAGTAGCCTCACGAAGTATAACTCTATTCTAATTTCCAGACTATGTCTATATAGTACATGGGGATCAAAATAAACACCTCAAGTTTAATGTCGGAAGTATTATAATTGTATATTCTTTCGATTGTCATGCAGATACGTCTTGTGTATATAATTTTGAATCTTGATCACAGAAAAAGGTGTCGCGTTGTTGGAATTTCATGCTGAGACTACCTCTTTGTTTATATCACACCTTCTTTGGTGGCGCAACCTGCCAGGTTGGGCTCTTTCTGAATTACTTATTATTTAGCTCTGGTTTCTCCTCAAACACGAATAAATCTTTCGCCTTTTACTAAAGATTTCCGTGCGGAGGAACACTACAACGAGCCTTATGGCTATTTTTCTCTCCCCTTAACCGGGGTAATTTTAAAATAAATTATATATTACGAGTCTTCATAAACATTTAATGTATTTGTCAGCTGGTTGTTTATTAAAACGTTTAAATGGGGAGGGAGGTAACAGTAAAAACAATTGCAGGAAGGTATGCCGTTTTTGGCACTTTCGGGGACCCACCACCCTCAAACCTGCAGAAAAAAAATATGTTTTACTGCCAATTGTTTGACAACCACGCCCGCATAAAAACTCTACTGATATCACTCATATGATCTCATTTAGTTCAAATAACAAACAGTTTAACCTGTTTCAGAAGCTGTTTTAATTGAACAAAAAATGTTTTATAAAATGCTGATCATCTGTAAACTGAGGTCATTGTGCAGGATTCACACAATTCCATAATTTCTAACTATTTCCTGATTGGTCTGTCAACCAGCCCATTATCTAACATATTCCATACCACTTCTATTATACTAAACTAGCTGAATCAGGCTCCCTGTATTGGGCATCGGAGACACCTGTGGCACCTTTGTGGGACTTCGCGCATATTTTAGTCTTTATTATAGACAGAGCCTTTATTCAGCAGAGCCCCTTTGTGCGCTTCAAGCACATTTTGATCGTTGAAACATTTTGATTTATATATATTGTTTTAAATTATTTTTTTTTATATTGAACTCCTTGCTCAATTTAACAAATCCAATTTTATTTTATTTTTTTTAATTCAAAATATTGAAAAACTAACAGCAATATAACATCCGCCAGGGTACCCCGAGTCACCACACCAAATTTGGTTGAACTCGGTCCAGGGGTCTGGGAGAAAAATCCTGACAGATCTTACTCGTTTACATATAGATGACAAGCAGTCACAGGTCTCTTTGATCGCCATTATAGTAAAGATCATGTCACATGCGGTCTTTATTTCCATTCGATTCGTTATGGTAATATATAATCCTTACAAATTAGCCAAAAATCCAATATTGCGGCCAAGATGGCCGCCGAAATGTGAAAATTTGCTATTTTTTTGACATTTCACCACCTTTCGTTTGTCTCTGTGGGAATATATTGGCACCTTGATGCGATTTTATACGTTTAACGTCTAGAAGAGTCATTAGCGAACACACTGGGACCATAATATGCATTCCTTGTTGGATATTTTTGTCAGATATCACGTTTTCCCAAATACCGGTATAATCCGGTCAAAGCCAAATCGACGCTAATAACGCAATGTCTGTTTCGAATCAATGAATGTTATTGCTATCATAACACAACCCATGCATATATATGTACAGGAGATACTCGAGCTAGGATCCACTTATACCTGAGTTGAGAAATATTCACCCAAATCCAAGATGGCGGCCAAAATGGCCACCAGAAATAGAAAAATCACCGAAAATCGCTGATTTAACATCAGTGAGAGTTATTGTCACGACAACTCCACATCTGCTTACTATTGTGAGTTGGGAACACTGAGTCGAAGAACTGTCCTTATATTGCATCCAAATAAAAGTCCCCCAAATCCAAAATGGCGGACAGATTTAGAAAAATCACCGAAAATCCCTCATATTCATACCATTGGGCATTATTTTCGAGACAACTCCACCAATGCTTACAGGTGGGATGGGAATAATGTGGTAAAGTAATTACCTTACATCCCATGCAAGAAATGGTTTTCCAAATATAAGATGGCGGCCGATATTTGAAAACACGCCTACATTCCTTTACTTTCTTGCGATGGGCGTTATTGTTTCGCGAATTCTAACCACCATTACATGTTGATATTGATTATTGATATGACTATTCATTTGAGTTTGGCAATTGATACTCAAGGTCAAGATGGCAGCTAAACTCGAGTCCAGAAATTGAAAAGAAATTGATATTTTCACATACAAATTTCAACGTTTTGTCATAACGATATGTATGGACGAAACTATACACAAACCATATATTAGTTCAACTTAAAATGTATCAAAACGCACAACATTGCTCGTATCCTTCTAAAAGTACGAACACCCACAATTAATATCGCGATGTGGCATTTCGAAATCCATTCGATACTTCGCGCCGATAATGGCCGTAACCGTAGGTGCGCCGAATAGCCATATTAGAACAATTACCCGATAACATATTCTGACTTGCCACGTCCTTAATGATCTGGACCAGTTTCCATTTCTTTGCCTGAAAAATCTAGGTCGATCACACCGACAAAGTATTCAACACTTCCTGGGAGAAGGGTCCCTCTAATCATAACGTTTCAAACAATTAATTTTCCGGTGTCTAGCTTAAGATTTTAAATATTTGCTAAATATGGGATTTATTCGTCATCTTGAACGAGAAAGGCATATGGTCGATAAGTATACAAGCTTACAGAAGGTCATCTCTATGTATGTCTTTCTCATACCCCACTGGGATAACGACATGTACACCTGGCGAACTTTCCAGTTAACTAGTCACTTCTCAATAGATGGTTCAACTCACAACTTAGCGAACGTATTGGTATACGTGGACAACTTCGGCAGTTTTTCGAAGGTAGCTAGTTGTCGCATTCCCTTGGACAGATGCCTATCTGCTAAGGAGAAGACCATAATGTACCGACTACCAAGTCCCACACTTCTTGACCGTGATCCTAAGCAAACTGTGCGACGCCCCGCAGTCGTCTCGTCGAATAGCTCTCAGCAGAGAAGAACAATACTCGCGGTGCTAGTTTGTGGACATGCGCCATGACGGTGGGAATGAAATGGTCCACGGTATACACCCCTACACCAGGTGCATGTTTCATATATAGAATGTCATGCTTGCTGGTGTTTTTGGTGTGGTAAGATTGTATTTCCACATCCGTTTCAAGGCCGTTCTGAATCAACTTGTCCAGACGTATAATTTTGTCTGGATAATACTACCATAGCCTCACCGGAACAGTCGGATAGGCTAAAGGATGATGTCTTTATGGAATGAAGGTATGCGTTGTTGTTATTATACTCGCTCAGGGTAATGTCAGTATGTGGGCGGTATTATTCAAGAAAATGTCAGGAACTGTGGTGCATTTATTTCACTGTGTGTTTAAAGAACAATGTATAGTCTCGACGGCAATGGAAGTGTACGTTGGTGAACGTGACCTTTATTGTCATATAGCTTTATATTACATAACTTTAGAATATAGTACTGAGTTAATATGTATCATGCAGGACAATGGTTTTGAATGGTGATGTTACAAAGAAATCACTCGCTTGGTGTACCCAACGTAGGTTAAACTAAATGCAAGATCTCATCAAAGTAACATTCCTCTAGATCATCTTCGCGTTCAACATTTCACCCTTGTGTTGATGGCATTGTACTTTCTTGAACCATACCGGCCACCACCCAGCGTGATTATGACATATCAACTATCAAATGCATCGCCCATAAGACTACATCCCAGTCTAGTGGGAGTTAAAACGTAGTAGCCAATGGTACACACCTGGTCCAGTTGATTAAGAGTGGCTTCCAAACGGATTGGAAGATACAATCTTAGCATACAAGGGAAGCAAAGCCACATGAGATCATGTCTGAATCTAAAACATGCACAACGAAGGGGCGGTGCAGTCATGGTCCAATTTCATTTCCACTAACATGACACATGCCCACAAGCTAGCAACATGTGTATTGTTATTATCTGCTTGGATCTGTACGGTGAGACGATTGCTGGGCGCGACCAGGACTGTTATGATCGTGGTCAAGAAGTGTGGGTATATTATGCATTATGGTCTACTACGCCTTAGCAGAAAGGCATCCGTCAAATGTTAGGCGTTCAACATTCGAAGCCATATACAGAAGTTGTCCGGCTACGCCAGTACGTGAATATGTCCATTGATGAACCATATATTGGGAAGTGGCTGGATGGGAAGATCACCAGATGTACATTTTGTTATCCACATAGGTAACCAAAATAGAAAAATACGCAGATAGAGAGGTCCTTCTGGAAGCTAGTATACGCACCAACCGCATACCTTTCTAGTTTATCACACAAGATGAAGCTCAGATCCCATATGTAGCATCTGAATTATTCCATAAGCTACCACGAATGAAGTTCGCCAAGAATAAGGTTAGAATTCCCAGCTTTCGAGACAAACACGTGCGCTTACCACACTGTTGGTGTGAGCGAGATAGATTAATGGGACGAAGAGACGGATGCTGGTCCAGATAATGCTGAATGTGGCAAATCAGAATAAGCTCAGGTACTGTTGTTTTGATTCTTGGAAGTCATAATATGATTATTCGGCGCACCCATATACGGTTACGGCCATTATGGGCGCTTAGTGGAGAATGGATTTCGAAATGCCACATCGCGATGATTGTGGTTTTTCATCCTTCCAGAAGGCGACGACCTTTGTTGGAAATAATAGACGGCTTATGTACCGTTTCGTTCAATCCATATTGATATCATGACAAAAAGTTGAAATTAGTATGTGACAATTTCGACTTCTTTTCAATTTCTGGCCGCCAGTTTGGCAGCCATGTTGACTGTGAGAGTTGGCCAAACTCAAATGAATACTTCATATCAATGTTCCATGTGAACATGTAATTGTGGATAGAATTCGCGTAACAATAACGTCCATACTAAGAAAGTGAAGGGATGTAAGCGTATTTCAAATTTCGGACGCCATTTTGGCCGCCATCTTCGATTTGGAAAACAATTTCCTTCATCAGATGCAAGGTAATTACTTCCCCTCAGTATTTTCAACTCAACTGTCAGCATGTGTGGAGTTTTCTCGACCATAATGCCCAATGATGTGAAAATGAGGGATTTTCGGTGATTTTTCAAAATTTGTCCACCATTGTGGGCGCCATTTTGGATTTGGGGAACTTTTATTTGGATGTGATATAAGTACAGTTCTTCGTCTCAGTGTTCCCAACTCACAATAGTAAGCAAGTGTGGAGTTGTCGTGACAATAACTCTCACTGATGTTAAAATCAGCGTTTTCGGCAATTTTTCTATTTCTGGTGGCCATTTTGGCCGCCATCTTGGATTTGGGTGAATATTTCTCAACTCCGGTATAAGAGGAATCCTAGCTCGAGTATCTCCTGCACATATATACGCATGGGTTGTGTTATGATAGCAATAACATTCATTGATTCGAAACAGACATTGCGTTATTAGCGTCGATTTTGCTTTGAACGGATTATACCGGTATTTGGGAAAACGTGATATCGGACAAAAATATCCAACAAGGAATGTATATTATGGTCCTCGTTTGTTCGCCAATGACTCTGCTAGACGATAAATGTAAAAAATCGCGTCAAGGTGCCAATTTTATCCCACAGAGACAAACGAAAGGTGGTGAAATGTCAAAAAATAGCAAATTTTCACATCTTGGCCGCCATATTGGATTTTTGTGTCAGACTTTTGGCTAATTTGTAAGGGTTGTATATTACTATAAAGAATCGAACGGAAATCAAGACCGCATGTGACATGATCTTTACTATAATGGCGATCAAATAGACCTGGTGCATATAAAAAAATGGCCGCCATGATGGACGCCATCTTGTCTGGAGTCTCTGCGGACACTTTTTTTTCTTGTTAACAACCGAAAAAAATTAGAGGAGACATTAAGAAAGAAAATTAGTGGGGTGAAGTTGAGTCCTGGTGGGGGGGGGGGGGGTGCAGAAGTCTACCAATATCTCCCGGACTTGCTATTATTTGGGATCAATCAAATGAAAGATGCTATACATATATAGAGAACGCCAAATGACTAAGTTACGGCAAAAATCAAGCCTATCGAAGGCTTTCGGCGGCCATCTTATTCATCGGAAATAGTTCAAATTGTGATCAAGTTCATGCATGTGCTATTTATGAATTATGCGCTCAACTGATAGATATAGGCGTTGCAGATGGATTGGAATCTGAAATCCGAGACGGCTCCTGCAAGTCATGTTGTTTTTAAACGAAATCTGGAAAATTTCTGCAAAATCCCCCGTTTTACCATCGCCGGAAAACGTGGAAAATTTAGCCATTTATCCGAGCTATGGCAACGATGTCGCCACGGACGTGTCGGCGAAGGATTCCCCTTTCAATCAATACCCCAAGCGTCATCCATTTCCATTTCTATCCATAGCATTTAATAACATTTTGAACACCGAACATTGTCTCCAGAGAGCGTAAGAAGACAGATTGAAACGACTCAAGGCGGATAGATTCTCAGAAATTCACCAGCATTCAGCTTATTATAGATAAAAATCAATCAACATTCAACTAACAAATCCAGATCTCAGTGATCTTTTGTCGGCTAATAATGTATTTACTTATACAAATCAACACACAATAAACCTGGAATATGAAGATGTGTGCGCTGATTGGCTAGACGGAATAAGCATTGACGTCGGTATTGTTAATATTTATGTACATGAGGTCACGAAAAGGAGAGTGAAAAATAGGAAATATTTCAGAATTACCCTGTGATTTGTTCGTTATAAAAATAGATAACGACGATGACATTATCCACATTCCAAATCTGATATCTATTATGATCACATAAATAAACCAGTACATTTCATGTGCGAACGTGATCAACAAAACTGATCGTATCGCACTCACATTCAGACTTGAGCAGCATTTCCACTTACATATACTAATTTCAAACCTGTATTTGAGTTATCACCAGGACATCTAAATAAACTACAAATTATATGCGTCAAACGTAGTCGAACCGGACCTTTAGTAACTTTGTCAATTAGCGGCAGCAGGATATGTATATAGCCTTAATATAATGCATATGAAACTTCGAATTGATTCGTGAATGACTTGTCGGATGTCTCGCACACGTAATCGACCTCACCAACGTTCTTTTTGGCATATAGCTAGTAGTGGAGTAGATAAGTAAAACGAATTGTTCACTTCGTGACTAAAGCATGAAATTTTGCACATATGTACATTTAAAGAGCGTTCGTGATTATATAATTTATAAAATGTCACAATTAATCTTACCATGGAATCTGCGATTTAAAATTAGGCATATACAGTAAGTTAATGGCACATTTTAGGGCAAAATTGTAACTCCCTGTTCAAGATGACCGTCAAAATGGCAAGTGGAAAATTTGACGTTTTTTTCACTAATATCTTCTAGACCAGTTTCTTCTGTATTGAACTGGTTCGGAAATGTGACTTTATTTTGTATTATTCATGTTAACTGATCATTTGAGCAATGAAATGTGCCATTCATGATATCCCAGCCCCTTCCGATCCCTCAATAATTCGATTTTACAGAACACTGTATGAAATTTCACAAAAATCACCATTTGGATTATAGTCATATTTCCACAAGAAATGAGCAGAACTGTGCAAAGTAATTGACGCATACCATTGCTCATGAATATTTCAAATAAATGGAGCCAAAATGGTCACTTTTGCTCAAAATGGCTGTCAAAATGGCTGACAAAATATGGAAAGTGGTAAATATTGTCCCAGCGTGCCATGCAAATGGACCAAAAGTCATGGATGGTGCATAAAATTGGCTGTTCTGTTGTATATGCATTGAATACGAGCATTTATGATGCATTTGGGATAAGTGTTACTATTGTATCATGCACAGAAATGTGTTTTGTTAGGGATGTCGTAGCTGATTGTATAGTCCTATAGGGGTCAATTAACGAACCGGCGGCTGACTCGGCTGTCTCCGATTACAACTTTTAGTCGAAAAAAAATGAAATAAAAGATTTACAAAATATCTTTTTAATTTCTTTAATTTGTAATTGGCCTCGAAATACAACTTTTTATTATTTTTAATGTCCTGCTACGCCAACACCACTGAACGTGTAGTTCCTTGATAAACGTATCGGAAAGCGAGGTAGACATCAGTAGGATTATGATCTTGTCATTATGTAAATAATATTATATATTTTTTTAAAAGCATTAAAAAATAATTCCACGTTTTATTTCAGGTGTTTATGATTACAATTGTTGGGCAAATATTGGGGAATGAGGTTTAGTGCCCAAATGTTACTATTGAGCACTAAATTAAATTAAAGCTTCAAGACCTAAAATTCAAGTTGGCTGTAGCAACCCTTGCTGTGATTAAAAAGGTACTGGCAATTTCCGTACGGGATATACTTTTGCAGGATGTATGTATTTGCCGATGTATCTTCGCGGATGTCTCCTTGTTGCAGTATGTTAATTTTATGACAGCGTAATTAGTTTCGATATTTTGGCGTGAACAATGACTCTTGAAGAGTTTATTGCGGGAATACAATGCATACCATAATGTTCAGGTAACTATGCTGTACCGTAAAATGGGGTGACTTTGGACAGTGAGGTTTCTTCTGACAGTATTAATCTCTAAGGGTACAAACATCAAACGCTTTCTTATGTTTACCTTTTGGATTTTTCACATTGAAAACACCCGTTTGTGGGCCCTTAAAATTCCTTTGCGGTGATTTCGGACACTATATAGCCCAGGGTAAGCATCTTCCGCCACGACCGCTAATATAGCCTATCTATATTTTTTCGCTATAAATGAAATGTGTCCAGACATATAATTATGTCTACAGAAGGGATATTTTCTATTATTCATAAAGCCAACATAGCGATGTTGTGATATTTGTTTTTATTGCCCCTTGTTGGTGTCCGAAATAACCCCCGACAACTCAACACTGTGAACATATGTCTTCGTTGGAATGTAGACTAAGGGTCGCATTGCGAAGTATCCTGAGTGTATTTAATCCGATTAGTAGATTTTTGGTCCACATTTAGAGGTTTTCTGGTTTGGTGAATGATAAACTTTCTGTGCAGTTGTTGTAATGATTTGAAGGACTAGTTGTTTTAACGGAATTCTGAGGTGGTGCTTTCATGAAACCTTGAAGGCATTGTGATTAGTCTCCGTAATCGGTGGTGAATGACACCTTATCGGATATTATTTCATAATGACTCTCAAGATTGTTTGTAAATCATTCAGTGTTTAGCCGCCGTGTATATTGGCTTCTGTTGGTCAATTGCAGACCTCTATTTCGATTCAAATTAGAACAAATAACAAAGAAAAGATACATGCCAGCCGAAAACAATTCTAATGTATAAGAGAACCGAGAAAATAACAGTTTAGTGCATTTGCCGCGCGCTGGCAACATGTCAACATAATAACATGTCAATCGTCAAGGCGTTTGTCATTTGGTTGGCAATGGGTGTTTGAATATAAGCAATACTATATTGGTGTATCAATGTAATGGCCGTTGCATGTTTGGCGATGAACCTTTCAACCAATCGGGACGTATGCGCCTCTTGTGAACACATCATACGTGAATACATATTTCATAATTATCATAACTTTAGTTTGGCACGTCCGATTTTAAAAATGTGTTCATATGCTTTCTCACCAAGCACATACCATACACATATATACACAAACAAATGCATATAATCAACTATATATACAAAGCCATTACCTATATAGACATTTTTCACAATCACTACATTAAAGCTCGAATATATTTTATATATGCGTAATAATAAGATCTAGATGGCGTTACCATTTCTGACTATGTTTTACTTGCCAATAGAAGCATTGTCTATTGTGGGTGTCATGTGAACTGTGGTGTAATCACTCGACTGAATATGAGTGAGCTTTGACTCCACAACAAGTATTGACTGTTTCGTTGATTTTGTTTTAAAATGCTCCGAAATTTCCATTGGGTTGGTAAACATCTAGGCCCTCTGGGTATATCTAGTTGATAGTTGTGTTCGGAGTTGAGGACAGACAGTCCTTTATAGATTACATCAGAAATATATGAATCGTCTCCTGTGGA
This sequence comes from Siphonodentalium dalli, assembly GCA_032622095.1. Lineage (NCBI taxonomy): Eukaryota > Metazoa > Mollusca > Scaphopoda > Gadilida > Siphonodentaliidae > Siphonodentalium > Siphonodentalium dalli. The sequence continues at coordinate 86,220,477 of CP136064.1, read as the reverse complement.
GCCTTCGGTTTGGGAAATTTGCCGCCCTCGTCTGGGCCCTCCATTATATCTAGTAGATAGTTGTGTTCGGAGTTAACGACCGATAATCCTTTGTAGATTACATCTGCTGTGCTTCATGGCATTCTACATCCTTGTTGATAACCGGTTAAAGCGCGATATCGGGTGCCACATCTCATTACCCTTTCTTCTGTTGCAGTATATAGGCGCAGGATATAATTTCCATAGCGACTAACACATTGCAATGGGACTAAGGTATGTTTTACATGCAGCTCGTGTAATTTATGAATGTATATATTGAGTCAATTTATTAATGCGTTGACAGAACGAGTGAAAATTACTTCATGTGCGTGAACAATTTATAATTTCTGATCGAAATGACTATCGATCGGATAGATATATATCTAGTTTATTATTATATAAAATCCCGTTTGTCCCTCGGAAAGATGGCTTTAAAAAAAAATATACTTTATTCCAACACAAAGACAATACATACAGCTATATACATAAAACATAACAAATTAATTGTATAGTTGACATAAAATTGTTGGTGTATGTTATCGGAGATTTGTAGGCATGTTATATTGGTTAGAAACGGAGACGACAGTAAGCTATAAGCTTTTTTGGTCGATCCGCCCACTTAGAAAGATGATACCCAATATTCTTAAAATGGTATGTATACAAGATATTGGTACCATGCTGTCTCACGAATACCTCATTCAGACAGCATGGGACCAATATCTTGTATCTGGTCGTTGCTATTTGATTGGGTATTTAGTGGCTGATTGATTATATGTTCGTTATAATGTATTGAAATTGTATGATAGGTAGATGTGACGTTAGGAGGTGTGAGAGAGAGAGAGGGAGAGAGAGAGAGAGGAGAGAGAGAGAGAGAGAGAGAGAGAGAGAGAGAGAGAGAGAGAAGAGAGAGAGAGAGAGAGAGAGAGAGAGAGAGAGAGAGAGAGAGAGAGAGAGAGAGAGGGCGAGAGAGAGAGTAGGAAGATGAGGAGTAGGAAGAGGAATAATGCTTATTAATGATTTTAAGGATACGTCACCAGTGTAACCAATGCATAGTGAAATGTACCGGAGTCGAGATCACAGGAAAACATGCGGAAAACTTAAGAGAAACGTCTTGTTCTGAGGATGTACTTCTGGAACTCTTCAAAAATTTGCAGATTTATGTGTTTATTTAGGAATAGGTTTGTTGTAATGTTAACAAAATGAGGTATATTCTCTAAAATAATTTGACGAGCTAATATAAAATGTGGGCATTGAAATATGAAGTGTTCGCAATCCTCGATCTGACCACACATACAGAGGTTTGTGTCGGATATATGGTTTTCCAGTTTGTGGGCATTTAAATCACTGCATTTAGCTCTTAATCGTCCATGTTGAATCTGGGCACTTCTCGTGTAACAGAAGGAAAACCAAGGTTTTTTTCGGGATTATATTTGAGTTTATCAATTGCTTAAATTCATGTGGATCTTCTGTATTTTGCAAGTTTGGATCAAGTGTGTTCCAGTTTCTTGTCGTTGCTATGACAAATGATTTGCGATGAGACTCACTTTTATATTTCGGTAAACGGAATTCATTTGCATTTCGGGTTTCTTTGTCCGAGGCTTCAATACTCGGGGAGGGACGATATTCTTTAGGTATTGTGGCACGGTTCCTTTAAAGGTACTCAATCCGAACAGAGGGTCCCCATCTCAACAGATTCCAATAACAACACTCCGATCAGAGGGTCCTATATTACTATTTCTTTTGCTTTGGGGGTAAAACATATTTGATTCGAGTCGAGGAACCCATCAAACAAAGCTCAGAGTTATTAGATATTGATTTTTAGAAATTTGTTATTTACTCGAGATGAGTACTAATAATTGCCTTCAACTGCCGTAATCTGCTCGGGATGTGTACACCAAAATCTATTAAAACAGACAAGGATGGATAACTCTAAAATAAAGTGGTAATAATAACGCAATTTTGACTGAGTTCTGGGCCAGAAAGTATTCCCGATAATGAAAAATAATAGATTTCTAAAATCGATATCTAACAAATCTGAGCTTTGATGGGTGACTTCCTCGACTCGAATCAAATATTTTTGACCCCCGAAGCCATTGAAATAGTAATTGAGAGGAGTTTTATCGGATTGAGTACCTTTAATCATTTTGTGGAAAAGAAATAGCTTGGCTTTGTCACGTGGCGTTTTCAGTTGTTCCCAGTCGATTTCTTCCAATAATTTATCATTACTAACAGATCTAGTCAGTCCAGTGACTATATACGAGCTGCTTCTAGTTGAATGCGTTCTAATCTATCTGAATCAGTGGCGGTACAGTTTGCCATACAATACTGGCATATTCCAGACAAGGTCGTACTAATGTGACATAGAATTTTTCGAGTGATTTCCTGTTTAGTACATACTTTTGTTTCCGAAGAATGGATATCTTTTGCCAGGCAGTTTTTATAATGTAATCAATATGAGGGCCCCATTTGCCTTCATCATTAAGTATTATTCCAAGATGCTTATGTTGGTGAACGACGGTTAAGGGAACATTGTCCATTAATAGGTTAGGGTGGGATAGTATATTTGTTTTTCGAGTAATAATCATAGTTTCAAATTTGTTAGCATTGAAGTTTAACAACCATTTCTTGGACCAAGAGTGTAGTTTATTTATGTCAGTTTGGAGTAAATCGGCAGCTTCGTTTGGGTCAGTAACAGGCAGAAATATCGAAGTATCGTTTGCGAATAGGCGTATTTCACTGCTAATTCCACAGACAAGGTCGTTAATGTAGATTTAAAAAAGTATAGGTCCCAACACTGATCCCTGTGGTACCCCTGCTCTGACTGGCTTCCAAGTATTCGACATCGACCTGTATGCATTTTATAAGTGATTATGAGGTATAAGACATCTCTCTTCGTTTCATAGAGAGATTTATCAAATGACAATATACAGAGTATATAGTTATCAAAATGAAAGCTCATATGGCTACCTGCATTTCCATACTAACCATGCAAAATTGTACTATTAAATTAGATTGATGTACACCATAGCAAAGTCATTGCATGTAAATATCTTTAATAAAAGCATTCAGGAAAATATTTACAATTTTCATGGCCGCACCTACCTAAAAAAAAGTCCGTCCATGATGTATCTATAAATTTAGTTCTGCACCCCTCCCCGGGCCCCCTGAGTAATCAGGTGAAAATTATGACAAATCAAACCACCAGCATGTAAATGATATGTTTCAATTGTTTTACGACATCTTATCAGGTGACAGGGTTTGAAATATATGGTATGAGCCACTAAATGTGATCACGGCAGCATGAATAGATATACCTGCATGGTAACGCACGAAATCAGGCGTTGTCTGCACTTGATCGCATGCTTTTGTATAATTTCCTTGTATAATGTCACTACAAAGCGGCGAACGACGCAAATAATATAATGTATAATTATGTATGTGCAATGCGATGACAATTTTAGTCAAAATTAAACGTAGAAGTAAATCAACATTTACAGTTGGCACATTGTTTTGACCGCCGCTGACCACGTGCATGGTTTGTTATTGTTTACAATTTCAGATCGGTACGAGACTGCGGTGGAGATGGAAGTTACTGGTCTAAATTATATAATAGATCAGCAAAATTCACAAGGAGCATGTTTAATGTGGCGACAGTCGCGATCCTAGCGTTAATTCGAGAATTGATCATTGGTTTGTAAACGGTAGTTATTAAAATGTCAACTGCGATAATTGAATATTACCGGAAATATATCATTGATTTTGCTGTTGGATATTGATTGGAATACGAAAATATTGAATTGAAATTGAACATTAATTCTGCGTTGATTAATTGATGTGGATATGATATCTATTAAATATAAGAATGACAATTAGGTCTATTAATTTGAAACAAACGTCGCACTTTTGTCGACTACAATTCGAGTCGTCGGTAATGATACGTTTGTTCCGAGGGTAACTATAACTATAACATACTTTCATTAAAAAGACGTATTTCATTTACATGTCGAGTCTGGGCATTAATTCACGTGCACTCCCGAATGTGTTTAATCATTTGGCCGCGATTAATCTGTCTTCAAAATGATATTTCATTTACCCTGAGAAGGGATAATTTAATACATACATTTTTTTGATAACGCGACAAATCGAAATTCACTGGAATACAAGGCTTTGTTTAATTATAAATTTAATAATTGCTCATGACATTCAACGGAATTCTGATATACGCATGTTTGATATGTCAACATGTCTGGGAAACGCTGCCCTCTATGTTTATATACGCAAATCGTAAATTTGACCTATAGACCGTGAGCTACATATGTCCACCCTCCCCTATGCGAATTTTTGCTGACCATGTTTTTTTCAGATAAAATGATTTGTTTCACGCATTATTTCTGCTTGTTTGCCACTCTGGCGTTGGAGCTTTTTCATTTTATAGCAATTTTCAACAAACTACTGTGATTTTTTTTGCGATAAAATCCTTATTGTGGACAGGGGAAGTATTTCTCACAATATTAATACTAAAAATATATTTATGTGAACAAACTCAGTTTCATTCGAACGGTATATAATAAGTGTCCGCGTCGATAGCGTTACATGGGCACCTGACTCGATATTTTTCTTAAAGTGACACCGACAATATTATTTTTTATTTATTTTGAAGATATATCCGAAAAAGTAATGCGTGCATAGCGTAATTAAACTATGAACAATACCGATGTTTCCATGATTTTCCACGTAAGCATAGGCCAGGACAGTTTCTATATAACAACACACGAACACTTGAATGTGTCAATGTTCACTTGTTTCGAGGCCGATTTTTTTGTTTACAATTTTTAAAGATGGCCGCCAAAATTGAATATCTGAACTAGTTTCTGCTGTTTGGAACTGGTTTTTATTTTGTTTATTTCGTATTTTTTTTATATTAACTGATCATTGGGGCAATGAAATAAGCATTTCTTGGGGTCCTATCCCCTTATGATCCCTCAAAAGTTTGATTTTACATAACGCGGTATAAAATTTCACACAATCAAATCACAGTTGGGTTTCTAGTAATATTTCAACAAGAAATGAGCAGAACTGTGTAATGTAAGTGGGGCATGCCATAACCCATGAATATTCCAACACATAGGAAAAAAAATTACTTTAACTAAAAATATGGAAAATTGTAGATATTGCCCCAGTGTGCCCCAGTGTGTCCTGCAATCGCTTAAAAGTTGTGGTTGATGAATAAAATTGCCTATTTATTAAACCTCTATACTCTGAATTCTAAGATGTCTGATGCACCATGGTTAATTGTTACTATTGTATGCAAGATATTACCAGAAATAATGTATTTTTCTTTTACAAAAAAAAATTGGCAAAAAATCTCTTTTCAGGTTTGAATCATTTTTGTTCGAGTAAAATGTAACTATCTTTGGTAAGAAAAGTTTTTTGTTTTGATATATCTTAAATATGTTACACTAAGGTGTTTAGTGACCAAATTACTCAAGATGGCTTCCAAATTGCAACTAATTGGGTAAAAAGTATTTTGTTTCCACATATATCCGGAAAATAATTATCTGCTGTTCCGAAAATTAGCAAAGTGTGACTCAATTGGTTATTAGACATGTTAGTTAATCGACTGACAACTAAATATTATATTATGGTTGTCCCAGTACCTTATGAGGTATTGGAAATTAATGTTAAAGTATGCAGTGTGGAATTGTGCCGAAATTTTTGGGGATTCTGGTCATGTTTTTGAAATGAAATGGGCAGAACTTTGAAACGAAGCTGAGAGGAACGATAATATGGGGCTAATCTAGCCCATTAGCATCAAAATTTATCAACTATTGTTAGGAAAATCGTTTAACATTTCCACCATTGTGCATAAACGCCACCAAGAAGTGGCACTCTCTGACATGACCTCTCTATCGATTAACATATTTTCAATTCTTTAATCTCAATAAATCAATAATCATGATATATGAGATATACAAGATTCAAATACAAATATATGACAAAAGCACATTTAACAGGTACATAAATATATTTTATAGTATATGTAATATTAATGTTAATGCATACATTGAAGGCACATCCACCCAAAAACAGGGTGGATGTGCCCGATTCTATATATAAGACTATCTATTTATTTGATACTTTGAGTTATTGTGGACAGCGATAAACACCCAAGGTAAACATGCACAACCCACCAGGACCATAGAGTCACCCCATATATACATAAACACCACACATTATGACAACATAGTCGCTCGCATTATACACACACAGCTCACCCATGACCACACAGCCATACATGTGTATACCCATACACACCACACATGACCATACACCCATCAGTAACAATGCAGATACACCAGGTATACTTCCTATACACCTGACCCATGACCATATCGTCACTCTATACATATTCACAACAATAATGATCATACAGTCAATCATTGTATACATATTGGCCTCACCATTGGGCATACAGTCACTCCCTGTATACCTATTCTGACACCATGGCCAAATAGCCACTCAATATATACATATACACACCGCCCATGACCATAAAGTCACCCAATGTATACGTAATTACGCACCTCACCAATGGCCATATAGCCACACATACCCCTCACACACGACCATACAGCCACACAAGTGTTTACCCGTACACCCACACTGCCACGATTAATCACACATTGTACACCAGCTAAACTCCTATACCTGACCCATGACCATATAGTCACTCCCTGTATATCTGTTCACCACATTCAGGATCATACAGTCTCTCCTTGTACACCTATTCACCTCACCATTGGACATACGGTCACTCCATATATATATATATATATATATATATATATATATATATATATATATATATATATATTCGCCATATACATATGCGAAATAGCCACCCAAGATATACATATACACCCAAACATGACCATAGAGTCTATCCATGTGTACATAAGCACACCACCAATGACCATCCATCCATTCCAGATGTACCAATACCCCGCACACATGGCCACTCATACCTTCCAGATTTGCATATACACCCAACACATGACAATTAAGCCACTATCTGCATACTCTTACACACCATCCATGATCATACAGCTACTCCATGTATACCTATACACCCACCAATGACGTTATACTTCCATGGCATATATAAATATACATCCCACCCATTACAACAAGGGCACTCTATTGTCCCTATATATATACACACGCGCTCGTCAACGACACGCAGCTATACCCCAGACATGCATATACACTTATATCATGACCGTACTGTCATTCCACGGACACCTATACACAGTAGACATAGCAATTCAACCACTCCATATTCATCCATATTATATACAATATACCACAACTATGATCGCACAGACAACACATGTATACTTATACATGTACATGTACACCCACCTGTGACAATGCAGCAACCAAGATACACCTGTACATCCTACCATGACCATACAGTCACTCTATATATACACAAACAACAATATGATCATGTAGCTACTCTCGTATTACCCACACATGACATCGATGTCCATCCAGACATATCGTGTATACCCGTACACCAACACACGACCACACAACAATACAGCCACACCCTGTATACATATTCACATAACACATGACCATACAGGCACTACGTGTATACCTATACAATATACATCTCACAATGGACAACCCACGCATGACCATATAGTCACTCATTGTATACATATTCACATAATTCATGACCATAAAATAACTCCATGTATACCTATTCACATCACCTACACGTGACCATACAGTAACTCCCTGGCTGCCATCTTGACCTCCCTCTTGTATCAGGTTGATAAATTGTTATCCTTGTGTACCATAATAGCCACATATTATGGTTCTTCTCAGTTCCGTTTCAAAGTTCTGCCCATTCCCTTAAAAAATATAGCCAGAATCCCAAAAATAGGATTTCCGCAAATGTCCATGCTGCAACTGCATGCATGCATCCATTTTCATGCCCCAATCGGAACTGGGACAACCAGATAGAATATTTAGTTCTCACTTGATTACCTAGCATGCATAATAACCAAGTGAGTCACAATTAGCTAACTTTTCGGAACAGCAGAGAACAATGTTCCGGATATATGGGAAAAATGAACTTTTTACCCAACTTGGTTGCCATTTTGGAAGCTATCTTGAGTAATTTGGTCTTACTGTGACACATTTAAAAACCACATTTCATTGCACTTTAAAAAATGGTCCAAACCTGAAAATTGAATTTGTGCCGATATTAATGCAAAGTTTGTGAGAGTAAAATCCGATATTTCTTGTATTATAAGTGGTTACAATACTAAAAATTAACCAAGGTGAATCAGACATGTTAATTTTCAATGGATATAAGGCATAATAGCCCATTTTATTCATCAAAAAACCACAACCTGTAGGCTATTAAATAATTGTAGGGCACACTGGGTCAACATCTACAAATTTCCATATTTTGGCGGCCATGTAACAATTTTGGTTCCTATGAGTTGGAATGTTAATGAGTTATTATATGCCTAACTTACATTCCACAGTTCTGCTCATTTCTAGAAACGCAATTGTAATGATTTGTGAAATTTTACACCGCATTCTGTAAATTAAAACTTTTGAGGGATCGGAAGGGGCTAGGGCCACAATAATTACTTATTTCATTGCCCAATGATCAGTTAATAAAAAAAAAATACAAATCTCAACCAGTTCCAATTTTGGCGGCCATTTTGGATTCAACGACCGATAACTCTAGAAAGCCTCAAAAATAGCCAGATGGCAAACAATCGGCAATTTGATGGTCTGATATAGTTATACAAAGATATCATAACCACAAATAATTCCAAATAGGGGAGGGGGTCTACATGCAGCTCAAGCTCTACTTATCGGAAGACATACAAGCAAGATAACCCCAGCCCTACAATTATGGGCGAAAAGTCTGTAATAGAAGAGTAACTGAACGTTTGATTCTACCGTGGTAATACCAATATTGTAGTGTCTTTTGTCGGAGTAGCACCGTGCATGGTTGCATTGTATATTGTACAATGTTATTCAACCAATCTGCAGTTATAAAATAACACGGAATATTGTGCTACCTCTCTTGTGATATTGTGCTACTTTCTCCAATATATTATAGCTGTAATTACATTACCATGGTATAACATAGATACTATAACAACATGCTAATAAAATTAGATCATTTGTGTCAGAAAATTTGAAAACATCCCTTTAAAAAAACGACCATAGTACTACCAAATTGTACAGCATGGCATTACCTCATCTCATGCAAAATCACAGGCTGTGTTATTTACTGCCACATAACATTAATAATGTGTAATGTACGTAGAACGCAGTCATTCGCAAAATCCATCTCTGACTGGAACCAACCCATATAAAAATACACCGTGCTATACCATGGTACTTTACAGTGGTAGTAATATAACAGGGTATTTTAGTATGGTTCTAACACGAGCGATAACTCTATTTCACAATAACACATTACGCAGATGAGGAGTTCTTTTGTCTCTTTTGTGAGAAGAAATTACATTTTGTTCTTTAATCCGTGCAAAAAACAATTGTACCAGTTAAATTGTCCTACTCAAAATATACCAGAACGGGACAAGAATGGTGTTATAACCAAGTAGGCCAAGTCAAGAAGTGTTTAACACCGTACATTAGCCCAGGTCTCAGTATTGATCTCCAATCTGTCTCAAATTTTAATCTAAAAGCGTTGTACGACACTACCACTGTAAAGTACCATGGTACAATATATATAAGTTCAGATAACGAGATACATGATTAAAAACATAATCTATTTAATCTTGTTGTCTTGGGGCATTTCGTGCATGATGCACGCATCGGTAGACATCACACAAACAAGAATTTTGACTTCCCGTTTCCCAGCGGATTAAAGGCCCACTTAATTTTCGAATCACCAGATCACATTATATACAAATATTCCATGTTATATACCAATTGAAAGAGGAAGATCCAAAATATTATATTATTAACTGATCCGGTCGAATAAACTGGGAGCATGTTGTTTTTGTCGAGGTACCAAGGTGTGTCCTGTATTTAATTTTGATCCGGACTGTAATATGAAGTCTTTTATACTCAATGGAAGGGGAATAACTTTATCTTTTAGTTTGAATTCTGATGCATTCTGGGTTGACAAGGGGGTGGGGGGGGTCTTGGAATGAATCTCTATCACTTGGTGGACAGTCCTAGGTCACAGCTGCTTCGTATTCTGGTTGAATATATGTTTTTGGTTCCTCTTCCAAATGGTGTATAATATGGGATAATGTTATCTGGGCATTCGAAAATTAAGTGGGACATCAAGGTGATCACAATGACTTACAAGTCATAAAAAAACTGTGCACAACAATACCACAATGATAAGATCACACGGGGTGGCCGGGGCGGGGTCGATCGAAGGCCGCTCGGAGCAGCCAACGAGGCACTCCCGAGTTTTTGAGTGATTTTTTTGAGACAGGTGTTTAGAACTCCGCATTAAACCAAAGATTCCGGACAAATGGAGAGGTGTGTATTATCTGTTTTAGGTTTGCCCAGTAATAGCGAGTTTGCTATTTCAAACCGGTACGGGTACGGGTACGGGTAGCTACCCGTACCGTTACACGTTTTGTAATCGCAAACTGTTTTACGGGTAGAATTCACCACATCGACTGGTAATGTATGGTGAGCCAACTGCAACAAAACAGATATTATAATATAGATAGATTGTTATTCGCATTCACTTTATTGGCCGATGTTATACTTACCGTTATGGATTGTTGGAAATTTTTATTTAGATTAAACAGAAATGGGCCTCAGGATAATCAGTTGCTTTCATTAAGGACGAGGCGGCAGTTGGTGGGGTTGGTGATTTTCTATCACTCATCTTGGTAACATTTTCAACAATTGGATTCTACAAGTCATAGACCCATCGACTGTTGACTATACATAGGTTGGAAATTTCAGACATAGAAAATAGATTATGATAGCTCAAATATACAATTACGTTATAGTTAAAAATTTCCAACCAATATTCGGTGTAAAATGTATTGTTTTTGCCTCAGGGTCTAATGATGTCTAACATGTACTTTCAGTCAGATATAAGTCCGAATGCGTCCCCTATTTTTATTTGAGGAATATTTAGTCATATTAAATACAAATAATAGTATTAGCTTTTGAATTTTTCCCGGTATCGAAGTAGGTCGATAAATAGCTTAACTAGCTTTCTACGAACATTCTGTAATCCAAAAAAGACGCATAGAAGTAATGAAAAATGCAAGTATGAACAAGGTGTTTGGGACCCAAACAAGAAACATGGAACATAAAAGAGAGCTCCATGCCATTCTATTCCTGATATGGTAGCAATAAAGAGCGTTTGTCTGACTTGGGGCGAAAAATTAACAACGGCTGGAAAATGGCTTTAACTTTGGCAAGTGTTTTTTCAAAGCATACCAATCTTTCGCGTATTTATCGACGTACAGTGTCCGTCCCTTCAAATTATGTAGACAAAATCTGGAGTTTCGAATGAGCCATGTTTAAGAAAACATTAATTTGGTTTGGAATTTTTCAACAGATCGAAGGGTCGGGACAAGAGAATATTTATCACAAGAATAGGGATTTTTTTCGGGATCTAAACCAAGAGGAAGGTTGAAAAGTTAAACTTGATAACGATAACATGTGTTAAAATGTAGTCTGTTTTATTATACGGATTGAATAAAGAGCGTTTATTCCACATCTGTGAGAAACACAGAAAACAGCTGAAACTCGCTCTGATTATGCTTAGATTTTGTAGAGTATATATAGGTATTTCGTGTCTTTAGCGACCTATATTATCCCCACTACAATGCACACCAGTATTGTGGTTCAAATGCGCCATGTCCGTTCAGATGGTAGATATCTACATGTTAAAATGAGAAATCAGTCCTCACCTACATACGATAAAGTAACTAAACGGTCGAATTCAAATACGGATAAATCCACGATATATTGATGCCATTGTACAAATGTTGGGACAGGGACGTGACAACAAGGGTGTCTCACACCTCCCCAACTTTGGTAAAATATTCAACAGTTTGAAATTTGATATATCTGAAACGACATTTGTGGAAATTTCACACAAACAATAGGTTAAAATTGTTCTCGTAGTTTAATTCTCCAACAATTTATTAGTGGAGAATTTGCATATTTTCCTATTTTTGGTAAAATATTTGGACTGAAATCAGAAACTGTTGGAAAATTTCCAACCTTTGGGGTTGGGTGTCGGGTCTCAAAATATCCAACAAATGGAAAGCTTGATGCCAGTCTGGATGCTAGGATTTAGCAAATGTCGTGTTCATATTTCAAATATTTCTCATACCGGGCCGAACCATGGTCGATTCGGTGTGTCCTGGTCCCTCCCCGGTGGCCATGCAGTCAGAAACTGATAATTAATTTTGTTAAATCGAGGTAATTTTCATGGCGTTAGACCACTATATATTAGGATATTAGGATTGTTCAGGCTCAGATATACACATTTTCTTTTTTTGTACTTTCGGCCCAATGGATTGTGCAACCCCGGCTAGCGACAAAAAGACTACTGATTCATTTAGAATATGCTACCATCCAGGCGGATGTGAGGGACCAGTTGGGGGAAATCAAATCCCGACGGGTGGGGTGCATGCAAATGGAATACGCTCAAACTTGTGAATTTGATATAATATGGTTCAAGGGGGGTGTAGTTAGAACATGGACAGCCCTCTTAACGCGAAGACAATCTATAACCACGTCCTTGCATTGGGTCGAGACTGCGTCTATAGCACCATCTACTCACTCTATTAACCACAACCTGTAATTAATGCAGTGAACATCGTTTTAGTGAAAAGATCGGCCTTCCGTATATATCTAAGTGATAGAAGCCGCCTCGAGAGTTTGAACATAAAACCTGGCTTAAAATGACAACTTTATCAATAATGTTTGCCCATGAAATCTTGCAGTAAATAGGTTAACGCATATCTGACTTGAATTTCATGTAATTCATGAACCTATACGGGAGAAAATGGTTGTGAAATGTTACCGGTCAATGGGAAAGATATACCCGTTCCAAATCGCTATCGCTTTATGAGCTGCATTGAAAGTACGCAAGTGACCGTGACGATGTTCGCCTATTTACCCGTACCCGTTCCCGTCGGACGGGTATCGCAAACTCGCTAATATAGCAATTGTCCAGCACGCAGTGAGTGGTGGAACGACAGAGAACACGATATATAATGCTGTACATGTAGGTGTGTCAGAAAATGGTCACCCATGACGAAAATACAGACACTGTTGACAAAAAAATCCATTATTTTGCACGGACAAAAACACTACTTGCTATTTACGATTAAATGTACTTGAAGCCAAATATTACCCCAAGAACTTTTAGCCCAAAATTCACCACAATAAAAACGGAAAGGGTGGTGTAGCGATGATTTGTCAACGAGGCTGAAAGGTGATAGTCAATGAGGCCCCTACGAGTGACTAAGTAAAACCACGGAACCGGACCTGGTGGATCCAATATGACCGCATGTTAGTGACATGGCGTATTTCTATAGCAGAAATTTAGGTTATCGAGAAATAACCCCAATGGCTATATGTGTGACAACCAATGGTTTTATCGTATAGTATTGACAGCTTATGTTTAAATTATTAGGTTAGATGTTGGGAAAATGACTTGTAATTGATGGGATGTATACCTATAAATAACGTGATGAAACACCGTTTGACCGACCTCCGCACCATGCAGTTCCGCAGTTCAAAATCCCGTTCAGCAGTTCATCGGTTGCATTTCAGCAGATTGTTCCGAACGTATATACATATGTAGTCTAACTCAATTATAACAAATATGTAAGGTTAGCCGTTGTGCAAATGACCTGTAATATATGGGATATAACCGGTTACAGAGAGGGAGCATGCACCATTTGACCGACCTCTACTCTAAATTTGCAGTTAAAAATCCCGTTCATTACGCGCGCCGCGTGTATACTAATGTACAATTTTTTGTTTCGTCTGGACGCTGCCATAGCGCATGTGGGTTCTATTTATAGAATGTTAATTATTGTGACACATTAAAAGTTGTAGTGCGACCCCGAGGCCGAGCTGTAGTGCAACCCCGAGGCCAAGCCCGGTAAAAGGTGTAGTTGCGAATTTCAATTTCGTTTATTGGCGTTTACATTATGTCAATAATGTTGATATTTTGGTTTGTGATAAGCTATGCCAATTACAAATATCAGAAATGAAAAAGATTCTATAATTACAATCATGGGTATATAATGTATGATCTTGAGCGCGTTACCATTTCTGACTATGGTTTTCTTGTCAATTCATCGGGCACAATTCAGCAGATTCCCCAATCGCTATTTAAATTAATTGTAACGAAGATGGTCGGGCGTGGGACTCTCTTCGCATATATTCGTCCACAAACATATAACAGGCCTCTTCGCCAAATATACAACTTGGCGTTAGGCGTTTGAATGGGAACTTGTAGTTCGAAAACTGCCTATTCACAGGCGGTCAACCAAATTGAGCATCTTTAGCACAACACAGTGCATGTAAATATATATGGGTCTATTGTGTGTGGAACATGATACTGTGTCTGGTGTTTACTTTCAGTAAAACGTACGGTGTTTTCATCCTATTTGCTATTGCACTGGCTGCATGTCCGTGGCGATGCAGTGTAGCAGCGGGATGCTGCTGCGAAACGTGTAAGTACTGGTTGAGTACATTGCCGAGAGAAACATTCATATAAAAAAATACATTTTGTTATACCTATTATCTCATTCTAATTCATCTAAAGTTCGTCGGCCGAGTTCAAGTCACTAGAATAGGTTGAGTTAAAGTTGGTGTCTTATTATTATGTGTTATATATATTGTGGGAAATAAGATATTATATATATATGAACTGAGGACATCTGTCCGGAATAGCTTCTAATAATATCGATTTTATTTGGACTTGTTTCTCGTGTAATACAAACCTTCTAACGGGGCAGAAAAGAAATGCTATTTAACAGGAGTATCAGGCGATCTCGCAGAAACATTCGGAGCATAGCAAGAGGGAGAACTCTATATTATAAGCATCCTCCGTCAAGACAAATGTCAATCGACATAAGAAATAACCCAATTTATTATGCCTTTATAGACAAATAATAGACCAATAATAGACCTTATAATTTTAAGTTTTATCTGTGTTTATCCACTTATGTTATTACTGTAATTGTGGTCAAGAAAAAATACACTATCATTAATTTTGAAATAAAAAATAAAATGGTGTATTGTATTTAAACAGAAGCTGGCTCTTTTCTTTGCCGATGTATAGCTCTTAGATATATAAAAATGTCAAGTTTAATTCATACCGCGAAACATTCCTACTCCCAGAAACGGAGACCCTATAGGCACGTACGTCATATGGTTACTCAATTTTCAGGTCAGAAACCGGCTGACTGCTTCGATATACTGAAGTTAGGCATGGAGAACAATGGTGTTTACAGAGTGTACGCACCAAATACGAAGCGAGGGTTCCGTGTTTTCTGCGACCAAAGTACTGACAGAGGCGGCTGGTTGGTAAGTTAATAAGCTGTCAAACTGGCCCGTTTCTATATTACGAGGGTTCTAAATTCCAAAAGCTCTTGTTTACGAAAATACTAAAATAACTTTTATTACATACAGAAACTGTTGGTGACAAAAAAGAATTATTGGGCAGCAATATATTGCCAGTCCGAACCTCCACCGACATTGAATGTTCGGTTACGCTCTGCTCACACAATTCTAAGCCCTCAGCACAGGGGCCTGTAACGCGCTCCGCTGTCCGCCCCACCCCCTTTTTTGCGCTGCCCATATACGCCGAAAATATACACCGAAAATTGGCTCCGGAGAGCGTATATTTCCAGATTGATCCAACTCAGGAGCAATGGCCGATATGTTCCTCTGAATTCACCCCCCCCCCATACAGATTACTATAATTAAAAATCGGTCAAACGATCAACTAAACATCTAGAGCTCAGTGATTTCTTGTCGGCTAATAATTTATTTACTCATACAAATCAACACATCGTCAGTAAACAATTTTTATAGAGGCGAAATCTGTCGATAATTCTAATTTGTTTTCATTATATTTTACGATTCACGCTGCTCCTCATTTTAATATTCATTATGACCTGACCTTTCCACGCCTGCCATAGTAGAAACAGCCAATCGCCGCTCAGTATTATAATCGAGGTCAGGTCGTAATGAATACTAAAATGAGGAGCTGCGTGAAAATAATGAAAACAAAATTAGAATTATCGATAGATTTCGCCTCTATAAAAATTGTTTACTGACGATGTGTTGATTTGTATGAGTAAATTATTAGCCGACAAGAAATCACTGAGCTCTAGATGTTTAGTTGATCGTTCCAACTTTTTTTTCATTTTTTGTTTACGAATCACGCAGCGCCTCATTTTAATATTCATTATGACCTGACCTTTCCATGACTGCAATAGTAGAAACAGCCAATCACCGCTCAGTATTAGAATCGAGGTCAGGTCGTAATGAATATTAAATGAGGAGCTGCGTGATTCGTAAAAAAAAAATGAAAAAAAAGTTGGAATTATCGACAGATTTCTCCTCTATAGAAATTGTTTACTGACGATGCATGTGTTAATTTGTATGAATAAATAAATTATTAGCCGACAAGAAATCCCTGAGCGCTAGATGTTTAGTTGATCGTTTGACCGATTTTTAATTATAGTAAGCCGTGTGGGGGTGAATTTATTGGAACATATCGTCCATTGTTTTTTGAGCCGGATCAATCCGAAAATTTACGCTCTTCGGAGACAATATTCGGTGGTTAAAAATTTATCAAATGCTATTTATATGAATGGTTCTGATGGGAGTTTGTGGTATTGATTGAAAGATGAATTCTTCGCCGATACATCCGTGGCTATATCGTTAGCATTACGGGTGTGTATGGCCTAAATTTGTCCATTTGCCGAGGGATGGTAAAAAGGTGAATTTCTACAGTTCCCCTTGTGTCTATTATACTACCATAAGCGTGAAGCAGGCGCGTATATAGAGGCGGCGTATATGGGCAGCGCAAAGGGGGGGGGCGGACAGCGGAGCGCGTTACAGGCCCCTGTGGTTTAGCTTATCCATAAATGACCCTCTCACAAATATTTGATGTTCCAAGCGGTATATTTGCAGTTATAGAATTAGAATGCGAATTCTCACTCGGTGCGTATGTTAAAATTGAAATTTTGAAGCCTATATAGGGTTGACTGCTGCTTTCAGTCTTTTCGGCATTAGGTCATTGTCTGTATTATATCGGACCGGCCAAGGACACAAGAACAACGACTTTCCGAACCCGGACATGCGCAAAAATATTAATTTTAAGATGATAAGAATTGAGAGACATCTCAATTTATCATTTTGATCGATAATTGTCATTTCGATAAGAATATGAGAATTTGTTCACTCACATTGAAACAGCGAAAATACATTATATGTTATTGGGCCACTAGTCATTTGACAAACCATAACCATAACCGTTTTCTGAATTCATATTTCCAAATGGGACGCGGAACAATTGCTGTATGTACACATGAAGTGGAAAGAATTTTTAGATTCCGAACAATATCTATGCTCACCACTTGATCTACAGTATCGAACATATCTAGATAGTGTCTTTGCCATTGGATTTCAGATACCCGTGACCGAATCTTTGACAAACATGTTGCAAGCGCAACGCCAAGCGTGGCATATGCACCGTATGCACAGTAGAACGATTAGTCGCGGACATGTCATGCATGTGATCAATCATATTCAGGGGCTTACGTGAATGCCCGGGCTCCACGTTTAGTGTATATCTTTGAACGAACGTCAGTTATAGACGAGCAACGGGCGGGACTCGGTCCAAAAACAGCATCATCCCAACGATATCCCAAGCTGTTGTGGACCGAGAAGACTAGGTCTAACCCGAGCTGTGCTATCAACACACCATGCTGAATCAGAAGATCCTTGTCCAAGTTACAAGCTGCAATGTTCTTTCGGACACAACATTCACAAATGTCCCAGTCAAACAAGGGCCGCAACTCTGGTAAAACAACTAATGGACGAAAGCCATAGTATATATGTGGATATACTCCCCCCCCCAACATTTCTATCACCATGTATGCCAAAGGACAACGAAATCCAATAATAAAGGCATCCACAGCATAATGTTTGTTGGGGACGTTTTGATACGTTTTAGCAAAGGGCCATAACTCTGGAATAAAAGTGCGGGCAAAACCTGCATTATGTTGAGATCCTTTCCACAATGCTGGTCTACCGACATACCACGGTCCAAAAGACATCCAAACTGGACTATCGATACTTGAGCTGTGTTGTGAAATGTTTGTTACGGATGGAAGGACGGACGGAAGAACCGACGGACGGAATACTCCCGAATCCTCGTTCGCAATGTCGGGGCATTATAAAGCAACACTGAGGGCCACAGGGGCCTGTAGCGCGCTCCGCTGTCCGCCCATTTTGCGCTGCCCATATATACGCCGCTTCTATATACGCGCCTGCTTCACGTTAATGGTAGTATAATAGAGACAAGGGGAACTGTAGTTATTCCCCGCTTTACCATCATTCGGGAATCGGACAAATTTAGCCCATTTACCCGAGTAATGCTATCGATATAGCCACGGATGTGTCGGCGAAGGATTCATCTTTCAATCAATACCACAAGCTCCCCTCAGAACCATTTATATCCATAGCATTTGATGATTTTTTTTACCACCGAATATTGTCTCCGGAGAGCGGAAATTTCCAGATTGATCCAACTCAGGAGCAATAATCATGAAGATCGAACAAATATAACCATGGAGTCTATATGATGTTCCACTCAATGATAGTTCGGCAAAAGAAACTGAACTTGTAGAAGTCGTGATCTGGCTGCAATGGAATATATTTTTCCGCATGCTGATGTCCTCTGTTTTCGCTTGTCTGGTGAATTATGTAATTAGGTATCGATCGTATCGTTATTGCAGTCTTTTCGTGCTTTGCTTTGTGCATGGAACGTGAGAAGTCTTTTTATCTGCCACCTCCTGTTTTGAGGTGGCAAATCTAGCATGATTACTGTCCCCCGATTCACGTGAATACTCGTGGCCCATGAAACGGGCTGCTCGCCGTTGTATATTTTTCCAATTGATCAAAGCAAGTTTTATGCATATATATGCTCAAAATCCTTCAATATTTCAGGTGATTCAGCGAAGAATGGATGGTTCGGAAAACTTTTTCAGAGGTTGGGAAGATTACAAATTTGGATTCGGGGATATTGAAGGAGAGTTCTGGCTTGGTATGTGGGAGACCGTTTTCGTATGATTATATTGATCATAACTATATCAATCACAGTGGTCGGATGCATCTTTCGGGCTGTCACAGGCTGTGAATATTTCTTGTTAATCGAGAGATTGTGGTCCCCAAATACGTAACGGTATTACATTATAGCTACATCCAGCTATATGCTAAATTTAATGCTAGAAGATTATGCATTGCTCTAAAAGAAGAGCACCTATTAGAAATGCGCACTTTGTTAAAGCCACATGACGGTTTGCGCTCCAAAATACACAAAATAATATTCGCCTTTGAAATTTTCCTGATATCAAAATAGGTAGATAAATACCCAAACTACCTTTCTACAACCAATATATGTCCCATAAAGACGCATTCAAGTCATGAAAATTACAATAAAATAGCAATGTTCGGGTCCCGAACATTTTTTCCAACATAGCTGCCATTATTGGATGATGCAATCACCGACAACAGTCGAGGATTTCCGGGTGTAATCGTAAATAAGCTTCCCCAGCGTCTTATAATTTCCGGTACGCGATAAAGGGGTTTCAATTTGATCGTATACGTGTCCCTGTGAGAAAAATGGTCTCGGTTGACAAGAATTTAATGATAGGACGGTCATCCTGAATTTATCCGAGACATGGCGATGGTGCGATTGGGGGAAGGGGTTCAGAAAGGAACATAATATTACTTATACATGTATAATAAGTAATTATGTTGAGATGCATTTGTATTTAAATTTCAATCCAACATAATTATCGTAGTAAATTGTATGATTTGCAGTATATGCTGAATATATTTCTTATATAATATAGGAATGGGTCGCCAAGTATTAGATCATGTCATGAATTTATACTCTGGCTACCATAGAGATCATATTCAACCAGTTAAAAATGTGGGAACGTTTTAATGTTCTGACGGAGAACTTTATAGCATTGAAAAAAAAACAACTCAGTGATTATATATATTTATTTATTACTTGTTCCTTAATAATATATTTCACAATATGGGGTGTGACACTCCAGATTGCATGATTTGTCTGTGACTTTTGTGAGTCGACATCGATATTATAAACATTGAATTGATTATACCCGTGAGAAATTTAATGATTGTAAAGGATGCTAATCAAACTCGACTCAACAAAGTGACATATTTCATGCAACATCGAGCTGGGATCTTCGTGAACTACGTACACAGTGGAATACACTATTTACTGATATGAGGAACGATATTAACTAAGAATATATTAGCTGCATGCACTGTTTTTTTGTAATGTTTATAAACTTCCCTATATATCTGAACATGAAACATTTCACATTACTTGAACTGGTGTAGAATTATCTCTACGGGCGTATAGTCATGCAGTGTAGAGATTCATGATATGATCTAGCTAAGGGTGGATACACACATGCATGTAATTTCTGTATGTAAAATCCATGTATTTTACATGGCCACACCAATCATTGACAGCATTAGTCGCCTGCGCGCGATCGGACAATTTCAACAGGCGAGCAGTTATAAGCCATTATCAAACTAACTGCTATCAAGAAATTTCAGGCCAGTCATAAATTCTTTCATGCATGGATGCCGAAATGAATAAATCCTGTTTGATATCCGTTGCTGTTTTTCACGAGTTTTAATTTATTTTGAAAAGTGGATTTGAGTCCGTCGATTTTTTACTTAATTTGTTTCTCGTCATTTCAGGGTCATCCAAAATAAAATTAAAATGTGGAGAATTTGAAGCTCTTTTAGGGCGATTGTGATACACGAGTGTTTAATGTCCCATTAACAATCCGATATGCCTTGAATAACAGGCATGGGAAAATTGAGATAGAACATACCGGTTCGTTGAGATTCCTCGAATAGATTCAGAGCGAGCTCATGTGATAACATTCAATTGGGATTTCCATGCAAATATCAATTACAGCGCCAAAAAATTTATACAGGTATACAGCGTTGAAAGTAAAAAGAGTGACACCCCCCCCCCCCATTTTTGTTTCTCAAACCAAAGGTTGAAATAGTTCCTAACTGTCACAATTTTAGCTTGTACACGCTTTAATTATAACATTTTGGACCATAATCCACGATTGGTGGAGGGAGCTGGTTCTCGAAAGCTTCGAATAACTAATGGATTGAGTTGAATGTATCAGCCGGGATTATCTGGTCATGAATGTACAATATGTTTAACTTAAATATTCCATAGGTGTAAATTTTGCGTATACATATATAACACAAGCGAGGAAAGGTGACGTAGTTGGGAACTCGTAGACCTACCTTTTATACTGTACAAATTTAAATTTATGTTGGTAATTATATGAATAGCATAAATTGCTGAATATTAGACTAATCACTGGTAGCAAACAGACACGACAGAAATGACTGTCAACTACAATATTTATAAGTCAGGAGTGGCTTCTTGGCTTCATGGGTGGTGGGGGGGGGGGGGGGTCAGGACTCAGGGTGCTGCATGCCCCCACCCCACCCGTCGAAGAAATATGCAATGGTCAGTCCGGTAGCTTCCGGGATAATATAACCCCCCATGTTGGGGATCATAGCCCCTGCGTTGGGGAAATCCTGGGGCCATCACTGGTATAAAAATCAAGAGAAGACTGACAATGATTTAAACAGAAAGTCCAACATTTGGGTTATTGCGCGAACAATTATTTTAAGCGGCCTGACGACTTTGTTCAGTCAACGGCGCTCTGCACGTTCTGAGCTTGGCTCATTGTGGTATAAACATAGCCGCAATGATTGGGTTGTCAGCGGACACATATTACATGTCTTACATGGTCTGTGTGATCCATGTAAAACGACAAATACACGACATTTACAGAGATTACACGCATGTGTGTATCCACCCAAAGTATGTATGCATATAGTTTTTCACAATTTACGTAGATCGATCATCCATTGCGTGTTTATGTGTTGAAATCAATTGTAAACAAGATAGACAGGCGGGGAGAGTGTGTACACACGCACGTATAGCATTGGAACTGTGTTAATTATATATATCTACTTGGATTAACTGTTTTGAATATATTTTTTTTAACCCACGGAAAATTTTGATATCATATGAAAGTAGTAGATGCGAGCCTTGTGTTCCCCACTGCTGTACATAATTTGAAAATTGTGTCGTGGGAACGGCGTGTAAACAATGTAGACACATTTTGAGGAAAAATAAATTAAAATTAAAATAAATGTAATCCTATTCTACTAAGTACTGAAACCGATGGTGAAGACGCTGTTTTTTTTTTGGCGTTATTTTTCATGTCGATTTTCTAACTATTCCAATATCAAATGGGGTAACAGGTGTGATATGGCCATGTTGGGACAGACATTCTCGTAATTATATGGTTTACGACTGAGCATTGTTTGTGTATATTTCATTTTATTGCTAACATGGCGATAGTTGGTGCACCTATAAAGCCACGTATCACAGAAAATCATCATTTTTCATTACCAATTGTCATTATGGATGCCATTTTGAATAGAACATTATGCTCTAAGCGGATTTATCGGATTTTGAATATGTTGTACCGGTAGAGGATATGATTATTATTCCTCTTCAAAATGGAATAAAAACCAACTTAGTCCAAATATTTTCTAGGTCAAAACTTTTATCGACAAGACTATTTTGTCTTTTCAGCATTTACCCATGACATGGAGGTCTTACATGTTTGCCCTTTTCCCACATTTCGTCTTGTGACTCAGAGGCAGGTGGTTTTAAATAATTAAACTGATGGTGAAATAAAATAAACGAATTTTAAGTGCTCCAAGCAACCTATATTCATAAATTAGTGTTTATCTGGCTTCGGGGGTTAACAAAATATTAGACTTGAGTCGAGGACCCATCAAAGCTCAGAGTTATCAGATATCGATTTTTGATATCTTTTATTTTTCACCACCTGGGTAGGTACTCAATCCGATCAGACGCTCCTAAATTACTAGTTCTTTGGTTCCGGGGGTAAAAAATATTTGACTCGAGCTCAGAGTGATCAGATATCGATTGTTGAAGTTTGTTATTTCTCAAGATGTGTAATAATATGTGGCCCAGAATCACGTGGTCAAACGGAAGGTTTCGGGCAAAATTGCGGATGAAGATGGATAACTCTAAAGTCAAGTGGTAATACGGTAAATTTGTGTGATACTTTAGTGATTATACGGCCATATTTTGTTGAACAAAATGTTGATAAACAACAAGTTTTGGGAAATTTGATACTATAGTTGACAGTGATTAGCATTATGTTGTTGCAATACATCGATTCTGATAACTAAAGCGTATTTTGAAGAAATGTTGTTGCTGTTGTATCTTGATGGTATGGGGACCGTCTGATCGGATTGAGTACCTTTAAAAAGAACTACGGAATTTAACTAACTGCAGTTCATCGACTCAACTGAAAATTATTGCCTACAAAATTGCGATTAGAGTATATTTGAGAAAAATCAATGTGTTCCAAGGATCAATGTAAATGACTAAAATTCATGTTGACATTGTGTATCAAACTGGAAAACCGTTCTATCGTTACATCCTTGTCAATAGAGGTTATTATTCTCGCATGGACAAATAAGATCCAACGGAAACACATTATCGCGTACCGAAAATGATAGAGACGCTGGGGAAACTTGAAAAATATTACATTACAAACATGGCGATATCGAGAATGCACTTATTTCCGAAAACACATGAGCGCTGCCGGCATCACTCGGAAGATCGGCTTATAATAAATCTGTCACTAATGGTGGGGGTATGGTCAGGGCTGTTTCGGTTGTTTACTGGTTAAGAAAATAATGGCTTCCGATTATCAAATTCATTGAAAGATCGTTGTTGCTGAAGCAGGTATTTGTTTCAGGTTATCGAGGAATTCATATATCGTCATGTAGGAAGCAATTTCTCGTTTAGTTTAGTTTCGTACACATATACACATATTTTCCAACAGGTAATGAGATCATTCATAGCATTATCAGTGGGAAGAATTTCGAGTTGAGAATCGAACTGGAAGATTTTGGAGGTCAATCCAGATATGCAGAGTATAGATTATTTGGTCTGAGCGACGCATCATCCAAATACACCCTGACGGCGGAAGGTTATCATGGAACGGCTGGTGAGTAGATTGGCTTATCGTGCCATTCGTTACAAGAAAAGAAGGTGCATGCATCAGATCCCCCATGAACTATTTTACAAGATTTAATCACGTATATTTGGAAAGTATTATGAATTTAATATATATATTTATCACACAATTAGTCCCTAAATTCGGCCTCATGATTTAGCAAGACACCCGCGTATTACCGGCACGCGCAGTGACGTAAGAGCTTAGTGCAATTATATCGATGGCAACACCTGAACTTTAGTATTATGTTAAAAGTCCAGTGCATTTGTGTTTTCCCCTCAAACTAATTGCAACACAAGTTTCTCATTGGGAATAAGTACATTAACCTACCACAAGCAACATACTAAAAATAAAAAAGAATCAAGAAAGGCGAAATTGATGAATTTGTGAATTTTGTGAAATAAATTTGTCAAAATTTGGTAAAATACTCAATTTATGGCTTTTATAAAAAATAATATTTCACAAGGCCTTCCATTTGAATATCCATTTTGTAAAGTGCGTAGACAATCCTGAATACAGAACAGAAAACTTTTCCCAGATACGTTCAGTATTTTTCGAGTTATTTGGCTCCAAAATTGGGAATTTATCTAATTTCAGAGCCGCAATTTCTCAAAATTAGCTAAAGTCCATTTTTTATGGTCTTGTATTTTTAAAACTAAAGAAAAATTAAGGGATTTCTTGTTTTTTTTTATTAATGTCTTCTCTAGACAAACAAAAATGATATCTTTATGCATCTATGATTGAGAAGACAATTTTTTTTTTATTCTTAAACAAATTGTGTCTTCCATTGCATGGACAGCCAAATTTGCCTGTGATCGAGAACCGGCGTGATGAAATAGCATAATTGAGGTCATAGAACTCAATAAATATAAATCCATATTCCCTGGTATAAATGGTTAAACACACTGTGAAGGAATTTCAAAAAAACATTTTGTACAAAATCAACTTATGGCCCAATGATTCCTCAGTATTAACTTTTTTCTTAAAATGCGATTTTGGGGCGTTTTTGTCCATTTTTAAAGCTTTTTGTGTATAAATAGTAAAAGCAGTGTTCGTTTACCCTAAAACTCTTAGTGTTGAAATAATAGCATTACATTGGATATGTCAATGAATGTCACTGGATTTCACTCATGTTTCTGGAAACTGACTCCAAATTTGAATATCGGAAAATGGGGTAGGGGAAACCATATTGACAAAATCTCAGAAAACATGGATCTTGATCCATAAAACTTTACTATCACAAGCTCCTACAAACATACTGCTTCCTGATCTGGTATTCATATTCAGAGCCACGATCCTTTGTGTTGGCAATCGATGGCGAATTATTATTTCGGGATTGTTCTATATAACTTGCCCATAAAGTTCTAAATATATCTCCACTAAAGTACGATTGAAACAATAATCTACATAAACTGGAATAAAACAACTTATGTCTGCAATTTCTAGAATATGGTGACAAGATTATAGCCTTTTGTGATTACACCTACCCCATTATCAACGTTCAAATTTGGAGTCAGTTTCTTGAAAAATAATGTGAAATCCAGTAACTGTTGATTGGCTTAATCAATATAATCCTATTTTTTTCCAACATGTTTTAGGAGGAACGTTCAAATGATTATACACATTAAACACTAATTGTGTTCATTGTTGTTTACTATCCGTGCGCAAAAATACCCTTTAAAATGGACAAAAACACCCAAAAACAGTCCAACATGGCATTTTTTTGAAAATATTCAATACTAAGGATTCATAGGGCCATAAGTTTTTTGTTTTGTTTTGTTGGCACAACTGTGTTTAGCAATTCCAACACATTGTATTTAACCTAGTATACTTAAGAGGTTTTTAGAAATACATGACATATGGATATCAATGTATTGAGTTGTATGACTTCAAATATGGTATTTCATCATACCAGTTCTGTGTCACACACTGTGTCACAAGGCAAATTTGGCTATACAATGAAACACCCATTTTGTTTAAGAACATTTTTGTCTTCTCAATCGTAGATGCATAAAGTAATCATTTTTGTGCACAATCTAGTTAGGAAATTAATACAACAGCAAGATATCCTTTTTTTTTTAAATACAATACGGATTTTAGCTAATTCTTAGAAATTGAGTCTCCGCAATTAGACAAACTCCCAATTTTGGAGGCACATAACTCGAAAATTACTGAACGTATTGGAAAAATGTTTGCTGCTCTGTAATCAGAATTTTGTACTCTACAAAATTGATTAGAAATGGAAGGATTTGTGAAATTGAGTTTTTATAAACATCCTTGAAAAGGCATAAATTGAGTATTTTACCAAATTTTGGCAATTTATTTCACAAAATTGATCAATTTCGCATTTCTTGATTCTTTTTTATTTTTAGTATGTTGTTTATAATGGGTTAATAGACATTTTCCTGCTAAGAAACATTGTGTTGCAATTAGTTTGAGGTTTGGCAACAATTCAAACTTGCTGCATATGTCGGAAGATTTCAACCCGAGAGGAGGGGTGATAATGAAACATTTCGGTCTGGTTCAAGGGGCATGCAGTTAAGAGACCAACCATGAGAACATACACATGAACTCTTCAAATAGACACGACAGTGTCCCATGCAATATAAGTACCCGGGCCACACCAACCCAATATGACAGGTCCATGTGACCTGCCTTGGAACATACACATGACTTTATAAAATAGACCCGAATGTGTCCCATGCAATATAAATACGTACACCCAACCCCATGTCGCCACGTCCCTACGTGTGACCAGTTTGAGAGCATGCGCATGCAATTTTTAAAGGTACTCAATCCGATCAGAGGGTCCTATATTACTATTTCTTTGGCTTTGGGGGTAAAAAATATTTGATTCGATGAACCCACCCATCAAAGCTCAGAGTGATTAGATATCGATTTTTGAAATCTATTAATTTTCGGAGATGTAAACCACAAGTTGGCAGAACCACGTGATCAAAACAGACAAATTGCAGGTGTAAGATGGATAACTCTAAAATCAAGTGGTTATTATTGTTAATAGTAAGCACTTGATTTTAGAGTCCCTGTTACCAGTCTTTATAACGTACACATGAAATGTCCAAATAGACCGACATTGTACCATGCAATATGCACGTACATCCAAACCATCTGTCGCCGCGTCCCTACACGTGACAAGTCTTGAGAACATGCACATAGTGTTCACCGCGTCCATACATGTAACCAGTCATGGAAACATGCACGCTACGTGTTCAAACAGACACGACAGTTGTCTCCGTGCACTATAAGTACGGATACCCAACCCCCTATATCGTCATGTCCCTACAAGGCTGAGTGTACATTAAAATTAACTTCCGCACAACGAATGGCGTGCATCGGTTTTCACGAAACACAAGCACTATGCTGCATGGTCATGCACTAAAATCACCCCATGCAATTAGACGCCACGCGGGTGGTTCGGACTGTTCGCTTCATTGGCCGCGAACATAATCGGCGATGGTGACATATAGAGGGTTAATTGCCATGCCAGGCAATCTTCCCTATTATATTGCTTCGCGAATCTATAGTCGACGTTAGTTCCGCTATACCGACATATGTGGAGTTCTTCTTGGTACGATTGCGACAATATTGAAATTCTGGAAAGTTAGGGGTTAATAACGACACTTATGCACGGCCGCAGCCACAGCCCCCATCCGTGCGTGGTGGGTTTTCGCGTGAACCCATCCCAATGTTTTGGCTACTAAAATCACCCCAGATGGCCCATGGGCGGTCCTGGCTTGTTTGCTTCATCGCGACAAACATCGTGATTTCGCCATTTTGATTGTTAATTGCCTGTCATGGCTTTGGTGGGCGATTCCCACTTGTTTCTATGCGAATATAGTCGATGGTATTTCCGCTACATATATGTGTGGAGTTCTTAGTGGTACGATGGCGACATGGGGGTCCAGTCTGCAATGTAATGTCAATTTTGTATGCAGATACCATATAGAAATTCTGGAAAGTAGGGGTTAATATCGCCACACTTCTGGGTGGCCGCGGCCCCAAACAGTGCGTGTAGGGGTTTTCATGAAATCCCGCACGTACTGTTCTGCATGGTCTCTAAAATCCCGCTTAAAAACCATGCGGCCGGTCTGGGCTGATTCGGATCCTAGCAGTTACGGGCGGTTTTTAGTCACGACACACTGTCAATATATTTGGGCTGGTATTCTGCGATTCGGGGCTGGATTAATACGATTCCATATGATAACAAAGAAAAGTAATATTAATTTCGGGCTAACATTTACTCCATGATGACCATGCGAAATTTCTTGACACAGGGTAAACGAAGTTTCGCGTATTATATATCCCCTTTGGTGGAAATAATAGGTTACTATAGTCTCGAAGGGTTATTCTCATAACATTGTCATATTTTCATAAAACTTTATATCCACAAAATGTTGCCAGATATCGTGTACCAAATCTGAATCTAAACAGGTCGATTTGTCATCTCCATATTAAACCTCAGAATTTAAACTAAGCCAACGAATCAGTTAAGGATATCGTAAACGTGACAAAGTGTTTATACCCCTTACTCCGATGAATGTCAGCCATTGCAAGACAATGACTCCAATTTACATAAAATTTCACAAGGACATATCAATATGATTGAATTTTCTTTTGGCATCACATCAATATTTTTAAAATATATTTGATTGAGAAAATTAACTGGAAAGTGAGCGAAAGTACGCCAATCACCAGAAGTCAAAACAAATAAAGCAAACAAATATAATTGTTGTGGCATCTTATAGATTAGGATTCCAGGATGAGGAGAGGGGCCATCATTGTATAAAATAACTCACTGTTTACTCACTACAACTCAATAGAGTTCAAGGCACCAGTTGAACAAAATATGTGGCCATTTGCTTTTTGGGACTATTTTTTGGTATGGGAAGCCAATTGTTAATGAACTGGGCTGGATCATAAGGATGTACGAGGCTGTCTATTTTGTCCCTATTTCACCAATACCTCATCCAAAAACTGATACTTTATAACATATTTAAGCAAAACATTACATTGTAAGCTATATTTCCAACATTCCCTAAGATATCAGATGCATCATATATTGTGATACTGATGCGTTTTGACACAAATGGCCTAGCAAACATTTATACTTCAGAGATTTTCTAACTGAAATTACCCCAGACAGTTGAAAAACAACACTAAGAAGCTAGCATATATTATAATTTGACATAATTATAGTATAATTACCTTTCATATCTTTAAACTGATATTTTGAACTAATTTAGTCATCCATCAAACCGAAACAAAAACGAGATTTCGACATGTTTTTGTTTTTCTGAGAAAGTTGATCAAACAATACCATAGCCCTAAAATGAATTTGGATGACCGATTGCGCAGTTATCTATATCTATACCTGCATGACTTACATATGTTGTCGATTATTTCCACTATGTATGATGCGTGTGACCTTGGTTTGATTGCCTTTAATAAGAATAGTTCACATCTGCAAAGCTCTGCAAAGAGGAAAACGCATGCGACACTAAACATATAATTGGGAAAGACCGGGAATCCCTACCCTCTAACAAAATAATACTTAATAGATATACACATTATTTAATAATTTCTGTTTATATATGTATACAGTATATTAGGTTACCAATCTAATGCATATTCAGGTGTTTTGCCATGTGTAAAGACAAAAATTATTTAAAGAGTGAATTATTTCATACTTGTAACAAATTTCGTTTGGAGGGTATTCCGAGTTTTTAGTCTCTTGATGTTTACAATCCATTTGGTCAAAGTTTGCCTTCAAATATCTCTTTTCTAGGAAATTTTCATTTAAATCGGCGATGTTCTAACGTTAGTTTTGGTCATAAAGTGCTTAAATTGGCCAATGGGTGGCGATTAAATATTCTCAGATTTTAGTATCTGTTAACAAAAAAGTTAAGTTCCCTATTTTTCGAGAGTTGTTGTTGATTTGCATTTCGAGCGGATACGACCACATTTTACACTGTGAATTTATGACACAAGACACATTATAACGAAAAAGCAAGGTCCCTCTTAATATATTGGAATATCATAGGACCTATCGATAAACTATTATACTAAAAACATGCAGTAATTTTACAGATATGAGTATACCGTAACAAAGTATAAAATTGAAAACGGACACATTGCGGTTGTAAGATGGATAACTCTAAAATCAAGTGGTTACTATTAACAATAACTTGATTTTAGAGTTATCCATCTTACAACCGCAATGTGTCCATTTGAGCACGAGGATCTGAAGAAGTTTTGGGCCAGATCTCCAAAATTAACAAACTTCAAACATCGATATCTAATCACCCTGAGATTTGATGGGTGGGTTCCTCGACTCGAATCAAATATTTTTTACTCCCGAAGTCAAAGAAATAGTAATTTAGGAGCGTCTGATCG
The DNA here is from genome assembly GCA_032622095.1 of Siphonodentalium dalli. NCBI lineage: Eukaryota > Metazoa > Mollusca > Scaphopoda > Gadilida > Siphonodentaliidae > Siphonodentalium > Siphonodentalium dalli. The sequence goes on along the minus strand of CP136064.1, from coordinate 86,189,581 downwards.
GATTGAGTACCTTTAAACTTTTAATCTGAACATTTTCCCCAATAAATAGGACCCATGCTGTGCTTTTATTATCTGTCGTCTGCTTAGTTTTCTTTAAAGCCCCGGGTGAATAATAAACCATTCCCATGTAGACTTTTATAACTATTTAGTAAAGAACGGGTTAAAACGGGTTTAAACTGGAAACGAACCGGACACTTTAGACTGAATGTCAGTGACAATGCGATGTATAACAACACCAAGAAACCTCACACAATGTTCCCAGTCCCAAATTTCTGTCACTTTTTTCTACTACACCCATGCATTATTACCACAGGTGACTCATTGGCTGCACGGCATGATGGATATCGATTCTACACAAAAGATGATGACGCAAATGCATGTGCGCAGAAATACAAGGGTGGATGGTGGTATAACAATTGTCACAGATCAAATCTGAACGGATTGTATCTAAATGGAACCCATGCATCTTACGCAGATGGGATCGAGTGGTTCACATGGCGCGGCTACCATTATTCATACAAGAGGGTAGAGATGAAAATACGGCCGTGGTGAGGGTATGTTCATCAAGCAATTGAAGAATACTGAAGCAGAAATAACTAACTGACGCTGAACATTTTATATACTAGAGCACTTTTTCTACTATAATAGAATTAAATCGATTAAACGAACACGAAGAATTTTCCTGTGAATTTCTTTTCCACGAACTGCATGTTCGTGGATGAAATTGCCGTAAAATAAAACGTTGGCTACGACACGAGAGTTGGCGGCTACTCGATCCCTTCACAAGAGTCTTCAACAAACTGAAGTATCCTATAGGCTGATAAGACAGAATAAGTGGAATCCATGTTTTCAACATACCGGTACTAGTACTTTCCCTAGAACATTGACTGTAGATAGAAGTTGTCGATTTCCACCGCTGAATTAGTTGTGTGGCTATTACGTCTAAGATGTCATATTTCGAATCTAAGAATCAATCCACGTGTTCATATTATACCCCTTGTTATTGAGTCGCGGCCATATTGGATCCACCCAGCCCCGTTCAGATTTTTAGTGCTACAGGTCAAAGTAATTATGTAGTAACATTCCATATATGGAGATTTTCTCCATGATTTCCATATATGGAATGCTACTCCAGAACTTTGACCTGTAGCACTAAATACGGACCGGGGCCGTGTGGATCCAATATGGCCGCGACTCAGTGACAATGCTTATATGCTGCGCCGATGTTGTTTGAAAACATGCCTCAGTTTTCAATGCGAGTTCAGAATATTGAATGTAATATTTTTAACACTGGAGGCCGCCAATTTTCTCTTCAAAAGTTTCAAGTTTCAGGCTTCAGGCTAGATAATCCCAGGAATTTCTACTCTGGCTAACGCCAGTAATGACCATATTCCACCAGTACAAAACCTGGGAACTCTTTGAAGTTTTGACAGGGAACCTTATACAAAACATTATAAACACCGAATTAATTACCCAGAATAAATTCCATAATCGTAACCGAGCAAAGCAAAATCACTCACAAATTCACTTAAATCGTGAAATTTCGAGTTGAGAAATAGTAGACAGATACATGGCATGATCTAGCTTCAGAGTTCAGACATAATATATTTCTATTTTCTAAACATATGAGACTTGATTTCACAGATTTTATTATAAAATCTACATTAAAATATGTTATATATTGTCAATTGCTCATAAGATTGCTTTCCAATCTTAGATGCAAAGACTATATCGGCGTATATTTGATGTATGTTTACTTGTGGTGGGGATATACAACCGCCCCATGGCTCAATGGAGGAGGAAAGATCAATGCCCTTATTTATGTCCGTGTTCGAATTAGACGACAAATTCGGACAAAGTGATTTCCGATTGGCTCAGAGTCAGAAGGGTGATTAACCAAGTTATTGGTGACGTAAGCCAAGATGTTTGATGATACGTTTTATTACAATATGGTATTAGTTATATTTTCCACTTATGATCTTATTGCATTTGTATTATAAGTTTATTTAGTAGAAATTCAATTTATCAACACTATTTCACCTTCTATCACCACTGATAATAAGAACAATAACTCTAATTTGAAATGAAAGCTTCTTTATTTACTCGTAGATTATTAGCTTAAATTTAAATTTTAGCTTAATATACTGCATGTGTTGTATAACATTAATGCACTGTAATGCTCCAACAGAACAACCCACCAGCATCTCGAGAAGTGAAAATTAACTAAAAAATCCTTCTTGTCTGTCCTGTCAAATGATGGAGGTTTATCCAGAGTGTATTGTGGCTGAAGGGTTATGATAACAGAGTTTTTACTAAACAAGCCTCATTTTATTCATTTATATTTTTGAACAATTACAATATTTTGGTTTTTCATTTTTTATTCGTTCCCTTGTTCTTTTGTTTTCTCATTATGTTATGTTATTATAATAACAAAAATCTAACAAACTTTCTTTAATCATTTCCTGTTCAAATCTCTGCGTGATCGTATTTTATTTTGCAAATAAAAACATTTTCCATGCAATAAAATTATTATTAGTCTTTGATAGTATTCACTGTTTTTATCTTGTTTCATTTTACTCTTCATTGTGGGATATATTTTATGACCCGCAAGTTACATAAAACAGATCTAAATCACCTACATAAGACTATTAATGCATTGTGCCTGGCACTACACTTTCCATATCCCTATCTCCAGTAAGAAAATCTTCTCTCAAATGCTGATACCTCTTTTTGATCCTCAAAGGAAAACTAGATTGTTTCGCTTTACATTATTGGGTGTAATTGTTAAGCGGCATAATATTCAAGATTATGTTTAATTTTTGCTCAACCAAAACAAGTTTACTTTTGTTTTTTTTGTACATTCAGTATATCAAGTTCCTATTAACATAAGCTATGTATCATGCATTTATATATCCATTCTGCATCGCATTTCAGAAATATTCCATAGGTGTATCTCGGTTTTATGACAGATTAAGGATGGTTTTCGTAATTCTACGATAGCCAAATTTAATAGTGCTCATTTATGTGTTGTAAATGTCTTGAGTTTCACCGGGTTATACATCTTTCCAATGGGCACTATATCTGTCTAAATCAACTCCAAGCCATGATCTATTCATTAACAATAATTTGTGTTCTGAGATTATTCCTTGAAGTTCAAAATTTAAATATTCATTGCCTCTAATCCAGTTTCAGAAATGAAAAGTTTTATGGTGTCAAATTCAATTTTTAGAACAATGGACTCTAATCAAGAATATGATAGCATCAAATGTCAGTCCTTGGCTATTATCGGCATCTTTACTGAACTGAGGAATGGTAGACTCTCTGAGGTGGAAGCCCTTGATGAGGCCAGCAAGGCAACTGAGAAAATTCGGAAAAATGCTAAAGTTCTGAATGATAGAATTATGTACCTACATCATGATAATTCTAAGCAGAGAAAGCGAGTTGCATCTGCCATGAAAGTTGAATATCAGATGAAAGCAAAAATTTGTAAGCTTGAAAAGGAAGTTTCTTTTACTGAGGATCTCTTCTCCTCTGACCTAGAGGCTACACAAGAATCGCAAGAAAGCGTTTCTGATGCAGCAGCTGTCACTTTGATACAAGACTCACAAGAGAGTTCATCTGATCCAACTGACGTAACAAGTGCTAAAACGAGTGAAACAAATGACAATTGATTCCCACAAATTGTGCGTTCGAAGCTGTTGTAAGGAAGAGGCAGATGTGATTTGAAACTTTGAACTCTTGAGCTTTTGTTCCGATGATTATCTTGTAATAACATTTTGTTAAAAAGGAGTATGGTGTGGCTAAAACAAGAATGCTTACTTACTGTCCCCAGAATTAGAACAGACATTTTTGGCCATCCAGAGGGTGCACCTGTGAGCCTTTTGTAGATTTATTATGCACTATGTTAAGTGCATTTATGCTTTTCCTTGACTTATATGTTGACCTTGATAACTTAATAAATTGCCACAGTGCCATGAATTTTTTGAAAGTCTTGTCCTTGTAAAGTTTTAGTTTCGATATTCAAGCGATTTTAATAGTGTTGAGCCGATTAATTAGTAAACCACTCGTAATCGAATGGAGAATTCCTCCTGTATATAATTTATGTACAATGAAATGATAAATAACCATGTATAACCATGTATAACCATGTATAACCATGTATAACCATGTATAACCATGTATAACCACGTATAACCACGTATAACCACGTATAAGTTATTTCTCAATGACGTTCTACTGATGGGTAGTAAGTTTTTAAGTTACAAAAGTAGCAAAATGCCACCCCATCATTGGGATATCACAGAAACTCGATGGTCCTGTGCCTTAATTGCAGGTCGATATCACCCAGAGCAATAGGAATAACTCTTCATACTGATGTCAATTCTTTCTCATAGTGAAGATTTGTCTGACTAGTGCTAATTTCCCATTCAGGCTGTCAGTGGCACAATAGAATAGGCTTGTTTTTTTTCAAATAAATTAATTAGTGTGTGATATCACAGAAACTCGATGGTCCTGTGCCTTAATTGCAGGTCGATATCACCCAGAGCAATAGGAATAACTCTTCATACTGATGTCAATTCTTTCTCATAGTGAAGATTTGTCTGACTAGTGCTAATTTCCCATTCAGGCTGTCAGTGGCACAATAGAATAGGCTTGTTTTTTTTCAAATAAATTAATTAGTGTGTGATATCACAGAAACTCGATGGTCCTGTGCCTTAATTGCAGGTCGATATCACCCAGAGCAATAGGAATAACTCTTCATACTGATGTCAATTCTTTCTCATAGTGAAGATTTGTCTGACTAGTGCTAATTGCCAAGTCAGGCTGTCAGTGGCACAATAGAATAGGCTTGTTTTTTTCAAATAAATTAATTAGTGTGTGCCTGTCATCCAGAATATATATTGTGAGATCACGAGTGTTTCTCATTGCGAGGGAGGTCTTCATCACTTATATGTCACACATTAAGAATTAAAGACATGTTTAGTTATACATGTAGTAACAATCAGTATTTGCTTCGAAAATCGGCTCATGACTATTTTTATTTTTAATTCTTTGGTCTCTAGTTTCATTGCTTGAGTAAAGTTTTACGTTAGTGTTCGACACAAGGTTCATTACACTCAAGTAAGCACTCTTGTTTGTAAGGGGTGACGAGGAGGCCACATTGCTTTATGTTCTTCATCAATACACTAGATATTTTATAAACTTTCTTAGAAAGTTTTTCATGATCCTTTCTACAAGACACAAATAAGGAAATAATATGGATGGTGATGTATATATGTACCCAGTATTTATTAGTAATCTCATGAGAACATAATTCGGTGAAAAACTTTTGAGAGACAAAGACTAGTTTCATGTGATAACTTACAAACATAAGAATGGGTCAGGAAAATTTGATAAGATATTTAGTGTAAGATTAAATTTGATACTGAATAGTTCAGTTGTGAAATGTTCATTCCAGATATGAGAGAATGTCAAAGCTAAAGACAAAAAAGCAAAAATTGTCTAAGCGCTGAAGACAGGAACAGAAAGTGTAAACAAAAAGTAAGTGGTACAACCATAAGTCTGCACATCTAGTTTTACTTACAATTTGTCCTTCATTTTTCATCCTATTCACAAATTATAATGTAACCTCCGAGCTTGCATGGACACGTACTATATATGGGGACTTCCGCAAATTTTAACTCCGTGAATTATGAATTAGTACTATGATGGTACCAAGTTATCATTAGTACTATGGTATATTTGTAGAGTGGTATGTGCAGGAATATGAAAATGAAATAGTATAGAGGGGTTTATTTCAGGGGGGAGGCGTCTCCCTCAAATGGGGGGGGGGGGGTCCACAGAAGGAATCCGACATATTAGCAACATAAGAGTAGCCCTCGTCAATTTGGACAATACGCTGGGGATAACCACTGATTCGGGGAATGATTTAAGTATAGGATATCCCCCGAGCTGTCGGGTATTCGTAAAAATAATTTCCCCGAGGCGTAGCCGGGGATATTATTTGGAGGAACTCCCGACAACGAGGGGGATATCTATCTTAAACCCCAGCTACTTCGCGGTCCTTAAATCCACACACCTCGTGTCAAATCCACTAGATTTCTGGGAAAAATAAGTTCGACTATGAACATCCATGCATGAACATTCGTGCAAACATAGATCCCAAGTATTATAGGAAAACACCAATAAAATAGACACTGTGGCAACCCAAATTCAATTTCAAATAGTTTTATTGCCTTCGCCAAAAAATTACATATAAGTCAAAATACATACAATGAACAAAACATAATATACATCACACACGCGCCAACATAACGATCACACCGCGCATCCTGACTTTCCATAATTATATGGGCCCCCACTGAATATCTCTTTCAGTGTCGGTTTGCGACACAAGGCAGCTGATAATCAGCTAGGGCCCAGTACATCACATACATACTTATGGCCACCCACCACTAGCAATTCATTTATGTATTAAATTAATATGGATTACAAGTGTTGCTCTATAGACGCATATATACACAAATATGCACACATATGCATTACAAATTACCAATTACATTACAAATTACAAATGAAATTTACTTGGCCCAGCGCACACGTTGCCGGGTGTCATTCCACGACCTGAGTGGTATGAATAATCAGTGGTCATCAATTAGTCTGAACACTGGTCCGTGCATATTCACTCAATGTGGTCAACTCGTAAACATAACGGGGCGAATGCCTCAGCCACTGGTGTTAGGGTTGCAGCTCTTCGCGAATGTTGTACTAGTACATTTACGCGGCATAGAACATAATGGACATAACATGTGTGTATATAACGGTAATTTTGGGATAATGCTATCTTACAGAACGGAGACCAAATTTACATGTGGTTATATATGTTATTATAAAGGCCTATATAATTATCGATGCTCGATTTTAAGATAATCCTAAAATATAATTGATGTTGGTACATTATGGCAATCGAAATAGCTCTATAAATATTGGATACACTAATCCCCAGGCTTGGTGTATACCAAGAGTCCAAGACACCAGGAACATGTTTACACGGGTTGAGGGGGTTTCACATATTCCTCCCGTCAAACCCCAAAATAGGTTGAACTCGTTTTGATAGTTTTTTCAACCAATATATAATTTGCAATAGACCCAAAATCAGATAGTTTTCAACTTTTGATGTCAATGTTTTATTTAAGTAATCATCAGTTGGAATTTCTAGCCACATGGTGTGTCCTGTTGAACAACTGCAATCGTTGGGAAATCTGTGGTAAAAGGTAAAACCTTTTGGGCCGAACGGGTTAAGGGGGTGGGATACAAGTTCCGGGACTTGTGAATTTGGTGTGATTCGAGGAACCTGGTGGCGCAGGTTAAAATTCCAAGTTGGACACCGCCGTTGGGGACACTCGAACCTCGTCACTTAAGTGCATAGGAATGCTATTAACTTTCCGCACACGAGTGAACTAATCGCTCTTTATATTTACCGTGCATAACAACTATACATTTCTTGATATATATAATTTCATGATCAACTGATATTCCACTTACCTGGTTCCCATAAACCATTCATAACGTGTTATATCGGAAATTTCCAACAGCTGGAATGAGCCAGTAATTAAAAAATTGCAACCCAATGGCGTGGTGCGTATGGCAGGTTCCGTCAGGTGTGGGGCGTGGGGGGGGGGGGGGGGGGGGGGGCAGTGTTAAATTCTAAGTTGGAGATTTCTATAACAGCACTACATGCAACTTCCTCGCTATTTCTGTTATATACTCTTCAGTGTGCATGGTTTGGTTAAAATGTCCAAATTGGAAATTTCTTGCCTGACACAACATCATAGCTGGAAATTTTGCACCATGTATACATGTAGCTCGAAATTGTTCTCATTGTTCGAATTTCTGACCAGTAATTAGTGTGGAATTGTTTTTGTAGACCAATAGCAACATATTTTACTACTTTTGGTCAATATTTTGGTCTTAAATGGTCATCAGCTGAAAACTTTACAACTTAGGGAGGGGGACAAGTTGGAATGTTTAAGTAGTTGTTAAATTATAAGTTAAATTTTATATCACGACTACTTGTAATTTCCGCCCGAATATGGCACCTGCACTATGGAACTACCACGGTATAGGAAATTTGATACTTCTCAGAATTCGAACACGTTTCCAAAACATTTATTAGGATTTCTGATTTGTGATACAGAAAATTTCACATATCCCAGGATTTGAGCAAGTTTCCAAAAATATGCATTAGGATTTATCCAGATTTGTGATATAGGTCATTTCATATTTTCCAGAAATTGAGCAAGTTTCAACAACATTTGTTATTAGCACCCGCTCTCCCGCGGCGAAACCGCGGATGCGAAGCGACCTAGGGTATACGTATGCGAATATGAGATATACTAATCGACTTTTTCAGCCCAATCTGAAAATAGATTGAACTTACCTAAAATAGAATAATTTATTCATAACTTAAGGGTCAGCGGAGTCCAAAATATTATTTTTGGCGACGGCGGCCATTTTGTACTGATTAATACCACCTCGAAATGTGGTATAAAAATAAAAAACTTCTTTCCGGCAAATGTTAGCTATACTTGATCATATGTAGGCACGCCATGCTCAGACTAAAGCCAAATATATTTACAAATTTGAATGTAAATTAAACCAAAGCTCTGGTTAACAAAAAGTGAAATTGCATGAAAAAGTTTTGTTTACATATTTTATAAAATTATTAAAAAAGATTTGCCCCGAAAGAGGATTCTAGCGGCCTTACTAGACGTTTAGATATTATCTTCCATTTTCTAACGGTATTTCCGCCTAAAAGATTGATGGAATATTCTCAAAGTTCAAGGCCGAGAAACGGAAACTATAAGTTCCGATAGAAAGATCGCAGTCCTTTTAAGATTGCTTCTTGGAAACCAGTAAAGCTGAATAGGTCACTCTCACCGGTTTTCTGTAATAAAGTTACCCAGGTTCCTGAAATTGTGATAAAGTTACCCAGGTTGGAGAGAATTGTGATAAAGTTACCCAGGTTAAGCAAATTTCACAATAAGAACTTGATTTAAAGGCACGTGAGGCCTTAGTTGTCGAAAATATTCATATTTGTTCCAATCACCGTGAACAGAAAAACATTAAAATGCATACAGTTTCGTTCATATATACCATGACTATTGCGTAAACAGCATGTTATCATAAAGACCCACTATATGTTACCTAAGCAAGGGCCTGGTTGTGTTACAGAAGACAGCACAATGCTACTGGCTAATCACACAAAAATGGCATAAACGCTCTTTATTTGTTCCATATCAGGAATTCACCAACAAAGAACGCTCTTTATGTTTACCTTCATAATATAAACAAACACCAGAAAAGTTACTTTTTATGCTTTTGTTTACATAACAATGGTCAAACAAATGACAATAACATACTGTTTATGCAACATTTCTTATTTGTATACAGACAAAGTCTGTCTACATTTTGATGTTCTTTCTGTTTGTGGCGGTTTTTGACGGGTGGAAATATTTTTTACAGGATAACCACCGCCAAGGCCAACCGTACCTTTAAAAGTGACTGAGCGAAATACTGTTCAGTTTTGGCATAAAAAAGCCCCTATTTAGCACACATTAAGATATATTACTACTGTAGCTCGTCAATTTGATCGCAAAAATGAATAATTTGTTGCTAAACATGAAATATTCTTAACCTGGGTAACTTTATCACATCATGACGTCATAACCTACATCGGTGCGCACAACTCCAGACAGGACTGCATCGATGGCCAGACAGCTGAGACGCGTATTACACGGGCAGGCTAAACGACACATCTGCCAACATTTACGTTATATATTAATATTTACATATAAGATGTTCTTATGTCCCGTTACGGTTTATCATCAAATCCTTCTAAAAATAAACAAAATCATCCGATAATCCCATGAACATTAACAAGCGGGCGAAATTACATTTACGTATGATCATATTATTTATTTATCAAGATTTGTGATACTGTAATTTTATATTTTCGGAATTTATGAAATGGAATGTGTTGTAAATGTCTAAATTTCTGGTAATTTATAAACGTTTAAATTCCGACATTTACAGACTTGGAAATCCCACGCAAATTCAATGTAAATCTGCAAATTTATTTAGGTTGTAAATTCCATGAAATCAAATTTCCTGGTGTTAATTTGGAATTTATTGAATTTGGAAATTCAAAAAATCTTGCAGTTGTGTTGTGCTCATTAAAACAACGCCAATGTAAACATAACGCACATGAAGGTCCTTAAAACTGAATACCCGAAGTAACAAGCAGAGTTCGGATTCTGATTCATGAGTCCACCAGGGACATGTTTTCCTGAAGAGGAGCCAGTCATCTGGGATATGGCAAACTCCGCTTTCCTGCATTCGTCAATAACATGTTGTGGTGTATACCTATCGACGCATAAGGTAGGGATAACGTTACATTCGAAGTGAGCTTTCAATGTAAGCGCGTCTGCACTGCACAGTGGCTGGAGTTCTGGTTTACTTCGGACGTGATTCGTCCACGCTTGGATATCACACACTACATGCTCGGCTACAGCCCTGAAAACAAAATAGACAATTAGTAAAACATGGCAAAAATTAGCGGCGAGATGTACGAAGCTTGTGTATTATAAACATGATTGTGCATCTATAGGGGGATACAAACGCGCAAAACTCGTTCGTTCTATTGTGACACTAAGACATCACCGGCGTGTTATTGGGCGATCGGGCCATATTAAATAATGTTTTCTCAACACTTGTTTGTGTGTTTTAGATAATGCCATTCGCGGACCTTGTAATTAGCTCAACATGACGCAGTCAAGTTAGAACTATTGTCATGGGTTGGCGTCCGTACTTAGGTGCCGACGAGAGCGACGCGTTTTTTTCTATTTTTGTTTTTTTTTATTTTGTTTTTTCTATTGTTCTTGTTATTTTAAAGAGCGGCACCAAAACTCCGCCAAGCCCACTGACCCTAATATGGAACTTGACTTATTCTGGACAGAAGTTGATCACTTGTGGTGTTGTAACTGTTTCAGAGAAATCTCCGTTATTTAGTGGATATTAAGTTTATCGAACGATCTTTTTTCGACATTGCTATTTCAGAAATATTCCATATTTAGATAATTAACGGAGATGTTCAGAAATAAAAAAAAATTACAAAAAAAATGTTGAAATTGATCGCACCAAACAACACCGTTCCATGCGAGCGTGCGTCCGCCAACAATTTCCGCCAGCACACCCTGCAGGTCACATCTCTCATTCGAACATCACCAAACTTCATATGGATCTTCGGGGTGACCTCTAGATGGGAGCCTTCAATTTTTTCCGAAATTCGTTAAAAACATGGCCGCCAGCAGCCATCTTGGATTTCAAATTTGAACCCATCACCGCACCCTGCATGCAGCCCGCATTTATTGGAGATTTGTTATGAAAATTTATAGGCATGTTTTGGATCATCTCCATATAGGAGCTATCGAATTTGAATTATTTTTGATGAAAACATGACCACGGCAGCTATCTTGTATTTTACTCTCTGCATGACTAAATCCTTTGGCACACCCTACAGACCACACCCCTCGTCCGATCGTCACCAAACTGCATATGGATCTTTTGGGTGACTACTAGATGGGAGCCATCAAAGTTGTCCGTATTTCATTGAAAAACATGGCCGCCAGCAGCCATCTTGGATTTTACTTTTTGTATGACTAAATTCTTCGGCACACCCTACAGACCATATGCCTCATCCGATAATCACCAAACTTCATAGGGATCTTCGGGATGGCCTCTATATGGGAGCCCTTGTTTTTCCGAAACTCATTAAAAACATGGCCGCCAGCATCCATCTTGTATTTCAAATTTTAAGCCATCGCCGCACCCATACAGAAATGTATCAAATTGAACCAGGCAAAATGTCGAGGTATTGAGCGAATATAATTGCTACTATACCAACCGTTCCATTCTATCCAAATAAATACAAATCCACTATGTTTTGTATTACTTTATCAAGATTGCAACATAAAATTAGGAGATGCGCGGTTGTATAGTTGAAGACGCTCTGTTGGAAACATAGATGCACGTTTTCAAATGGTTGGTGTCGTTCTCGATTATGAGCGTTTGTGATAGTTTTTGACGTATTACTATTTGGATGATTTCGTGGATATTTGCGATGCCCCTGTGATAAGAATAATGGTAATTGCAGGTATGTTTCATTTCTTTTGCATGATGATCGGAAGATTGTCTCAGGAAATTCAAAATTGTATGGCGTCAAATAGGAGCGTTGATCTTTTAAGGTGAATAATAAAATCCTGGGATGTGCCATGCGTCATCACTGATTTGAAGAGCGAAACAACGGGTGCGGTTTTATGGCGATCACATGCATGCATGTGTAACCCTTTCATGACGGGAGCTGCGCATGTGAAACACTAAATATCATATGCCACTGCATTCTCTAATATGTATGCGAGTATCCCATTGGGAGCCTCGCATATCATAAGCGAATGTATTGGCTTACACGGTCAAGGTAAAATATTGTTAGGCCAATGTATTCTCTTATATATATATATATATAGGACAGCTTCGTTTTAAAATTAGGAATTTGCATGAACATACTGGCAATACTTGGTGAAATAGGCCTCTTCATTGAAGCCAGTGGTCATTTCTGTTCTCGTCTCATTTGCTATCTTATTGTTCATTGTGTTGATGCATTCTTCTGCTGTTGGTGGAGGATTCTGGAAGCAGTCCAGACCTTGTACGTACACTGGAATACAACGGATGGAAATTCAAGCGATAGTTTACAGAAAGATTCAAGACACCACGAAACTCTAGATCATGCCATGAATCTCTACTATGGCTTACGGCCATAGAGATCATATTCCATCAGTACAAAACCTGGGAACTTTTTGAAGTTAGTTATTATCTGTTCTTAAATAATGTACTTCACTGTATGTGAAGGACACAACTCGAAATTTCACGAATTAAGAGACTTTGTGAGTGATTTTGCCTTGTGTCGCTTACAATTATGGAATTACTCCCGGATAATTAATTCAATGTTTATTGCGATATCGGCTCACAAAAGTCACAAAAGCATGCAATCTCGAGCTGGAACTACCACCTAATGTGAAGTAGACTATTGAGGAACAATAATTAACAAAAATATATATTCCCTGCTTTGTTTGTGCAATATTATGAAGTTCCCTGTCAGAACATCAAAAAGTTACCAGCTTTTGTACTGGTTGAATATTATCTCTACGGGATTTATATAATAGACTTCAGTGGATCGTTACCTGATATCACGCCCACACATATCGTGACCCAGGTCGAGTAACCCACATGTATATTATTTCGCATGAAATATGCACGATACGACCAATACAAAACATATACTGATTACTAACCGAAATTATTTTACAGCTCTCGGAGATGACCACCATAAACATCCGCTTTCTGTAATATCCGTCTTCCCAGTTGATATAACTAGTCATATATATTAGTTTTTAACTAGATCATATCAAGGCTTGAGCATATATATAGACTAAGATAGACTAAGAATGATCATGATAAAAATAAATCTGATTTTTCTAAATTCAATGACTTGAAAACGGCTTTGTTCACAAATGAATCAGTGAATGGTGTCCGGATATTACCATACTATAGCACTTACAAGCCTTGAAATAGTGTGTCTGTCATTTGCAGAATGAGGTCCCCAGATGGTGAATTTAGTGACGCTACCCCGCATAGCGGGCTAGCATCACCAAATTCACCCTCTGGGGACATCATTCTGCTTACAACTCAGCAGAATGAGGTTCCCAGAGGGTGAATTTGGTGATGCTAGCCCGCTATACGGGGTAGCATCACTAAATTCACCCTCTGTGGACCTCATTCTGCAAATTAAAGGCACACTAATTTCCATACTATAGCACTTACATTTGTCGTGCTCGCATAGGACCTCGACACCGTTGGCGAATCCGTCGGGATCAATTCCCGAGAGAGCAATTACTGCACGAGATCTCGGACATGCATCAAATACCTCGTCTAGACACTGGAAGATTTTCTGACGAACCCTGAAATATTTGCACATGCATGATTGTTGCTCATGTAAGAGATAAATATATATATTTCACCTCACCAAGAAATGGGGACTTTTGATTGGCCAATAGCTGTGTCCTATATTATATACATAAAGTTTTGTGCTATATTTAGCACATTACCACACTTGCATATAGCATCGAGCCGAATTGAGCACAATACTGTACCAAAGTAACAAACTCGTCCAGACAAATTACAGGACGTCCAGACGCCAATTTTTGGCACAAACATTGTTTACCGGACACATTAAATTTTTTTTTTATCCACAAATGGCGACGGAGGGCAGCAAATTCCGGCGGCATTGGTCTGTATATGCATATTTTATACATGTGTTGTCCATTTTTGGCATCTTATTGCGTATTAGTTAATTATTCTTATTCGATATTTGCAGTTTGATGCAAAAGATTTTCACTTTAGGCCTCGTGTTTAATAAACAGGAGGCCTAAAGTGAACCTTTTCTGCTGTCACTGTTAGGTAATTATTAATGACATTTTGGTCCATACCCACATGTCCCACACATCTACAGACTATATTCGAAGATTATTCGACAAACTTACTGAGTTTCGCACACGAAAACAGCTTTATGGCGCACATTTACAGATGGGTGCGTGGAAGTATGGATAGGTCGTCCAGTGAGAGAGGATAGGACGTCCATAATTATTTACTCTCTAATGGATAGGTCGTCCACCAAGGAAATGTATTATTTCTCAGGTTTCTTGGTTTCCATTGTCGCCCGGATGCTTAATTCTAACGAATTGGTTTCTGTGTGTTTTATATTTTAAGCCAAAAATCCGACACCAAAATCCAATATGGTGACCAAGGTGGCGGTCGAAATGTGAAAAATTGTTAGGACATTACACCACCTATCGTTTGTCTCTTGGGAAAACGTGGGCATCTTGGTGCGATTTTATACATTTATCGTATAGAAGAGTCATTCCATTCTGCATTAAAAACCGCCAATGTCGATAACTGTAGATGCGCCGAATAGTCATGTTATGACTTGCAAGATTCAGAACAACTGTATGTACCTGAGCTTATTCTGATTTGCCACATACGTCAATGCGTTCGCCGAGTTTGTGAATTGAAGAACAATCTATTTTGAAGTGGCCAGCTTACTTGTGGTTACTTACGTAAGTGGTTAGTCCCATGCGGCATTAGAAAGACGTAGATATAGATTACCTACTGAAAGCTAGTATAGTTATCTAGTGTATGCCTTTTCAGTTCAAGATGACCCCCATATCTTTCAGAGGAATAATGCCATATGCCACAATGGGGGAAGCTTGCAAAAACAACGAATCTGCCGCTTTTTGGAACAAAATCGTGAGCTAGACACCGGAAAATGGATTGTTTTAAAAGTTCTGACTAGAGGAACCCTTCTCACGTGAAGTGTTGAATATTATTGTGGTGTGGTCGAGCTAGATTAATCAGACGAAGAAATGGAGCTGGTATAGATAATTCTGAATGCGGAAAATTAGAATCGTTTCGCATGTAATTGTTCTGAATCTAGCAAGTCATAATATGACTATTCGGCACATTCGGTTATGCCCATTATCGGCGCTTCCTGGAGAATGGATTTCGAAATGCCACATCGCGATTATAAATTGTGTGTTTCCTCCTTCCAGATGGCTACCAGTCATGTTATGTATTTGAAGTCGTTTTAAGTCGGAACCGATATATGATTTATATACCGGCTCATCTATATATGTCGATATTATGACCCAAGTGAAAATTAATATGTGAAAACATTGCTGACTTTTCAATGTTTTGCCACCAATTTGGCCGCCATCTGTGCTGTGAGTATCAATTGCCCAACTCAAATGAATATCTTGTATCAATGTTCCCTACTCATGAGTATGAGAATGCAAACGTCAATGTGGGTAGAATTCGCGTAACAATAATACCCATTGTCTGAAAGTAAAGGAATTAGGCGTGTTTTCAAATTTCTGTTACCATTTTAACCGCCATCTTGGATTTGATAAACAATTTCTCGTATGAGATGAGGGTAGTTACTTAGCCTCAGTAGTCCCAACTCAACTGTAAGTGTGTATGGAGTTGTCATCACAATAATGCCCACTGAATATGAATATGAGGGATTTTCGGTGATCTTTCAAAATATTTCCACCATTTTGGGCGCCATTTTGGATTTGGGGAAATTTTTGAGTTATAAGGAAATAGTTCGCCTTACTATTCCCTACTTTCAACAGTAAGCATTGGTGGAGTTGTCGTGACAATAACGCTCACTGGTGTGAAAATCAGCGATTTTCTGTGTATTTTCAATTTCTGGTTGCCATTTTGGCCGCCATCTTGGATTTGAGTGAATATTCCTCAACTCATACACATACCGACCCAATGCCGCCGGTATTTGCAATCGACATTGCCCTTTGTTGCTTAAATTTAAAAAAATGTGTCCGGTAAACAATGTGGGAACGAAGTATAGGCCGGTATAGAAAAGAGTGTGAGATGACTTATCAAATGTTTGGATGAGACTGATATGTGACCCGCCATATCAAATCCAGTCGTAAGTCGGGATTTTTTCACCCTGTGCCAATGCATTCTCTTATATATGCGAGTCGACCATAGGTCGCCTCGCATATATAAGAGAATGCATTGGCCTAACAATTTTGTATCATTTTTTTTAAATAAATGTTTCTTACAATTTTTAGGATATAAAATAAAAAAAACATCCATTACCCTGCAGGGAGCCCACACATATATAGAAGCATATAGAAGAGTGTCGTCTGCTCATGCTTGTCTGGGGCTCTGTATGGGTGAAATTATAAAATTGTTAAAGAATACAAGAAAAAATTATTAAAATTGTAAAAAAAATGATAGGCCAATGCATTCTCTTATATATGCGAGGCGACCTATGGTCGACTCGCATATATAAGAGAATGCATTGGCACAGGGTAAAAAAATCCCGACTTACGACTGGATTTGATATGGCGGGTCACATATGCAGTATAGGAATGAGAGATGGGGAGTGTAAACTATAATATATTTATTGTCACAGTAATAGTAAGATTAATGTTAATATTAATATCAACATTAATATTTCTATTTCTCTTGCGATTTTTGGCAATATGAGTTGCATTATGTACATTATGTTAGATGATAAATGATACGTTTGGTTCAAGTGGAAGCCCTTGGTTTTGTGGTCGAAGTATTATTTGAATTTTTTTGTTCGAATAATATATTTCTGAACTTCTCGTAAAAACGTTATGTTATCTTCCTGCGATAGTTCGTTAGAACCATGAACCAATGTTCGTTGCGGATGATGATCAGACACAGTGTGAATGATCAAGAAGTAAAGAATATTGAACAAGAGATTGAAAAGTTTAGTCAACTTTCTTACGCAAAAAAGTGCCGTATATGGCTCCGAAAGGTAAAAGCGACCTGAAGGTAGTTTCTGAATGTAAACTATGTCTCTTCTAAATAATCTACCTGTTATCAGCCGGAAGTCTTTGTGGAAATATTTTTTGTGTGTTTATGTATTAGAGCTACAGTCTAAAAGAAACCAATGTAACAAAACTTGTCTAAAACATTTTGTTTGTCACTTTTCAACTTATTTATTTGTCATATTTTGTGTTATGAGAAGAAACTGTACTTAAATTTGTAAGAAACATTCATGAATGTTGGGATGAATGGATACCTTGTGCTGGCAAGGAACCATGTTTACTTTGTTGGTGACTTGATGCATTGAGTTGGCAAGAATCCGTACATGTATTTTCGACCACATGACTTGTGTTAGCAAGGAGCCAAATGTTTTCAATGGGGATTATTTGTGAAGTCGTGGAGTCGTTATTCGATGTGTTGACTGCAAGCTATGATGATGTAACATAACAACAACCAGATATATGACTACCAAAACACTGACAGACAATCTTATGTTTACGAGGAGTTACAGTCTTTTAAACGTTCGCGGCTGAGTTTCTATGCATTTTATAACAATTGTCCAATTCCTTAGTTTGTGGCGACCATGGCAACCAACCTACCAAATGTTTGGACGGGATACACGGGCTGCACAGTAACAATTTTCAAGCTATTTCCATTGTATTTGTTTATCACAGAAGTGAACAAAGACTCATCTACAATATCAAGAATAAGAGGCCCCCTTTATTGTTCCATGCTGAAGAAAATCGGGACCCTACTTTTATAAATTATTTTACTTGAATAAAACTTTCTATAGTATCTTACGTTCGCGTGAAAGTATTTCACGTTTTTCGTGTATTTATGGAAATATTGTTATTCCTGAAACAGGATAGGGAAAGCTATAAGATAACTCCAGACATCAAATGCTACGGGACTTTAAAGAACATTTTTATATCATATATATATATATATACTAGCAGGTGACCCGACTTCGTCCGGGCTTTGACCTTGAATTGACAATTTTGAAGGTCAAGGTCAGGTCGGAGTCACTATTTGACCCGTCCAAAACACTCCCCGGACAAAATCAACCGTAGGTATCAAATTTCGTCGAAATCCGTCAGTTTTACCCGATTTGACCTTGAATTGACCATTTTGAAGGTCAATGTAAGGTCGGGGTAATGATTTGACCCGTCCAAATCTCTCCCCGGACAAAATTACGCATAGGTATAAAATTTCGTCGAAATCCGTCCAGCAGTTTTCCCGGCCATAGCTAACAGACAAACAAACAGACAGAAGTCCCAAAATATATATTAGATCATTTGTGGGTACCCGTTTCAAGGTGAAGGTCACCTCGGGCCGAAAAACTGACCCGATGAAAATGTCCCCCATTCCTAGGAACCCCTAAGTACGAACAGACATAAGAATCACACAACACGTTCATGTCTGGACACAAACACAACACGCTCATGTCTGGACAGACACGCTCTTTATCAGCGACACTGCGGATACGAACGCTCTTTAACTATCAACGCGATTAAACCCACCGTGCCAATGGTGCTAATTTTTGTGAATGGGAGTGGAGAATGGGTGCTCTGAGCTTCTCCAAAACGGCGGTAAACACTGCCGGTGGGTTTTTAACCTTAGATTGGAAGTTTGAGCTCAATCGGTCCAGCCGTTTTCCCGGCCATAGCTAACACACAGACAGACACACAGAAGTCCCAAAATATATATTAGACTATAGTATTGTATACATACTTCAGGTCAATATTATTTATATTATTTGGTAATATATCAGTATAGTAATACACATATGTAATTGGCGCCTGTCGAAAAGCAAAAGCTAATGAATAGGCACCTTTCGCATGAACGACAACATATATAATTATTACAAATAGGGTACTACGTCACTAGAATTTGTGTTCTTTCAATTCGTTTTCGTTTTCCCTATCCGTTGTTACGATTACGGTTTTTGATTTTCAACAATCCCAAAAATACACCCGCTTGTAATAAGTTCGTGATCGTTTCTCACCTCATCGATGTGGGAGATGACTCTGGGATTATGTCCTTATATTGTTATCGCCATGTGGCTTTAATTTGTATCTATTGGTGGCAATCTAATTATTCTTCGTCGTGAAACACAGCATAATTAAGTACAGAATGATCATGACACGAAGAACCGTAATCCCCTTACTGAGAGTAACAAGCAATAGTCGTCATTTATGCTCTTACGGTTTTTGAACCGTCCGAAAAAAAATATACGACTACAAATAGCTATTCGTAATCATTATCCGTCGTCGTTCATTATGCGAAAGACGTCTATTAGCATTGACATTGAACAGCAGAAAAATAATTCACAAAAAAAAAGATTAACATGAAATAATTGCTTTAACCCTTTCAGTGCCAGGGGCAGATCTCATCGGCCCTAATTTACGGTCTGTAAAATCAGCCCTAAAAAAATATATATATATATTTTTTTTTTTTATAGATTTTTTTGGGTTGATTTTTTTTGGGTATGTTTAAGCATGCTATAGCGAATAAAAAAAAACTGGTTAAAACCTTAGGGGCATGTTATAACTCAAAACTATCACCGAGTATTCATAGTAATAATTTTGATGCCCATGAAAAACGTAAGATTCCCTGGCACTAAACCTACAAAATAAGTCTGTTAAAGAATATAAGAAAAAATTATTAAAATTGTAAAAAATAATAAACAAATGATGAAAAATTGTTAGGCCAATGCATTCTCTTATATATGCGAGGCGACCTATGGTCGTCTCGTATATATAAGAGAATGCATTGGCACAGGGTATATGGGTTGATACAAAAATCGGACCTGGCACTGAAAGGGTTAAGCCGTATTAAGCCTTCTATTGTGAACAAAGAGAGACATCCATATATACCTATGTATGATTTACATGTAAATGAGTTGACACATTGATACATATGCAATGAAATACTATTATTAGGAGTGCATTAGTTATGAACAATGACGATTGAATCTAATTATCATATAAATCATTCCAGTCAACATTACCTTGTTATTAAGTCTGTAAACTTAATATCGTCGCATTATGATAAATGTTCATGTGCATGGCTGTGTGTTAGGAATGACGTTGACTGGGCGTAAATTTGTGGGGTTTTTTTTTTAATTTGATTTCAGCGGATAATTGATTAGAATAAGAATACCTGATTTTGGTGTGAATGGTTAAAGATTCATCATCTGATTAAGCGCCCCTCAATTACTATTTATTTGGATTCGGGGGTAACAAATATTTGATTCGAGTCGAGGAACCCACCTATCAAAGCTCAGAGTTATTAGATATCGACTTTTGAAATGTATATTTTTGCACCAGCGAGACTTGTAGGTGGCCCAGTGAAAAGTCGACGGTCTCGGACCAAATTGCGGATGAAGATGGATAACTCTAAAATCAAGAGGCTTTGTGTTGATAATAAGGCCAAATTTCGTCGAACAAATAACACGTTTCGGGCAATTTTATACTATAATTGACAGCGGTTAGCATTAGTTTTGGGCCATTAATCAATTCTGATAACTGAAGCGGCATTTCTAAAAGTGTTTTTGTTTGGACTCTGATTATATGGGGACTACCGAATCGGATTGAGTACCTTTAACATCGGATTGAGAATATTTACGATGCACATTCACACGCGATGACGTGTAACACTATATGGTCCTGAATACTCACGAACAAAACTGATCCGCCTCCTGCACATTGTCCCCGATTATCGCCCCTTTCTTGTGGGTTGAGTTCATGTATGACTCGGGCAAGCCGGCATCTACATAGCACTGGTTCATATTCCTTCTCAATTTGCTCATACACCGATTCCGTGGAGGAACTATTACTGAAATGAAAGGTTACTGCTAATAAAACCTGCTGTTTGCCTTTATTTGTTTGTAACATATTTATTGTGTTTTCTAATATATACAGTATTGACAATTAAAGGCCCATTTAATTTTCGAACCCCCCCCCCCCCAGATTACATTATATAAAAATATATGCCATATTATATACCATTTGAAAGAGGAAGCTCCAAAAACAGTGTGTTATCAACTTATCCGGTGTAATAAACCGTGGACATGTTGTTTTTGTTGAGTTGCCAACGCGTTTTGTCATCTAGATTGCAGTATAAATCAGTATTATTTTCAGTGCAGGGGGGATAACTCTATATATTAAAGATAGAGTTCTTCCCCTTCAATTGAACAAGTTTGAATTCTGTTGCATTCTGGGATCCAAAAAAGGGGGGGGGGGGTCATTCTATGATTTCAGCAGTTTTCTATTTCTCTGTGAGCATCTTCTGAGACACAGATGTTTCAAATAGGATGAATTATAGTATTTTAATCATATTTTATGGCATAGATTGTTATTAAAACCGTATATCAAGTCAATATAAAAAACATAATGGGCGACTAGAAAATTAAAGGTACTCAATCCGACCAGAGGGTCCCCATCTCAACAGATTCCAACAACAACAATACGATCAGAGCGTCCTATATTACTATTTCTTTGGCTTTGGTGGTAAAAAATATTTGATTCGAGTCGAGGAACCCATCAAACAAAGCTCAGAGTTATTAGATATTGATTTTTGAAAATTCTTATGTTCTCGAGATGAGTACTAATAATTGCCGTCAATTTCGTTTCCTGCTCGAGATTTGTACACCAAAACTCTATTCAAACAGACAAGGATGGATAACTCTAAAATCAAGTGGTAATAATAACGCAATTTTGACTGAGATCTGGGCCAGAAAGTATTCCCGATAATGAAAAATAATAGATTTCTAAAATCGATATCTAACAAATCTGAGCTTTGATGGTTGACTTTCTCGACTCGAATCAAATATTTTTGACCCCCGAAGCCATTGAAATAGTAATTGAGAGGAGTTTTATCGGATTGAGTACCTTTAAGTGGGCCTTTAAATGGTGATGTGTAGGTAATGAATGACGAGGGAGTAACCATTGGAGATTGGAGCACAAGTTATGCAACTCATCCCAGAGCTCCTCTCCCCGTATTATATCGCATAATGGTAAAGTTTACCGTAGTATTTTGGCCGCATGGTATATTTGCTGTGCAACTTACCAATGTAATTTTTTTTACCATGGTGAAATGTAGCATGCTTTTACCATGGTGTAGTGTAATATTTACTGTGCAACTTACCATGATATGTTTAACCATGGTAAAATGTAGCATACTTTCACCATGGTAATGTTTACCGTGGTATTTTGGCCGTATGGTAAATTTTATCCGATCTGGTATTCCTTCATTGTTCAGACATTTTTTAAAAGCTTGGTACAGCTATTTAGTACAATGGGAACCTGTACACGTGCGATTATAGTGTCCGTCCGACTTTTTTGGTGGTATTACTGGGTATTACCTCCCTTTTTCAAGTTAGAAGTTTTTTTTACCCTCTGGGGACCTCATGCAACACTGTAATTTTGTCCGAGTTTATATTACTTCATTTGTTGTTCAATGTTTTGAAACTTGGCACAGTTATTGATCATCATCGGAACCGGTGCACTTGCAATTATGAGATCCATCCGAGCATTTATACTCTAGTTAGCACCATTTCCCTCGTCAATTTCTTTGAAAAAATGGCACATATATTTACAACCATGACAACATGTGCACCTGCGCTTACGAGACTGGTTTTACGTATTTTATAGTTGAGTCATCCCTATTTTTTACTTGGCAATTGTTTTTTTTTGTAACAAATGTTTTTGTTTGCATGTCTCTCTGCGATATCAAGTTGTGTGGTGATCATCTTGTCATCCGTCTGTGGATACATTTCCATTTCGATCTGCGATTTCATGTTGCGACCAAATTACGTACACATAATTTGACGATCGAAAGAGCCACCTCATTTTAATATTGCTACCTTTTTATTTCGCGCGTGGACAGCGGGGGTATCCTTTGTCCTATTTAACTCCCATGGTAAATGTTCAGATAATAAATTCAACAAACGACCAGTCTGAACATTTCACACCAATTAATATGAATCCTTCAGTGCTATTTAATGTTTTCGTCTAATTGTTGTCTGCTATTTTATCCTGAACACAGGTATTAGGCACAATTTTTTTTTTTTTTATAAAAATATATAAAGGTAAGTATCAAGGCTGATAGTGAAAATAGGAGGTCAAAATTCATCCTCACAAAAACAATTTTTTTTTATCAAATTTATCTGGAATTCTAGCATTGTGTGCCCAAGTAATCATATTTTTTGTTAAAGTTTTGCTTTCCGTCGTACTTTAATCACCGAAATCTATACTATTATCAAACTAAATAGCCCTATTGCCAAACATACGTTGTTTCATGAAGTACAGCTAATTTGGGGGTGGTACTCAACATACATCGAGTTTAATAACGATTTTTGTCCTTTTTTTTCATCGGTTTTACAGAATTCTTTTCGCGAGAGGCCATTTTGAAAAACTGAAAGCGAAACTAACTTGAACTTTATTAAATTAATTTTAATATCTCTCTTTTAATTGATATCCGGCATTCTTAATGACAAAAATCATGCGGTGGATATATAATACCCACTAGATAAGGAATTAGATAAAACATTTTTTTTTTATTGATGTAAAATTATTTTATTTTGGAGTCATTTATACTGCAGCGTTTCTCGAGTTTGTTTCGCACTTTCAAAATGGCCTCCCGCGAAAAGAATCATGTAAAACTGACGGAAAAAAAAGACAAAAATCGTTATTAAACTCGATGTATGTTGAGTACCACACCCAAATTAGCTGTCCTTCGTGAAACAACGTCTGTTTGACAATAGGGCTATTTAGTTTGATGATTAGAGTATATATTTCGGTGATTTAGGGGTTGGATTGTTTGATTTTTTTATTTTTCATTGGACGGACGTTTCGGGTACCAACCAAATAAATTCTCAAATACGACGGCGAACCAAACTTTTTTGAAAACTATGATTATTTGGTCACATAGTGCTGCAATTACAGATCAATACAAAATAAAATGTTGCTTTTGTAGAGAAAAATGCTGACCTCTATCAAAAATGAGATAGATACCAATCCGAGATTTTTATTAAATTAAAAAAAAAACAGTTTTGTGCCTAATACCTGTGATCCTGAACACCCCTACAAATGACTAATTGACAATTCCAATGTATACCTTTATAACTGAATGGGACAAATCATTTAGTATAGAAAGGGTTAATTGGGACAGTCTCATCTCTTATATGTACATGTATATCTAGTTATTTGTCTTGTGAACTGAAAATTGGTTTACGAAATCAATTCATATCGTTGGACCTTTTACAGTTAATATTCTTGAAACTAATTATGGAGATGGGTATCAAAACTTATACCGGTGAACGATTTCCGACCGAATTATATACAGATATATAGCGCTGAGAAAGTGATGTCGAGTTATCTCATTACAACTGCGACTAAAGGAAAACAAATACCACTTGTTTGTCCCCGAGTTGGTAATTTCGTTGACTTCAGTAAGTCTTTACGATGCACATAGGTTCCATATTTCACGTACATGTATTTGTGGGCTTATTTTGATTCCCACAATTGGATGTGAATTTTATAAAAGCGAAAATAGGATTGTAGGTTACCATTGATGCTAGATCATGAATTGTCGGTAGATAGATGATGTGTCAGTTTGTGACTGATACGTGACAACAAACTAAATATATGATCGTTTGTAGCTTGCGAGACCACAGGAAGAGAGCGAGAAAAAAATTTGTATAACGCGAGAGCGACAGAATATATATGTTTGATGTGTGTGATTAAAATATCAGATTTGTTTGTGGGTAAAATTATTGACATTTGAATTTCTAATATTTAGGCTGAATTTTTCTCGTTTAGAAATCGTAATTTTGGAACTTACAATCCTCTGATTCTATGGTATATGACTTAATGAAATAAGTTAAGTCGGAATTTCCGAACCATGGGCCGGACCTGACATCTACAGTATGTTTCATGTGGAATTTTGGACTGACCTCATTATGTTATTCCAATCAATATGAAGAGAAGAATATTGCTTCGAGGAAGCGCCTGATGTCCAATTAACCCTTCCATGACTGGAGCTTCTTGAAATTTTGCAAAAACCATGTGCCAATGCATTCTCTTATATATGGGAGTCTCCCATAGGGAGCCTGGCATATATAAGAGAATACATTGGCCTAACAAGATCTATCTTGACCTTGTAAGCCAATGCATTCTCTTATATACGCGAGGCTCCATATGGGAGACTCATATCGATAAGACAATGCACTGGGACAGGATCTTTAATGCTGCACCAGCGCAGCTCCCGACATGAAAGGGTTATTGAGCCGCCCAGTGACAACGAAACTGGTTCTACGTGTGACTGTGATAAGCGGCGATTTGTCATCCATGCACAGGGTTTATCTTATAGATATAAGAGTAGCCGATATTTAGATTATCTGAACCCATTGTTTTGTAGAAGTAACCATCGTCAATTGTAAGACAAAAAGAGTCAATTCCCATAAACCCAAACTTATAACTTAGGTCCGATATCATTTGGCAAAAATATTTTTCTCAGGCAGAAATGAAGTTTGGACTAGCGCACAACCTGCCCATAACTTACCACCATTGCATCCATCATTGAACATCTTCACGACTCCTCTGATCATTTTCGTGGCTTCTGTTTTCTCTGGATCCGTACACCCCTGAGTGGCCGCGGCATAGTTTTTATTCAGGCACGTTTTGAACGGTTCTAACTCCCTGGAATGATATCATAATGGAGATAACAAGATGTGTTACTTTGTCCATCCAAATACTTTAAACCATTTAAAGATGTACGGTCCGATTTGACACCAAATTAGTAAAACCAAACCTAAGCAAATTTCAGTTTACCAAGCAAATGAAAATTGAAAAAGTACACGGAAGCACCACCATTCGTAAGCTACAAAAGCGTTAATCAGTTTTACGTTGGGAGCGAATACAACATATTAAGATTGAGAACGTTATTTATTGTCTTATGCTTTGAGAAACATTGGAATGTTTCCAGCCTCAAAATCTTTTTCCAAACTCTTTTCATGTCGATATCACAACCTAGTTTCATAAAAAATGGTAGCGACAAAACTTTGTAGTTTCACACACAAAGGCTGCTTGTTTTAATTAATTAAATGTTTAATTTAGTCGTCGGAAATATACGACTTTTCACCTTTATCGTTCTCAAATATGAATATTTGAGGCGACCTAAGTTCTTGTTTTGTTTTGTTTTTGTGTGCAACGGTCAAAGGTCAAAGGTCAAAAGGTCAAATAAATGTTTTTGAAAATGAACTGAATCAATCAAGATCAATATATGGAATCTTATAATTGAAATATTTTATTGCGTATTTTTGAACTTGCTATATGCACTTGGAATATTTGTTGAACTTGTTAAAAATGGCAACCAAAATGGCAGCGAAAATACTCATAAGTTGAACGCTCTTCAAATAACCAATTAGATTGTTGACCCGCTCTGCTCACACAATTTACTCATCAGCAAGTCCAATTGTACAAGCTATTACATGTGTATTCGGAATTCCACCCCCAGTTACAACAACCAACAAATTCTAATGCACAGCACTATGTGCATTGTTCTAATGATACCAAATGTAGCATATCAATTGGAATACAATTCAATTGATACATGTACAAAAATGTGACTTTGTTACAGAAAAAACGACGAATAACAACTTAAACCTTAGTATGGAGTAACTACTAACATGCATAATAACTGAAGACATGCATAAGAATTGAATCACAGCAAACAACTTGAAATGCTAAGATCAACCCACTCCGCTTGCGTTGATTCAAGTCTGATAGGCATTAACACTGACCGCGTATTGCCCGGCGACTTCAATCCAATGGCAACTTCATCGAACAACCAGCTGCATGATTAGTTGCAGAATCAATGTTTAGATACATTGAGCACTGACTCTGTGCATTTCCCCCAAACAAGTATATATTTAAGGCAAACATAAACTATTGTTCTAAAAGAGTATACATTAAGTTGTGATCATCACATCCATTGACTTCAAACTTTGAATAAAAGGTCCCAAAAACGTTGCTACTAATCAGTTGTGGTGGGTTCTATATGATCCATATCTTATGTTTCAACGGAGAGTATATACCACTGCAGCCAACCATAAGCATTCTGATACACTTCAAGTCATGACATCTCAAGGTATTCCATCTTTGGTAACTATAGAGACTGAATACTATATATAACTGAAGAGACATGTCAATGCGAAACCTCTGCAATATAGTTCACAATAACCACTTCGATCAGCACCAATGACAAAGGATTTGGACAGTGCTTATATATGAACGCCACTAATAGTCAGTCTTAAAATATCTGACTGCTGTGTGCTCCTAGTTAATTCTGAATGAAAGTGGTTAATTGTTCATCTGCGCCGGCATCGCCTATTTTGTTGCAAGCGAGTGTCATATCTAACAATGTTGAGCTGAGAAAACATTAGAATTCTCTTGAACTTGACAACGTAGTCTGCGAATGACATCAAAATCGAGGATAGCCTTTATATATTTCCCTTTTTCAGTATTCGAGGTAATGATCAAATATAATAGGGCGTTATTTTGACAATTTTTTACCACTAGCATTATGCGTGAACTATTACACGTGTAAATACTGCCATGACCCCTAAATATTCCGATCAGAGCTGTGTCAAACAACGGGTTGACCAGCTGACACATCTAACTTTAAGCACAAGGAGATGCTCTGACTCCATGTATTCCCCAAGAATCACCTAATACAAGTGGCAAATACTTTTCAGAAAAGTAATTTATGTGTGCAAGTTATTAGTCCCATGAACCATGTTGACCACATGTATATATGTAAATATTGTACACATATTATTATCTCCATACCTTTATTAAGGGAGTGAGAAATAAATGAATTGAATTGAATTTTCATGGGTCCGAGGAAGAACCTGCGTTGTACAATAGTTGTAAGCCATAATTTTATTTTGATCAGTGTCTTCTAATGAATAGGTTCTATCAGAATGCTTATTCCATATATTTTTGACTGCTTGTGCTTAAGAAGCATGTTATAATACAAACACGTCGCCCGATTTCGATAAAGAAACACGATACTAGTCAGGGTTTAACTAGCTGACGGCTTTGTGATATTGGGCTGCCCAACTTATATATACCCACTTCACGAATAGTTATTAGAACAATATAGCAACAGCTTTTTCCATGGCAATTTAATGTTAACCGTTCGTCGTGTTCTATGTGAATATCTGTTTATTCATATATCTGACTGCTGGACCGAAGGTTTGTTTGGCGTTGGAAATATCAGCATCGTTCTTGTTGGCACTTCAATCATGAAATACTCCAACAGAATGTATTGCCAGCGGACATAATGAAACATGACTGTATAGATACAATTAGTAACGCCATGTCAAATGGTGTTGCCCACAAACTGACCCGACTGCAATGGGACAAAACATAATTGTCTGTGTTGTCAGGAAAAGGAATAATCATCTCGAATCACTGATCTCCTGAAAATTAGGTGGAGATACCAAGTCAATTGAGTGTGTCAATTAAAAATCTAGACCCTTAGTGGAGGTGGTACTGGAGAGAAGCACGGATGATCATTGGTTTCCCCCAAGTCTAATTACTCGGCCGGCGAGGATTGTAGTCCGTATCAAAACATCATCGGTTGGTGTTGTTTGAGCCGCGAGCCAAAGGGAGTCTCGTATAGATAGATGATCTACAACTCGTCCCAGTGTATAGCGGAATTTACAAAACGAGTCCAGTAAATTACTGGACGAGTTTTGTAAACACCGCTACAAACTGGGGACGAGTTGTACATTTGATTTATTACATGATCCAAAACCTCGATAAAACATACTTAAATCAACAAATGGGACGTGAAACTAACATCGGTTTCTATAAGACCTGAGATGACGTTTCACGTCACTATGGTTGTCTGCCCGCGTAAAGAAATAGTCCGAGATAAATAAAGACTCTTTGGCGTATTTAATGAAATAACATTTCACTAGAGTTTATTTGAAAATGATTGGAAGCCATAGTATTTTGAGACGTAGTGTAACAGACAGCAAGCCGGAAGTAAAAGGTCACATGGCACTATTTCCTGTTATGCAACGAACGTTGCATATCACAATTTATAGAATGGTTTATTGAATGGGATAAGGGTAGGATCATGTAAATAAGATAATGCGCTGGCTTACAATGTCAAGATAAATATTGTTAGGCCAATGTAGTCTCTTATGTTTTCGCATATTAAAGAGAATGCATTGGTATGGGGTTGTCGCAAAATTTCAGGAAGCTTTAGTCATAGACGGGTTAACGCATTGTTTTATTTATGAATGGCACATACACAGATAATAGTTATGGGAGAAAAATAGTTTATTCAATGTTTATGCAATCATTTACCAATTATACAAAGATTCACATCAACAATAATTACACAAATAAATTATTCATAACAATCAATCAAGCATACACCAAAGTATTAATCATCAATATAGGTGGGGGAGCAGTAACAAAGCACAACGCCGCTACTGGAATAGGAGATGCAGTGCAAGCGAGTCTTGCAATTAAACGCTTTCTCTACTAAATACTCACTGATGAGTAGTTCCCGTAGGAAATGTTCAGATAAAAGTTCAACAAACGTTTGTTGAACTTATTATATGAACATTACACACCAATGGATATGAATCCTTCAACACTTGTTTTGTCTTTTCGTCTGCTAATTTACCATAAACACCCCTCCAAATGAATAATAGGCCATTCCAATGTAAAGTTTTAGAACTGAATGGGAGAAACCATTTAGTATAGAAAGGTTTAAACAATACATCTATATATTTCCAAACAGAAAAAACAACCTGATTACTGTTGAACGTCAGTGTGTTCTAAATATAGTTATGTGGAACAATTAGTTCAAATCAAATTCGAGTGCCCATTGAAGCTTAAGTTTACTAGTTTTGCTGCTAAGAATTACTATTTTATAGCTGAATCTATATAAAAAGTAAAGCGAAGAGCGATAACATCTTGATAAATAACACCTCATCAATAAATCTTCTACATACAGTTGCTTCTGATTCACACAATTGGAACTAGCGAAATTGACAGTTATATAAGGATATACTGCTACAGAAAACTAACTAATCGCGTATGGCATTCGATGCATATAATTAGTTTAAAATAATCCGGAAATGTTTTGGAATTGAACTAACGATTATAAATTAAAAATATTATCAGGCTAAGTTGCCGACCGGAATGACTCAAACTAAAGGAGATCTCGGGTTGTACGAAACTCCATAATCTGGTATACACCTATGGATAAGTGGTCCTGACAATTTGATATGATGTTGGTGGGTCCTGCTGAATTGCTGTGAAGTTTATAGGGCAAACTATTGCTGTTTAGAATCTGTACAGTAATTTTTGCTAAAGTTGTCATTTTGCGGTGTTTGGCTGATATGAGCGATTTGAGAAAAATGCTATAGTGTCTGCATGAGACATTCATTTTAATGCTGGCTGATCAGGTGTTTATAAACAACAAGAATATCCAATTTGGTTGTGGTCGGTTGACAACAACCACAATTATCAGTAAATTATTTTACAACATATGTTTTGAATTTTTACAAACATAATAACGTTTCCTCCATTCTTTCATATTGATCAAAGGCCGTCAAAATGACAACTTCAGAACAAATAACGGTATAGTTTCGCAACAGCATCAGTTTTTCCTACCAGCACCATAGCAATTCATCAGTAACCAACAACATCATAGTAAATTAGCGGGACGCCTTAACCAGTGGTGGTATATTGATCATCATTCTACATCGAACATAAACACATTCCATATCTTTCTTGCAATATGGTTCTCGCGACAAAAATAATTAACATTTATAATTTGAAATGTCATTTCACTATGAATTTGTGTCGTCTATTGAATGCACTCTTATTTCTGGGAAACTCTTCGAAATTGAGAATGAATTTTTATAAATTTATGTCACGTCGATAGATGATTTGTGATGTTGTAACTGGGACTCGGAGTGTTAAGGCTTGCAAGCAATCCCGGGTAGCTATTCTGTTCGGGCACACAAACACGCCGTCATTGGAGAAAGCTACCACGTGACTGGCAACGAAACCTACGCGTTCTACACCGAGCTTCTCTGAAAGTGTCTTCGCATGTTGACACCGTGCAACAACGAGCATCTGGATACCGTACCTAAATGTCAACCGACATCAACAAACCATCGAAACAAATGAGTTCATTGCTTCCAAATATCAGCATTGTGAGTGTTCAAGACACAAACGCCATGATCACGGCAACAAATAGGGTTGCTAGTGAATACGAAATGACTGTGCTGCTGCCGGCAGCTCCACCCACATTTCCGTTTGAAATACCGCCTACGTTTGTGTTGGTGTTGCCAGTGCCGGTGTTAGTATTGATCGGAACAACATTCGTGTTTGTAGGGGCACCAACGGATCCAGTGTTATCGTGTGTTCCAGATGATGTAATTCCCTTGGTTTTTCTGTCAGTGATGATTCTCTCGGCTTCTGCGCACACGCGGGAGACGGAGTTTGGAGTGAGGGTTTTTGTGCATATAGTTGGGATCATGTTACATTCGAAGTGGGCTTTCATGACCAGAACGTCATCGGAGCAGGCTCCTTTAGCAGCGGCGTTTTGCTGGACGTACATTCTCCAAGCCTGAATGTCACACATCACGTGCTCGGAAACAGCTCTGGAAAACAAGAACACTTTTCGTGAGAAATAATGTTTGCGTCTATTATTTTGTGTTGAACGTTGTCGCTGTGTTCCAAAATGTATTGTATCTCGCTCTTATTAAAACACTATTTGCAGTTCATGGACATTCATCGGTTATTATGCATATAATAACATCGAATGCAGTGTGGGGACGATATCTGGGCTCAAGGAACAATGGACATTTCCACAGCTGTCAATCAAATAATTATTAGCGGCTATTTTCTACCAACCAGCGACTGAGTCGGTCGCTTGCTAGCTGCAATGAAAATTCTTTGTTCACCTTAATTTTGATATCCGCTCATACTTTCAGTGTTAAATTGCCTATATTCAAATAACTTTTTTGTTGTAAAATCACAATGTACTGAAATTGATATTTGAGCCATGATGTTGGAAATTCATCCATGGTAATAAAACTGTTTTTCATTTTGCGTTACGTTTGTCATTCTCTCACAATTAAAGGCCAAACAAGAATGTATATTCCCCGGTGTATTATAGCACAAGGAAAAGCGCTAATAAACTAATCAAACTGGTTTTGCAGGCGACTTGTCTCCTGGCAACCACAAGCTCCTCCCACTAGTACGGAAAGACACATTAGGGTTATTTGAAGCCCCTTTCTTGTCCTCTTTTCGATTATTTGAAATTGTGGTGCATTCAATGTTGTCGCGGTGTGTAGACGATGGGAGATATTTAGATGCATTACACCAGAGTATATTTACACAACTAAATTCATATTCCAACGTTTTATCGTAATATTATCATTATTTGAATGACATAATTTCGACGCACTGTAAAAAGGGAAGACAAATGTAGACCTTTGTGCCTTCTGCAAACATACCAATGATAGTTTCATGCCAAAAGCACGACACAGGGAAAACTCTATATCTGTATATCATGGTAGTTACTTACGTGCAATATGTTGTGTAGTATCTGGTTTGGTTGAATCCAGAAGACAATTCTCTCTGAGCTTCAGCCCTGACCATCTCCTTCATGCTTTGAATACATGTTAGTGCTGCTGGTGGTGGGTTCTGGAAGCACGTAAGTCCCTGTACGTAAACTGAAAGATAATATCAGTAGAATATTTTACCGTGGTATACTATGTCATACAGCAAGAATACAAGAGGGCGAACTAGTTATCATATCGAAGTAAAATAATTGTCAGCTGCCTGTATGAGTAAGCTGCGTTGGAGATTTTATATTCTGTAATGAGAAGCGAAAAGCTTGAGCAGTGTTTATCTATTATTCGTGACTCTTCAGATATAACAAATTCGATCGGTTTGATGACGGGGAACAATATACCCAGAACGAGTATTCGGATTAAACCAATTGAGTGTTATTCTGAATTAGTTAAGGTAGCGCAGACTTTGGATAATTTCAACAATGATTGCCCTGGCAAATTTGTCAGAAAATTAATCTTCCAGAATTGAAGCTACAGTCTCACATTTTTTGATTCGTTGATGTATTGATAGTAGTGGGTTTATTTTGCAAGAAAAGATAGTATTAAATGCCCACTTAATTTTCGAACCCCCAGATCACATTATATAAAATATATGCCCTATTATATACCATTTGAAAGAGGAAGCTCCAAAACATTGTATTTTCAATTTATCCGGTGCAATAAACTGTGAACATGTTGTGTTGTTGAGGTATCGAGGTGTTTTCTATGCTTAAGTTTCATATGGACTACTGCAAAGTCTATTATTTTCAGTGGATGGGGAATAACTCTATATCTTAGTTTGAATAATGTTGCATTCTGGGAGTGAAACAGGGGAAATGTTTCTATGATTTCAGCTATTTTCTATTATTCTATTGGCACCTTCTGAAACAAAGACGTTCCAAATGGTGATGAATTATAGTATTTTAATCATATTTTATGTCATAGATTGTTATTAAAACCGGATATCAAGGCACTATATATAAAAAAAATAATCGGTGACTCAAAAGATAAGTGGACCTTTAAAGCAATGTTTGACACCTCCTTAAAAACTTTCTTGTTTTCAAAATAAAATCCACGTTTTCTACCAATTTAAGTGATTATATTCGAACTGATAAACCAGCGAGCGTACCAGATTACAATATTAGCTTTCTTCATTGGAATGTTGTGGGTGACCCAATAATTAGAGGGACCGTGTAGTTAAATCAGCATTTAATATATAATAGCTGCTCAATATCAAACTTTTGTGCAGATTTAGCTTTCGGTTTTTGTAATGATTCAACTAGAGTTTGATTTTTAGATATATTTTTTCTATTCAAAACATGTCACCTAATTCTGAGATACGAAGTATCTCCCATTGAATATCAACAATACTTAAGTGGCACCAGGGCTTAGAAATTCCCATGTGTGATGAACTTCGATTTATGTGATGGTCGACAAAATGGCCACCGCAATGCCACTTATATAACACAGTTTGTGATAGAAAATGATTTTAAATTTCGAGTCTGAAGTTTATTCAATTAAGGTTATGATACTGTTTATATAAAGCATGGAAAGATTAATTATTTTAGTCCACATATTACAGGAATTTAAATGGTGTATGTCATATACGATAGTGGCCTGACATGGGAGAATATGGTTTGGCACTTAAACGCGGCCATCTCGGCAATAGACTTTAGATTATATTTACCTTTGTCATGCTCACAGAGGACCTCGACACCCTTTCTGAGTGCTTTAGCATCGAAACCTGAGAGAGCGAGCACATTGGTGGCCTCCTTGCAATTAGTGACGATGCCATCGATGCAGTTGAACACATCATGTCTGACACTGTGAACAAAAAACAACAGTGTGTCAGAGAAAACTTTGGAAAGTATACACTAGTGATTTTGTACTGATAATAAACAATTGCCACATGCCATGAGATACCATCCATTTACTGAAAATAATATTTCTTCCAAAACAAACAAATAAAAGGGTCTAACTTACATTCAGTGCACGATTGACGATGGATGCTGATGGTAAAACAACTGATTAATTGTTCGGGGACTTCAGGACTAAAATACTTGAGGTTTCAACTATGGCGTCCATTACTATAGCATAATTCTCCTTGATTTCGAACGTTTAGAAATAATGATCCTATGTTCTGTTGTATCATTTGACTGCCTGTGTTGATTCTATTTTGATTTAGCACAGGGTTTTGATATGGCTGCCGGGGGGGGGGGGCTTATTATTTTTACAACGCATTACCATTACTTTTCATGTGTTGCACTACAATTACTTCCAACATAAAATGCATGGTATTACCATTACTTTACTATTAATTTAAAAAGTAATGCAACCCATTTCCATTACTTCTAGCAATTTGGTATCGAAAGTATATCGGTGGGGCATTCGTCCAATATTTGCCAGGCCTCCCAAATATGTCAGGTGGTGAAGAATGACATATTTCAAAAATCGATATATGATAACTATGAGCTTTGATAGGTGGGTTCCTCGACTTGAATCAGATAGTTTTAACCCCAGAAGCCTAATAAATAGTAATTTAGGAACGTTAATTCAGTTTATGCATCTTTAATTTTTGGTATATACTTACGAGCAGAAGGCGTGAGCTTTTTCTTCAGTATCTCCAATGATGGCGCCTTTCTTGTGGACGGTTTCCATGAATTGTGAGTCGAGTCCGGCTTGTGTGTAGCATTGTTTCATATCATTGTTTAGGCTCTGAACACAGGCGGGTTGTGTGGCTTGAACTGGAAGAATACAGGATAAGCATGTTGGAATTTGGTGGCTTAGATCTACAATTGTGTGCAGATATCTCCGAAAAGCATTTATTGGAAGCGATATTAGCTATGATAACCCTTACAACACTAAAGCAACATTAACGATTAGTTCTCCCATAGTCATACAATGTCCAGATAATAAGTTCCACTCTTTTTTTGAACTTATTATCTAAGCATTTCGCTCAATTTCTTCTGCACTTTTATGTATCTGCAATCTTCTTTTATCACCTTCACATTCCTTCAAATGAATACTAGATATTTCCGATGAACACTTCTTTTAACTTACTGGGAGAATCTATTTAGTATAGAAAGAGTTAAACATCTTTTAGTTTGAACAACTTTGTTGTTAATAATATTGAAAATATATTAATGAAACATGATGCTGATTCGAGACAACGCAAACTGTTTCGAAAATGCCCGCTACTTCGATAACTATTTGTGGGAAACTTTGACTCAAACTTTGAAGCCGTCTCTGATCATAACTAACTATAATTCAAACAATGATGTTTACTCTTATTTACCGAGCTCAGCAAAACGACAAGCTACTACCAATTGTCAAGTAATTATGAGCTACTCACTTATTTCTCCTTTGCAAGCGTTTGAGAATCCGGTGGAAACAGATTTAGTCATGACCTCCGCCATAGTCATCTCTTTTTGGGTACAGTATTGTTGTGTGACTGCGGGGTAATTCTGGTTCAGACAGGCGACAAAAGCTGCACGTTTTCTGAAAGAAGAAGAAGATAGACATGGAGAGTGACATCATGTGGTGGTAAAATGTACGAGGCAAAGACCCGTCACCATTGTAGAATATGCATGAGTTATTGGTATGAAATGTAAAACCGTACAAAACTTGAGAAATATATAAATATAGAGTTAATCTATATGCTGTTTTCATAAAATATATAGATTAAGTTACAGTAATGCCCTAAATAATCGACTCCATAACCACATCAGAATTATGGGTAATTTTTTCAGGATTTAGTCGGAAAAATGGCTTGTTGCCATTCATCGGAAAGCTCTCAGTGAGAGCTTTGGCAACAAGCCATATTACCGACTAAATCCTGAAAAATTACCCATAATTCTGATGTGGTTAAGGTGTCGATTATTTAGGGCATTACCGTACTTGATTTTTTTCAAAAGCTAATTTGATGACTTCAGTAATCAACGTGTTGTGAAACTCTGGATTAGAATTTTAACTAGATACTAAACTTATGTTTGCCATTAATGTTTGTGTGATGTTCAGCTCAGTTCTGTTGAATAATGAAAAGTCGAATGCTGTATGTTTGTTGAACTTATTACACGAAGCTTCCTTCAAAATAAATTGACTGAGAACCATATGATGTATCTCTGTTTCGTGTGTATATTATAATAAATCATCCAATTATTCATTTTAGAGTGAACGAGTTAACCCTTTACCCAACAGAACGGCCCTGTGCCAATGCATTCTCTTATATATGCGAGTCGACCATAGGTCGCCTCGCATATATAAGAGAATGCATTGGCTTAACACATATTAAAAATGATAAAATTGTCAAAGAATGTAGAATTTTTTTTTTTAGGCCAATGCATTCTCTTATATATGCGAGGCGACCTATGGTCGACTCGCATATATAAGAGAACGCATTGGCACAGGGCATAAATGTAACCATCACAATGCGGTCAATGAACCGGTTCCAATGATACCATATTTGTATGGTGTTATTGAGACAGACCGAAGATATTTTAGGCTGTTGAAGCTTTATTTGGCCGTTTTTGGACGTTTTGTTGGGTAAAGGGTTAAAGCAAGAAGAATAGAAGTTGTAAATAAATTTCTGGCTTTAGTGGTGTTAGTTTGCTGCAGTAATGGCGTTGTCCAGACATGGCGACCGAGCGAAGGCAATAAAATTATATTAATTTTAAAGACATGCTATAACATGTTCTATGACCAATCTATACGCTGAAGAAAATTCAATCTTTCAGCACTATAAATATATATTTGTTGTCAAATTGTATTGTCAGGGGGGGGGGGGGGCTATATACCACTGAGCACAGTGTTGTGAGTTATTTCATTATTTGGAATATTGGATTTTTCACGGTGGGGAATCACGTGGTTACGAGTTGATGAGTATCACGCATAAAAATGACCGAGGCGATCGAAAACGCGACCAGAAACGAGGAAAAAAGTACTAAATTAAGGTATGACAAACTACATATAGTATTTTGTCAGCAGATGCTATACTATTATTCTAACAAGCTGATACCTCATTTGTGTCCAAATTCACATTTGTTTGCTCTAACTTTCTGACCAAAGTTGTCAGTCGAAGGATTCTCCTAGATGTATGGACCGTGTATTCCACGCACCTCAGACTGGCAACATTGGTCAGAATGTTATAGAAAACCACTGAGTATATATGAACAAATGCGGTATCAACTTATTTAAAAAATAACTCGTAACAGTCAAAATGCTATGATTTGTGTCAGTTCCTCATATATAATGTTTTTGTGTGTTTGCACATTTTGAATGCGTGGTACTCACCAACCTTCAACCACGTGATTCCCCACTGTGTATTTGGATTATTGGATTGTTGTTTGCATGGAACGCCATATCTGAACGTATTTGAGAGCAACTATGACTGAATCGCGCGCACACCAAAGCAGGCCAAAGATGCAAGTGTATGATTTATAAATTTTGAGCGCCAAAATTTGAAATAAGTCAAAAAATCTTCCACCAGCCATGGGAACTTACCAAAATCAATCGCAGTGGTCGCAGTGCAGGATATATGGTGCATTGGTGCGTCGTGATTGGAAAAAGTGCAGGTGCGTGAGAATAAAAATAGCCGCCGCGATATCGCCGATAGTTGCTCTCAAGAAAACAAAATACAGTAATGCCCTAAATAATCGACTCTTTAACCACAGCAGAATTATGGGTAATTTTTCATGATTTAATCAGAAATAAGGCTTGTTGCCATTCATCGGAAAGCTCTCAGTGAGAGCTTTCCGGTGAATGGCAACAAACCATATTTCTGACTAAATCCTGAAAAATTACCCATAATTCTGCTGTGGTTAAAGAGTCGATTATTTAGGGCATTACTGTTTGTGCGCGTTATATCGCTTCATATGCATTTGCTCATTGAACAAATACAGCAAAAATATATTCTCGATCAACAAAGTATCATTGTTCGGATTTTGATAACTAATATACATGTTTATTATTGCTTTCGGGAGATCAAAGCAAACGTTGTCAAACGAGCACGAGGGATCTAAAATATCTCATGAACGCACGCGACCTCTTATCTGTCAAAGTTAGTAAATTCGTCACGTTTTCTTTGAGTGATGATGTATTGCGACGTCAGTGGCCACATTCAGTCCAATTTGATGAGTTTATACGTGAGATATGTGGCAATAAAAATGTAAAATCGCACCAGGACTAATTTAGGTTAGCTATAAAACAATGAAAATTAGAGCTGTGGTTCATTTGAGGGGATGATGTGATTTAATGCCGGTCAACACCTGGGGATTAACATCATCAATCACTCGAGAATCAGATCGCTCCTCGTGTTGTTCAGGTATGTCTGGGATTGACATAGACTGTACGGAAATGAAGTTAACGATTTCCTGTACTAATTAATGTTGCAATTAAAATTTGTCTAGCTATTACCTGGGTCAATGAGTTCTCATTGCAAAATACTTGAAATGTTGGACGAATATCGGTCTCTATATATAGAAATCGTGACCAGATATTGATTAAATTTAGCTCATAATGCATTAGTCTAAAACATTCATAGCTGGTTTTACTGCACTTAAATTCAACTTACACAAATACCACTAGATTAGATATATATCTCGAAAACGAAGTTATGCGTGTCAAATGCGTGTCATAAATTGGATTTACGAGTAATTTATATCGATTGCGACATCGGTAAATCAAAGGGACCAATTATGAATTACTATGGCCGGAGCAAATGCTATATGCGTGATATATGCAATTGTCCCAGAAATAACGCTGGTATATCATTAAAAAGTCGAGAAATTTAACTGACCGATGGGTGGGATAAATATCTATACTCTCTTTAAATTTATTGTAGAGCATTCTATGCTACTTTCACTACACCTAAGCTAATTAAAAAATTACATAAAAACAACTTACACAAAATATTGATTAAAATATATCTCAAGCCGAATTCACCAGAAATATCAATTATTTCCAATATCACAACAAATTGCACCCAGAAAAACTGGCCACTCTAACTTTGACTTTGATAATTTGCAGGGAGTTCAAATTTGTCGTCCTTAACATACAATTTTCGGTTGATCATTCAATATATTCAATCTGATTTTTGTAATTGCCTGTCGTATGGCAGTGCGGGGAGTGGTGAGGGATATCGTTGCATGTTTGTTAGGAATTTAATTCAGGATGAGATGGCTATTCGAAAATGGTCTTTGGTACTTACGCGCATAGTTTGATCTTGAGGCTATCGTAGTTCATGCCCGCTGGGAAACGAGCTTGAGTTCCGTTGGTCATCAAAGCAATGATTTCTTGCAGTTGGACGTTGTTCTGTTGGGCACAGTGGTTAATTAACTGATCGACGTTTTTTAAGCAAGGCGGTAGTTGAATCCCTCCAGTACCGGCCCCGCCTGGGGCCACCTGTCCCGTCTGTCCCGCTTGTCCATGAACATTGGACGCGACAAGAGATAAAGCTGAAATCAGATTGTGACATTGAAGTCAAGGTTTATTCCGCGAATATCGCGTTCAAGGAGACACCAGGGGGAAAATCGTTCGACGAATTGGTCCATACTTATAAACTGGTTCTCTGCAACATACAAAACTGAATAAATTTGTTTCCTACTATGGTAAAATGAAGGGCGTTTAATGTCTCGAAGATGTGATGAAGGTTGAAACAGCAAATACATTTCTATTATTTGCGCAAATATTTTCAGAATATGTTCTTATTCAAGTATGTTTTGTATTGCTGAACAAAAGCGAAGGGTCACTACGATTAGTTTAATGCTTGAATATATGAGTCCAACAGAGAATGGTGAACGAAATTATAGTCATTTTAAAGCCGCGATTTCTTTAATTTTAAATATTTCTACAAGATATACCTATAAACGGTTTCTTTGCTACATGCAAAATGATTAATTGTATTTTTATTCAACGGTAAAATGAAGGGAGTGTAAAGTCTCAAAGATGAGATGAAAGTTGAAACAGCTAATACATTTGCATTAATTGGGCAAGTATATTCAAAATATGTCATTATTCAAGTATATATTTAGCAAAAACAATGTGCTTGAATATATGTCGCTTTGAGAAACATTCTCTGAGATTCACACACAAGTCAAACAGTGAATGGTGAAGGAAATCATATGCACTTTAAACTCGCGATTAAATTTAAATTGACCTTCTATAAATGTTCAAGTTGTGAGTGAAAACGAGAACTGGTTAAGTGAATGAATTCTTTTTCGGCAAGTTCGAAACAGATATTGAAACAATTTTAAATTTGGAAACAGATTTGAAATGAGATTTGACTAACATATATAAACACCAAAGATGTCAAATATTGATGAAATTTTGCTATACATACCCAAAATGATGATAGTAAA
Source organism: Siphonodentalium dalli (assembly GCA_032622095.1). NCBI lineage: Eukaryota > Metazoa > Mollusca > Scaphopoda > Gadilida > Siphonodentaliidae > Siphonodentalium > Siphonodentalium dalli. The sequence goes on along the minus strand of CP136064.1, from coordinate 86,148,073 downwards.
CATCTTTTCACTAAATGTTATATTCCAACTATTGAACAACTGTTGACTCGATGAGTTGACCCGATACTGACTGACAAACCAAGTCGCTGGGTTTTTATTTAAACCTGATGCGGAAGTTGGTGATGTGTCTCCAACTTCTGTGACGTCACAGATCTTGATCGTCGGTGGCTGCGCAAATCTTTAGATTATTAATGGCGATCGCAGGTAAACCCTGTGATGAGCGGGACCTACTATAATGATGACAGATTGTCTTAACAGATTACATCCCATAACTTGTGTTATCGCACTTTTTTAATATGATCGATTATGTCTCGCCCCCGGGCACGGGGTATCGTAGATCTGAAGACACGCCGCCCATGTCCGTTTACCATAGAATGTTGCATTTGCCAATTTTGGACTATTCTCGTCTGTTGAAGAGGTATTCAGTGTTATAGACTTCCAATGACAACAACATACACAAATCTAATCTGATATTGCTTTCTGGTTTGTTCTGTTGTTGAAATGTTGAAATATAGAAGGCTTTTTTTTAAAGAACAAAGATGTCAAATGCTGTCAAAAATGTATTCTGACTTGACCTTGACCTGCATGTCCTCAGAGATTAGCCACACAACAAATATCAAGAGAATCTTTTGAAGATTGCGCATGTTAACATTTAGACAGCGCAAACATTATTATTTCCAAGTCAAACACAGGCGCATAAATCAGGCAAAATCGTTGGACCGTGAACAGATTCGAATTTGACCGGTGTCTTTGTAACTGTGCACCATTTACCAAATAAAAAAAATATGTTTAAGCATTGTTCAAGATATCACCTGGACAACACAAACAAACCCCCTCCCAGAAAGGGTGGCTTTTTGGGGGACAGTGACTTTTTTTAAGAAACGAAAACGTTTAATTATATATGGCAACAATCATTAGATCAAACGTTGATGCCAACCGTCTATGTTGTTATCACATAATCAACAATTCAAAGTAGATGAAATCCTGTCAAATATATTCAAGTTATTATCCAGACAACAAAATAATCAGCAAATTCGAATCGCAGAGGTGCATATAACTCTTCCAGAAATGGTCGCACCGAACACAAATTCGAACTTGACCGGACTTTTTTCACATGAAGACCCTATGCCGGGTGTAATACAACATTTGAAGGAAGGTTTGTCGCGATGGGTGGGTTGTTTTTATGTTATATGCTCCTCGTATATGGGCCATAGTGGAGATTGAAATAAATAAACTAGTCTTGATGTAATTATAACATTTAAGCCTAGATCATTGTGTGTATGGAAAAGGAGCGAGCAACTGTGAAGATCGGTCGTTCGTTTGACCTGGAAACTCCAATCAATGTATGTGATGGACAGATGCCTATCAGCCAGTATTTGAACAAAAATCTTCATATTTGCCTGTATTAGCCATTTTTTCAATTAGAACAGCTTCTGAAACAGGTTAAACTGTCATTTGAAGTAAAGGATATTATTTCCCAGTGATATGACTGAAATCAGTACAGTTTTATGCGGATTTAGACCAAAAATTGTTAAATTTGTCAAAAAATTGGGAGTGAAAAATATTTGTTTGGAGGTTTGGGGGTGTGGATCCCAGAAAATGCCAGATGCCAAAAAAACCCACATACATTCCAGCAATTTTTTTACTACTCCACCCCCCACTGAAACGATAGGAAATAAATGCATAACAAATTCCAAGTAGGGACTTTCGCGAAGCACTTCTCGTTCCAAACATGTTATTTATACATTATATAATCTAAATAGAAAGTAAAATGGGTCTCGCCTCTAATCCTGAATAAAACTATAAATGTTCAGTTCAGTTTAATGGAAAAACTAAGCCTCGCCGAAAACAATATGTGGGTAGCATCGCTGCAGGCAGAACAACAGGGATTTCAGTTCCCACGTTGTTAGCTGTGGCACAGATTAATTTTATACGCATGTAACGTACCGTTCATATTCTGGACCATATCGTTTTCTACGACGAAATGCCTGCAAAACATAACGTGCGACTGTATGCATGTACCCTAAGAATCACCGAGTGAAGCTGATATAACTATGGCCGCAACCTTTGACCTCTGTTTTTTTGCGATTTATCGTCGTTTTAGCCACTATAGGCCAAACCGCGACGTTGTTAGTTTCACCGGTGGAGGAGGAAAGACCGCACAGTGAGCTAATTTCGCCGGGAAAACACCCCACTTCACGTAGAAACCAGAGATCGCGGAATGCAACCGACAAAATTGCCCAGTTTCATGACGGGAGTTACGCTGGTGCATCATTAAAAATCCTGTGCCAATGCATTCTCTTATATATACGAGTCTTTCATGTTCTTTGTAGTGTGCATACGTTAATTGAGTGTATCTTGCACTCATCCATGGCTCAAATTCATTCATCTGTTGCATATATTCTGTTCAGTAGAAAAGGAGATGGTCCCAAAAGAGGCCGGATTTAGTGTACAGTACCACTTCAGCCCTTCCATGACAGGAGCTTCCTAAATTTTTTTGCGAAAACCCTGTGTCAATACATTCTCTTATATATGCGAGTATCCCATAGGAAGCCTCGCATATATAATAGAATGCACTGGCTTACAAGTTCAAGGTAAATATTGTTCCTATTGCATCATGGACCTTACCAACCGAGCCACCGGTGTGAAATTCCGAGCGAAAATTGTATAGTATATGATAATCGTTGACTAAGTTCATTAAAATGTTTCTGTAAATGTTGTGAGACCAGTTTTTTTTTATGAAGATCGGTCGTTGTTTGTCATGTGTGTTTTAAAGGATATTATTGTTTTTCAAACTTGCGTTATCGTGCATGGATTGAACGTTCGTCAATAGGTAATTTCACACGATAAATGTCAGCACTGATTAAGTGGTCCTGTCAGTTTGCTATGAAGGTGGTGGGTCCTGTTGAATTGCTATGATGTTGGTAGTGCAACCTGATGATGTGAAGAAACTGTGCCGTTTTTTCTAAAATTGTCATTTTGCGGTTCTTCGCTTTATCATACGAGCGATTTGAGAAAAAGCTAGTGTCTGCATGAATCATTCATGAACAAACTTAATGTTTAATAGTTTATTCATAGCTGCTCGGGTGGTTGTAAAAAGGCAGGAATAGCCTTGTTGTTGTTTTCTGTATGTGCATCCGTTGTCTTCGGAGAACCATGCAATGTGGAACAGGTAAACTCGAACTCTCTAGCTGTTTATTTGGTAATTTGCATTAGGATTCAACTTAATTTCAGTTTAGGTTTTAGATATATTATTTCTCCTCATAAACATGACAACCATTTCTGACTCACGTATTAACTCCCTTTGAATTTCAACAGTTCCTATAGTTCAGAAAAGGTGCCAAGGTTACATGAATGTAGTTCAGCAACACCAAGTCTCTTAAATGTCCAGCGAAAACTGAGATTCCAGTGACGTTGTCAGCATTGGTCAACACAGCGCCATCTTAACCCTTTCATGACGGGAACTTCGCTGGTGAAACATTACTGATCATATGCCAGTGCATTATCTGATACATGCGATTCTACCATATAGGCAGCGAGGCCATTGACAGCCTCGCATATATAAGATAATGCATTGGTTTACAAGGTCATGGTAAATATTGTTAGGCCAATGCTTGCGAGTAGAGTAGAATTTGACTCAATATGAGACACGAAACCAGAGAAAATTCCCACCCCCACGGAGCTATATATACAGTTCACACGTACCCCCAGTTGCTCGCTATATAACCGATCACACATTCAACTCGAACATGCACATTTACTGATTTCAGAACAAGATGTTCCGGTGTGCATTGAGTCAAAATTGGAGACTCTAATTAGTTGAGTTTATACTGCACCAAAGTAAGTGCACGGGGAATGATCACACATGAAATGTAAGTATGCCAGACGAACATGCATGTATCATCATGCGAGCGAGTGCGTTTCGATCAGACGCCTCATTTTGAAAACTGATTGCACATTGATCGATATATGCAGAATAACACACACTATGCACACAAAAAAATTGTTGCAACCGCCATTGGATATTTATTTATGATTTCATGTGGTGTAGTCAATCAGCAGGTCAAAGCCTCGTGGCGGTTTGATTCAAATTCAATTCATTTTATTCTGAAACCAAATATATCTGGTATTATTATCCATCCCTTTACTAACACTATTTGTGATTGGGCAAAACCGCCACGTGATAATCCTGGAAAAAGTCATATTGGACTCCCGAATGTCATATTGGACTCCAAAGTGTGCAATATGACTTTTTTTTATCGGGACTATGTGACGTCACGGATTAACTTTTGCTAAATGAATCGGTGAAATTGTGATGCGCGCGCAACATTGGTGGATTTAGCAGACGTTTCACTTCCGCATTGAGTTTTTTTTCATTTCCGTGTTTACTGTTCCAAATCATGCTTTCTGATGATCAAATACAGGCTTTTATAGAGAATTAAGTGCCGACAAATACCAAAAATAACCACTAAAGTTTATTCCCAAAATTTGGATAAACATATACAGATGGATAATAAAAATGTCATTATACAATGCTGTGTACAGTATGAGTTTTTCTTGTACTCGTCCAGGTTGTGGTGAAAAGTCATATTGGACTCGACACTGCTTGTCTCGTCACATTGACTCATAATGAGGAGATTCTAACCAGATTATGTGCGGACAATGACACAAATGAGCCAACTCACGACTTTTCAGGTGTACGCTCTTTAACATGTGTTTTTACTGTGGTCCGCGTCATACAACGAAATAACGGGTGAGATTCCACTTTCTGCTAATTTCAGAATAAAATAATCAAATTATGTACTTATTTCACATTATAGGTCGATTATGTGCGTATTTTCGCGATGCACAGAGATCCGGAGCTAAAACCGATTCTTAAAAACACCGAACATTATAGAGAACACATTATCTATTATCCCTTTCTATACTCAATACTCATTGGTGAGTAGTTATCCATAAGAAATGTTCAGATAAGTTATTATCTGAACATTTACCAGCAATCAATAGGATTCCTTCTGCACTTCCTACCGTCTGTCGTCTGTTCATTGTATTACCTGATCATCCCTCCAGATGATTAATAGATCGATGACCCTTCAATGTATACTTTTATGACTGAGTTGGAAAATACATTTAGTATAGCAAGGGTTAGTAGTTATTTGAAATTGAAGATATTTACATCATGGACGGGTTGTTGCTCAGTCTGACAATAGGTTCATATTGAAGCTATTTCAAAAACAAAAATATACGCACATATCGGCGTAATTTTAATCTGAATTACGCTCTATATGAAACTAAATGGAGCACTGAAAAACAGTTGTATATGGCCGTATTCATATCATAAATAAATCCGTATCTGGCGTCTTTGGTGCACGCCATATGAAATACGGCCATATTGGCATTATTTAATCTGACTTATTTAAAAAAAAAAATTAACGCCATTCAACGCGCCATTCAACGGAATAACGGGTGTACGCTCACTATTGGCTGATTTCAGAATTAAATCGTCCAATATGAACCTATGTGAATATCTACGTCCAATATGAACCTATGTGAATATCTACGTCCAATATGAACCTATGTGAATATCTACGTCCAATATGAACCTATGTGAATATCTACGTCCAATATGAACCTATGTGAATATCTACGTCTAATATGAACCTATGTGAATATCTACGTCCAATATGAAACTATTTGCAGGAGGATATGTTGTGTTGCTCGACTTACTGTCAATTATAGGTGTGTATAATACGTGACAGCAGGAAAAAAAATTACAATCTGATGCCATCAGCAGCGGAGACTTCGTGTTCATCTTTTGAAAACTGTTTCGCCTGTGATCTTCCGTGGAGCTATCATATTGATCACGTAGAGCTCTGGGGCTACCCAAATCAGACAAAGTTACATCGACTGGCAGCCTCTGTCGTCACAGTTTGTGGTATTCTATAACTTTGAGTTATCTATATATAATTTAAAATCGAAATAAACACAACATGCGTCGCCAAAACTTACTTTTTATTAACCGATTCTAGCTTTCGAGCTTAGATCGAGTTAGTCGCGAAAATTACCCCCTCCCCTTGAAAATGTATTTCTCTGGACGTTCATATAGATCTGTGTGGTGAAGTTTTCTGTGGTTGAACGCAGTAATCAATAATCACTGTTGGGCTGTAATGACCTGTTAAAAGGATAGGACAGCTCTCGGGTGCAACTACAGACGAACCCAATACGAACAACAGTTTATAGAGCTTATATTATTTTCTAGAAAACGTACAACACGTTTGTTTATGGTGTCAAAGTCGGATGCTGGGGCACCGTTAGTGTTAACCAGATTATAAGACGTACACATGTTACTGCTATGGTGTCAAATTAGGTGGGGCGTCGTTAAATTTATCCTAAAGAACAACCAAACATAATTTAAATTTGAATGTCCTTGTACATTTTTCATCGTGACTATGTCAACAACAACAACAACAACAACAATAACAACAAACGATCAGTTATCGGACTACCTATATCACACTGGTGTCGTAGATAAGAATAGCGATCGTTGTCACTGTTAACGCCAATTACGTCATTTTGCTAAAGTTTCATTGACGGCTTTTCCGGAAGCGTGTACATCCCAAGGTACGCTAATTAATTATCCTAATTTACATGTGATAAAATCTCATGGATAAGTGTGATGTATAGATACGGATGCCGTCAGTAGCGTTGTGTAATGCTGTTGGGCTGTTATTTCGATTAATCTTGTTTTAACGAGATCTCGTGTATTTGGCGGTCCCGTTTGGGATCGCTTGAGGTCACACTGAAGTGGCATTCTCTGTCAGCATCGCTGTCACACCTACCGTTCAAACCTATGCTATCGTTCGAAACCATGCCGTTTTGATCGGAAAATCCAAACGGAGTCCGAACGTATAGGTTTTCTAACGCCTGAACCAGCTCGTCTATGTATATCGTATACAGGAGATGTGATAGGATATCACCCTGTTTGGTCCCTTGGTACGCAATGAATCATCATGATGCCGATTTATTAAAACGGACATACTAGTGTAAATTAGTAAGGAGTGCATGAAACAAGTGCCATATTTCCCCACAGAAATCTCTCTCCAAGAGAATAAAAAATATAAGCAAAGGCTGTCTGTGTATCTAACAGACAAGCGAAAATGTTGCTGCCAGGCTCTCCGGCCTGCATGTATATATACGATATACACAATAGGTTTAAACGTCGATTATTTATCCACCAGATATATATGTTACATAGAGTACACTGAACATAGGAATACATAAAGAATTATTATAATGTATATGGCAATTTTGTATGTTATCTGGTAGAACGCGGGAACGACAGTAAGCGCATGCATGGCGGTCCGGTGTCATTCTCCCCGTGCATGTGTAATGAATGCTCCCTGTAAAATGTATACATAATTCTTCCTGGGATTTGGCGTTAAAGGCACGGGCGGCGTTCGTTACAGAAATATTCATAGTTGTTAAAATCGCCATCAACAGAAGGAATATTAAAATATATATAGTTTTGTTCATATGCCAAACATAATCAGCGCGTAAATAGTATAGTGTCGTCAAGACGTACGATGGTGTACGTAAACAAGAGCCTGCTGGTGTTACAGAAGTTTTGCTTCTGTTTACATAACACAGCGCAATTCTATTGGTTAATCACACACAAATGATATAAACGCTCTTTATTATTCCCATATCAGGAAAACAGTAACAAATAAGCTCTTTATGTTTACATATCCGGATCTAAACAAAAGCCAGGTTTTGTAACGTTTTTTTTGCTTTTGTTTACATAACAAAGGAAAAACATTTGACAATAACATACTGTTTATGCCATATTTGTGATTGGTATAAGAGCAAGGTCTGTCTATATTTTGCTATTCTATCGAGGCTTGACCGTAAATAGATAAATCGGATAATACATGGGTTCTGGAATAATATATACTCTTTTACTAGGTAATAAGCCATTGTACATCTGACTTCATATTGGAAGCCATGTTGTAATGCATTAATATGAACCAACAAGGCCGTATTGGCCTGGATACGGGTAGGTATGATTTTTTTTCGAATAATTGTAAATTGCAGGAAAAATATTTATAGTATAATATATTTAACATTACTCGGTATACGTGTGTCAGAGTGAATATTTTTGAGAACATATATACGCTAGACAAGCATAAGATGTTGATTAACGACGAAATCATATCCTGCCTCTTTGCCGCAGTTCAGCGTTGGTACCATAGCCCCCTACGGGCGCCCAAATATTTAGGGAGGGAGCTGAGACTTTTTGTCCGAATGTTTGTTTTCATGAAATACTCTAGTTTTAACACAGTTTTTGTAGAATATACCTTGTATATACACATAAATATAACAATGGATTCAAATTAACCTTATATGTGTATAACACGGAAAGAAATATGAAAAATACTGTAATTTGCCACAATTTCCACGAAAATTACCCGAATTAAACGGAAAATATCTCCAATTTGCCCGAAAATTGTACAGCCCCCAACCCCTGTGCCGTAATTCGACAGCTCTCCCACCATAACGGCGGTACAGCAACAAATTGTCCACAGCGCTACTGCCTTTATATTACGAAGTGTATCATCCACGGAAATATTTACATGATCAAAGTGATATGAATCAAACTGGGAAATGTAAGTTAGAGAAAATGTTCTCGCAATAGGCTGTTGTAACGGAAAGATGAAGGTTTATGTATGTTACTGTTCCGACGTATTGAACAATTATTGATCGAGCTCCGCTTGTTTGTCAATTTCGCCGTGGGCTTCACCGAATTGTGATTCGTTTCATACTTTGCGTATCAGGGGTGGTATTCGTGTGGACGGCCATTTGATATCCATGAGAAATGGACATTTTCCAGAATTTGGTTCAGGGTGTTCAAATTCTCACTCCAAAACGGTGAGTAAGCTGATGTGGGGACTATTAATCGTGATGTAAGTTTAAATGATTAAACTATATTGACATAATATGCATCAAGAGAAAATGTATCTGTATATTTCCTATAGTTTTGGCAAATATTATTATGGCAAGTTTGTTTTTGGTACAGTTGTCTCAAGTTCGCATCTTATTCTACTTGTTTTCATTTAGATGTTATGTTTTTTTGTTATCTATCTCATATATATTTTGAAGACCTCTGTCTGTCTGTCTGTCTGTCTGTACGTATGTCATTAATACAAATATACGATTCTCGACCGATCGGGACGAAACTTGGTACGTGTGTTTAGTTTGATCAGGCGGTGGTCGTTGTCGTATTGGCGAGCCCGTGCGACGCCCGTGCAGCGCATGCGCAGACGAGATCTCGGAAACGGGTGGAGCTATCGACTTGAAATTTGCTATGTGAATGTATCTTGCCCCGGATACGAATTTTATCGGGTCGCCGAGCCCGTGCGACGCCAGCTTCGCGCATGCGCAGACGAGATCTCGGAAACGGGTGGAGCCATCGACTTGAAATTTGGCATGTGAATGTATCTTGCCCCGGATACGAATTTTATCGGGTCGCCGAGCCCGTGCGACGCCAACTTCGCGCATGCGCAGACCAGATCTCGGAAACGGGTAGAGCTATCGACTTGAAATTTGGTTTTTGAAAGCCCGGACAACATCGGGCTGGGTAGAGCTATCGACTTGAAATTTGGTTTTTGAATAGCCCGGACAACGTCGGGCTCATCGGCTAGTCTATACTATATATTTTGAGACAAATCTGTATTCGAGAGATAGCCCACACCCTCCGGACCTCAATGATATGATCGTGAATGAGTATTGATATACCCCACTACACTTTGACAAACACCAGTAATGGTGTGTAGATAATTTACATATATCTCCTATATATTTTGATACAATCTATCTAATTTACATATCTCTCAGTACTATATATTTTGAGACTTCGTATATGTGTGGGTACTTCATACAAATCTACGATTCTCGACCGATCGGGACGAAACTTGGTACGTGTGTGTAGTTTGTCGTTGGTCGTTGTCGTATTGGCGAGCACGTGCGACGCCCGTGCAGCGCATGCGCAGACGAGATCTCGGAAACGGGTGGAGCTATCGACTTGAAATTTTCTATGTGAATGTATCTTGCGCCGGGTACAAATTTTATCGGGTCGCCGAGCCCGTGCGACGCCCGTGCAGCGCATGCGCAGACGAGATCTCTGAAAAGGGTGGAGCTATCGACTTGAAATTTGCTATGTGAATGTATCTTGCGCCGGGTACAAATTGTATCGGGTCGCCGAGCCCATGCGACGCCCGTGCAGCGCATGCGCAGACCACATCTCGGAAACGGGTGGAGCTACCGGGTACAAATTTTTCTTATATATATTTAATGTATTAAGAAACAAAAAGTCATGTGTCTGAAACAAAGCTTCGGTCAAGCCGCTATCGACTTGAAATTTGCTATGTGAATGTATCTTGCGCCGGGTACAAATTTTATCGGGTCGCCGAGATTCGCGCATGCGCAGACCAGATCTCGGAAACGGTGGAGCTACCGGTACATTTTTTTCTTATTGAAACGCGTGGAGCTAAAAATAAAAAAAATATATAAAAAAATGTCATGTTTCGGACAAGCCGCCGGTGGCGGGCTAACCTGCTAGTACTATATATTTTGAGAACTCCGTGTATTCGAGAGATAGCCCACACCCTCCGGACCTCAATGATATGATCGTGAATGAGTATTGATATACCCCACTAAACTTTGACAAACACCAGTAATGGTGTGTAGATCATTTACATATCTCTCCTATATATTTTAATACAATCTATCTAATTTACATATTTCTCTTATATATTTATGTTTGTGTGTGTGTGTGTGTGGGTACTTCATACAAATCTACGATTCTCGACCGATCGGGACGAAACTTGGTACGTGTGTGTAGTTTGACCAGGCGGTGGTCGTTGTCGTATTGGTGAGCCCGTGTGACGCCCGTGCAGCGCATGCGCAGATGAGATCTCGGAAACGGGTGGAGCTACCGACTTGAAATTTGCTACGTGAATGTATCTTGCGCCGGGTACAAATTTTATCGGGTCGCCGAGCCCATGCGACGCCCGTGCAGCGCATGCGCAGACGAGATCTCGGAAACGGGTGGAGCTATCGACTTGAAATTTGCTATGTGAATGTATCTTGCGCCGGGTACAAATTTTATCGGGTCGCCGAGCCCGTGCGACGCCAGCTTCGCGCATGCGCAGACCAGATCTCGGAAACGGGTGGAGCAAATTTTTCTTATTGAAACGCGTGGAGCTAAAAATTAAAAAAAAATATAAAAAAATGTCATGTTTCGGACAAGCCGCTTGTGGCGGGCTAACCTTCTAGTATATATATATTTTGACTTATATGTGATATTGTCAAGGATATTTAAAGGGGTACTGTACACAGAGATAGGCAGTTTTGTTATTTACTCCCATTGACATAACTTTCAAGTTAGATTATGTTCGTGTTATATGAGTTTCGTATAAACCTAATTTAGCGACGAAAATATTGATCTTAGAAACAAAAATATTACGATTTCAAACTACGCGCCATGTTTTTGACCTTCACCGGAGAAGACGCAGGTTGCAGGATGAACCGGAAGTTCAATTGATGCCTGCAATCTGTTCCATCGAACAATCTCACTCCCTATAAAAGTACTTGATGCTTTATGAATCTTGTTTCTTCTCTTTTTTTCCGAATCGAGACTTCCTTTTGCATGTAACATGTTTTGTTCGCAACTCAATAATGATCGTCGTAAACGGCCGTCGATAAAAGACACCCAACAGGTGAGATTTCAAGAACGGTAACTCGTAATGGCATAATTCGCCATTTTATGACTCCAGCCATAAATTCATTTTTATTAAATAATTCAATTTGACTTTTATGATAGCCTGTTAATCGGAACGTTTTCAGTAGACAATGTCGACTCAAAGAAGTTATTTAAACATATAATATTGATATTAGATCGCAATTGTCACCGGGAATTTATTGGAATTGGGGTACAGTACCCATTTAACGTCATTTCATTTGGTTTGATTCGAGACATTACTGAACAATCATATATAATATATACAAGAGGAAAAAAGCAGGGTCTTTAGATTATTTGTGCTGGCCTTCGATTAATGAAAACATTTTCATTGCGGACACGAAATTCGATAACCTGTTAATCCTTCCATCAGATTTATGTACAGTAATGCCCAAAGTAATTGACCACTTAACCACAGCCATATTTCCGACTAAATCCTGAAAACTTACCCATAATTCTGCTGTGGTTAAGTGGTCAATTACTTTGGGCATTACTGTGGGTTCACATTGAAATATCCTATGTGGATTACCAACCAATGTCAAAGACGGTTTGCGGTGACTCACTGTAAGCATCGGTTGGTAAGTTCGAGGGGGCGGGTACACTTTTAGGACATCTAACCACCAACAACCACGCAAAAATGGCTCATATGTTCGATCTCATATTCTTGTAAATAAACATGCAACGTAGTAGTTTATGTTGTCAATATAGGACGGACCACCGTTAGTGTTAACCATAATTATACGACGTATACAAATTTTAGTGCCACGATGTCAAATTGGTTCGTTAAATTTTACCAAAAGTACAACAAAAAATTTATTTAAATTTGAATTTCCATGTTTTTTTTTCATCGTGACTAAGCCAACAACAACCGATCAATCATCAGCCTACCTACATAACGCCGGCGTCGTAGATGAGAATAGCGATCGTGGTCACTGTTAAAACTAATTTCGTCAATTTGCAAAACATGCATTGACGACTTTTCCGGAAGCGTGTAAATCCCAAGGTGCGGTAATTAATTATCCTAATTAATTCCATAAGTATCTACCTGTGATGGGAGATATAAACTCATGGATAAGTGTGATGTATAGATACGGATGCCGACACTATCATTGTGTAATGCTGTTGGGCTGTTATTGTGATTAATCTTGTTTTAACGAGATCTCGTATCTGTGGGGCGACCCATTCGGGATCGCTTGAGGTCACATTGAAGGGCAATTCTCTTTCAACTCCACTATGCTCCCACGGATGCCGAAGCTCAGAAGCTGCTAAATGATGAGTTTTTATACGCCCGTTTTAGTTCAATTTGAGGTTATCGTCCGTCGTCCGTCCGTTACCAATTCCGTTAGCACACGCTACATGTCACATCTCTCATACGATCGTCACCAAACGTCATGGATCTTCGGGTGAACTCTAGATGGGAGCCTCCTTATTTTTTTTTTACCGAAATTCGTTAAAAACTTTTTAACGAATTTCGCGGCGAATTTCGGTAAAAATATATGTGACATGGGCCATATCAGCCATCTTTGATTCTTAATTTGAATCCATCGGCACACCATGCAGCCCGCAATTAGTGGAGAATTGTTTTGAAAATTTAAAGACACGTTTAGAATCACCCCCATATGGGAGCTATCAAATTTGAACTATTTTCGATGAAAAACATGGCCGGCGGCAGCCATTTTGAATTTTACTCTTTGCATGACTAAATCCGTTGGCACACCCTACATAATACATCCCTCATCCGATCATAACCAAACTTCATAATATGCATATTCGGTGTGACCTTTAGATGGAGCAATTAATTTTTTCCGAATTTCGTTCAAAAACATGGCCGCCAGTGGCCTTCTTGGAATTTACTCCTTGTATGACTCAATAATTCGGCACACCATACAGACCACGTCCCGCATCCGATCATCAACAAACTGCATATGGATCTATGGGGTAACCTCTAGATGGGAGTCATCACCTTTTTTCCGAAATTCGTCCAAAAACATGACCTCTAGCAGCCATCTTGTATTTCAAATTTGAATATCGACACATCCTGCAGCCCGAATTTATTGGAGAATTGTTTTTGAAAATTTACAGGCATTTTAGAATCACCTCTAGACGGGAGCTATCGAATATGATCAAATTTCGACAAAAAGCATGGCCGTCGGCAGCCATATTTGATTTTACTCTTTGCATGACTAAATCCTTTGGTACACCATACAGACCACATCCCTCACCCCATCGTCACCAAACTTTATATGGATCTTTTGGGTGACCACTAGATGGGAGCAATAACATTGGATTTTACTCTTGGTATGACAAAATGCTTTGGCACACCCTACAGACGACATCCCTTGCCCGATCATCTCTAAACAATCTTCGATGAAAAAAATGGGCATCGGCAGCCATCTTGGATTTACTCTTTGAATGACTAAATCCTTTGGCACACCCTACAGGACACATCCCTCATCCGATCATACCCACCTCATATGCCATTTTTGGGTGACCTTTAGATGGGAGCCATCAAATTTTTCAGAAACCGAAAAACATCTGTAAGATAATAATTATATATATCGTCCAATCATCCAGACTCCAGACTTATAGAATAATGTGGTACAAAAACGACTTAATTCAATCGACAACCATGACGAATTTCTCAAAATAAAAAAGAAGAAGCCATTTGCACCTATTGTTATGACCTCCTTAAGATCTATATTCGATTTTTCTGTGGTGCAAATAAATTTAGCTAAATTATGTCAACGTCGAGATCAAGACAACGTTACCAGCAACTGATAGATTGCAGTAACTATTCTTCTACAACATCATTCATATTGCCGCCAGTGGTACGAAAGTAGGCCAGACGCCCACACGCACAATGCAGTCAAATGTATATGCCTAAATGTAAGTTGGTTTGGTTACCCATCCCCCACACGGCCCATTGATAAATGTTTGAATGCACACATGTATGTAAAATGACTGCTTATATATGTATATCTTTGGGTAATAAACATTTAATCCCCCCCCCCGAATTTCGTTGAAAAACATGGCCTATTGTGGATCTTCTGGGTGACCATTAGATGGGAGTCATCTTGTATTTTACTCTTGGCATGACTAGATCCTTTGGCACACCCATCATCACCAAACTTCATGTTGATCATCGGAATGACCACTAGATGGGAGCTATCAAATTTATTTGAATTTCATTGGAAAACATGGCCGCCTCAAACCATCTTGGATTTCACTGTATATATTTATCTCTTCATGTTGACATCTACACATGTAGTATTACTTAGACGCTTCAACTTGCCGCATTCCTAATCGCTCCATTGTATGTAACACATGAAATTATCCCTTGCCCATGTTGAGCTACAGTGTCATTGACACTTTTATTTAAAACGGGTTTGCCCGTCCGTCTGCGCCAATAAAATGGGTTCATAGGGTATGGACTTTGGTATATACATGGTATAAGGTTTTTTGGGTGTATGAGCTTAAGTCTTTTGTTCATTGCCATATCAACTGGCATGCGGATACGCATGTACACATGTTTACTTATTCCCGATTCAATAATAATGTATTATGCATGAACATAGACAATTTATAATAGCATGGCGATTACAGGTGAGAGAAGATATATGTCTGTTTAAATTTGTGATGACACGTTCTGGGGATTTTTTAGTTTAAACCAATCATCACCATATATGGAATTCGAGGTTTAGAAAATGAATAGATTCCAATAATCGACATTTAATAGCTCTTAACGTTAAAGGGTGTGTTCCTCGACTTAAGTCAAATCTTTTTCAACCCAATGCCGAGAAAATAGTAATTTGGGGTGCTAATCCTTTCTATATATACTAAAGTATCATTAATGAGTAGTTATCCCATTGAAAATGTTAAGATAATAAGTTCAATAAACCATGGGTCGTTTGGTGAACTTTTTATCTAAACATTTCCCTCAATAAATAGGGCTCCTTCTGTACTTTTATTTATCTGCATGTCGTCTACTGTAATCCCCTTAATATCCCTCCAAATGAATACTAGATCATTCCAATGTACATCTTTAACTGACTAGGATAATCTATTCCGTAAAGAAATAGTTTAATCTCACATGACATCTTTAAGAGCTCAAAAGTTTCTATGAATTAACTAATTTAACAGATGTAGCTTCGCTTGCGAATAATTAATATGGCTAGATATAATTCCTATACTGACCAATTATTTAACAAGAGTGGAGTACTTAAACTGAAGGACGCATACACTTTGCGTACGTTGCTACTCATCTATGATTGGAAGGATGGCTTGCTTCCAACACCAATGCATGATTTCCTTGATAGAACGCCCATTAATGGCAGCAAAAGCCGCGATATAAAATTTTAGAAGACGCATGCTGAGTTCACTCAAAAGCTCCCACTTCGTCAATTTGCCAAAATCTGGAACTCGTTGCCGATTGATATTAGGCATAATTACACTCGAACAAGTTTCCATAGACATCTCATAATAATTTTCTAATTACTTATTGCTTACGTGTAGAATGTGACAACCCATATTGTTTTGACTGTAAGTCACCTAAAGTAAAAGTAAAGTCATGTAAAACAGAGTTCTTAAACAACCCTCCACAATTTATGACACTTTATCATGAAATTACAACCAATGCATATGATCCCTCATTTGAAACTTTACTGCGTTGGATCCGTTATCCATTGCGTTGAAATTGGGATACATGCAACGACACTAAAGCTAAGCACACATACTGCGTAAAACGCATCCGATTTCGTCGACTACAACATATGATTTTCAATTGACTAGGACACATACCTGCGACAACGATTATTTGATATGACAATCGGATGCAAATGACGCATACTACCAAAATGTTGGTAGTATGCGTCATTCTGATACGATTTTCGTATCCGAATAATCAAGAAATTCCAAATTTAATATTTGGCACGCCTCTTTCTCCTCGCCACGTGCAATCTAATGTAGTTTTTTTAATACAAATAATATATCCAAATTGACAAAAAACACCGGCATTAATAAGCTAGCGCCACATATACTTCCCTGAATGTCGTTTTCGTGCGTAAATTCGCATACGTTTATGCATACGATAATACGCATGTATGTGTATCCAGCTAAAGGCTACGGTCACACCATCGCATACGATTTCTAGTCCGTCTATCGTACCCGTATTGCTCTACGATTCGCATATATAGTTGCATTGTCACACTATATGTACGTTATCATGGCGTCAAAGTCTCCATAAAGAGTACGTATAAGATGCAATATCATGCAAATATGGCAAAGATTTGGGTGAGCCTAATTACAATATTTTGAAGGTCCTCATTTTTATCATACAAGGCTCTATTTTCTTGAACAAGAGTGATGAATGTTTCCATGTCTTCATCATTTAATTTACATGTCATTGTCTGATCGTTTGTGTTTTGCCATTATATCGGATACTGAGATATGGATCTTGGTTGACACAGTCAAAGCTGAAAATACAAGATAAGCGACATACAATGCTAGAAAAATGAAAGTGTCAATGGCACCGCAGCTTATTACTACCTACTGCTGAAATTATGACATTATATACCACAACAATTTTTGACTTAAGTATTTAAACAAGATGACCATAATGGCGGTCATTTGCCGGATCTAAAATAGGACTTCCTCGCCTAGGCATTGGCCCAAACCAGCATATGAAATTTGGTGGTGCATGATCGGATGAGAAATACGGCATGTGGACTGTGCTAAATGCATTGTGAACAGACTCACATATTCATAGACTTCCTAACACTCGACGGCAATAGCTTAGCCTGACTTGGCCCACAGCCCAACCCATTAGCTCAAGCGATTATTGTAAATCACAATTAACATATCCAGAAGGCGGGAGGACAACATCAAGAGATATATTGGGGAAGGCCCGTGACACAGCCCTTGATCCACTAGATGCTCACATATCTTCTATATACACATCACTTCCAGTAATAAGAATGTCACGCATGCGTGTATAATTATATGCTTTTTAATAGTTCGAACTGACCTTGACCTTCAAACTAGTGGGAAAATCGTATACGATTGAATTCGGTCCGTCAAAAAATGGAGCATGTTCCATTTTATTCGGACGGACAGGAGCAACGTATACGGAAATGTTACCGTACACGTAGGTGTGACCACGCCAACGGAAAGCTATATAGTTATCATTCCGATCCGATGACGTATACGCCTGACGTATCAAACATCGGATGATTGACGTACGATGTTGTGACCGTATAGCCTAAGTGGTTGAGACGGCTGCGGTGCGTCCATGGTGTTGTAACACTCGCCTAACGGAGATATACATTCAAATTACATACATTATACATTATACGGCATCGAAGTACGTGCGTGATGACATCATCTCGAAGTTTTGTTTTTCAATCAATCAAATACGTCGGCTTCGTCCGCGAAGAGAAGGGATTTTGTGTTTATATTTATAAATAAAGCATAACTATTTAGTTGGTGGGATTTGACAGTTTTGGCATTATCGTAGACTTCATTTATAACAGATAGATTGATTTGCAATATTAGATTTTATTCCAATATAAAACTTATCAGCTACAATCGGAAGCTCTGTGTGATAACGCAACTGAAGTGTGTAAACGGTTCAATGGATCCAAGGCAACGCTCCAACGTAGTCGTCTGAACTCTGCTACAAAATAAAAAGAAGTTGAAGTTTTTCTTTCAAACTCGTTGCTGATGGTATACGTGGTTGTGACATTCACGTACTCACACCAGCTATGCATTTAGAACATCTACAATTCGTTTAATGGAAGATTCTTTGCGCTTATATGTATTTGGTCATAATAGTTTTCAATACTTATTATGATCCTCCCTTCGCGAGTGTGGGTATAAGATGAACACGATTACTATTGGATTCTGTTATAGCGAGAAAGCGTATTAGATTTATCCCCTGTGTTTTAAAAATTGGGACATACAAATATTTCACTTAAAGCGAATATCTGGAACAGTACAAGACCATGTTCGCAATTTGAGGATTTTAACTTCGGGGAGTGAAAATCCAAAGCCACGAACATGATGTCAAGTTGTTTACGGGCCAATTCTTCGTGTTTGAATTGGCAAATCAAGAACCGCTTCTCAGTTTTCCATCTTCTTGTTTGTTGGAAACCTTGCAGTTATGACAATTCAAGTTTGCAGATCTATAATATATCCCTTGGGAAGACAAAGCATAAAGAAAAATTAGAATCAGTTTATTGCAAATGTTATTAATTAACTTAGAACATGCATAAAATATATATATACAAATATATCACAACTGTGCAGAACCGTATGATTTACAACACTAGTAGGTGTAACGATCATAGATTGTGTGTTGAACTTATTATCTGAACATTTCCCACCAAGGGTATGCATATTTCTGTTCTAGTATTAGCTTTTCGTCTGACTGTGGTCTGCTTTTATTACCTGAACATCCCTCCAAATGAATAATAGACTATTCCAATGCATACGTTTAAAACATGGGAGTATCCATTTACATGTAGCATAGAAAGGGTTAACACTTACCAGAAGAACAGTCAGCATTTGGAATGAACGAACATTTCCTGTATGTATATATAACTTGTATATATCAGGCCAAAATATGGCCAGAATATATGCCGAGTTGGTGACACAATACAGCTGTATTAATTCACACAAGATCAAAATGAGGACCGATATTTAACCCGTGCACGCGAATTTACCACCACCCTTTATAAAATACCCTATTTTAGAAATCATTTGTACCATTAAATTCAGTCTTAAATTTTGAAGAGAAAGTCATACCAATAACCAAGATTATCGGAGGCCATAAACAGTGAAGTCTGAAATATTTAGTTCATCGTCAAAACGTGTCAAGAAGCATCTGAAATGATAGGTCATATAACTGCAACAATCTAACGATACCATGTTCTAGACAACACGAGAGCTATGAATAATTAGTATGTACATATGCGACGTATGATTATGTGTACCATTCTGAGAACTTAGGTCTTGTATTTCGATGGGAAGTCACATTCTTAAATATCTTTCTAGATGTTATGCAAAACGACCGATTCGCACTTCACTTGTGAATTCTGAACTCTTCTGTCCTTGTCCTTGTCAAAATTGTTGGAAATTAGAAGGACCTGGTTGAATGACCGTGGTATGATGGATCACTTCAATCCCCAAGAAATGTATGCCATTTAGTGGTATTTTTGTAATGTGAAGGGTTAAATGGCTTGAGACCACATTGCAGTTCAATTCACACCAGGTTCTCAGCTTATTTTCTGTAGACTGTTAGTTTTTTCCAATGCCATTGAAGTGATTATTATCATTGCGGTTCAATAAACAAATAGCATGTCTGTCATTTGCAGAATGAGGTCCACAGACGGTAAATTTAGTGACGCAATCCTACACGGCGGGATAGCATCACCAAACTCACCCTCTGGGAACCTCATTCTGCTTAGACCTCAACTGCTATTGGAGACTTAGGATCAGATTGAAGTTTCCCAGTTGAAGTTGGTTATGTTCGCCGATTAGTCACATCGATTATGCATTTTATCTTCTAAAAATTAGGGGATTCAGAAACTGAATAGTAGGGGAAACGTAATTAAAGACAATGTTAATTTGAGACTATAGATACTTCCCAGCATATGATGCCTGAGATGAATGATGTCCCCAGATGGTGAATTTGGTTATGCTAGTCCGCTGTGCGGGCTAGAATAACTAAATTCACCCTCTGGGGACCTTATTCAGCAAATGGCAGACACACTATTTGCAGGTTTGATAAACATCAAGTAGTTTGCTATACTGATCTAATAGTTTGTTCTGATATTCTTTGAACTTCGAAAATTAGTTTGAACGATATACCAACATCAAAGACACATTATTTGGGCGTTAATATAACTCAAATAAATAAACATCATAACATAGAAATTGTTCCAGTCGATGGTCATCTTCTTTTGTAAATGACTGCTAATTTCAACCCAATCAGTGATGTTTATTATGAATAGCTCCCCCACAATCAATCAGTTTATTTCTCATAGCCTATATATATGGAGATACTGGGGATGTTTAGATTGTAAAACCGGGAAACTTTAGACTTAGTGTGCTAGTAACTACCGACGGTCACGTGATAGCTTGACGTTCCTGTTTTGTGGAAACTGGTTTATATCACTCAGAACTCAAATTTAACTTCTAACATATAGCAAGCGCGATAACCCAATGCATATATCGCGCGTCTCGACAATGGGGCTGCATGTATTTGCTTTGTGGAATCACTGAACTAAATGGTTTCCCATAGACGACAATGTCAACGTTTCAGCCAAATTCACAGCATGGCGGGCTAGCATCACTAAATTCACCCTCTGGGAGACTCATAATGCTTACGTCTCAACTGCTGTGTGAGACCTATATAGGGTGATTAGAGTGAAGTTCCTCAGTTGAAGTTGGTGATGTTCACCCATTAGTCACCTCGGTTATACATACTATCTCCTGCAAATTAGGGGATATATAATCTGAACAGAAGGGAAAACGTATCTTTTTGAAACTATAGATACTTCCCATCAGATCTATAGTCTTTGTAAATTCAACCAAATCAGTGAGGTTTATTATGAACAGCTCCCCCACAATCAATCAGTTTATATATCATAGCCTATATATACATAACACCGGTATGGAGATAATGGGGAGATTTAGATTGTAAAACCGGGAAACTTTAGACTTGGGTTGCTAGTAACTACCGATGGTCAGCTGATTCACGGATAGCTGGACGTTCCCGTTTTGTAGAAACTGGTTTACATCACTCAGAGCTCATCATTTAACTTCCAACATATATATATAGCAAGCGCGATAACCCAATGCATATATCTCTTGTCTCGATAATGTGGCTGTATTCATATGATTTGTCCACACACACATACACACCCTCACACACCCTCACACACACACACCCTCACACACACACACACACACACACACACACACACACACACACACACACACACACACACACACACACACACACACACACACCCTCCCTCACACACCCACCCCCACCCCTCACACACACACACACACACACACGTTTGTTTACCTTACGTAGCGAGGTACTTTCTTTAGAAATTGAAACAATACCGTCATAGCGAGGTACCGCGTTATTTCGTAAAAATATCCAAATAAGGAAGTTACCTTTAACGAAATAATGGGAATTTTTGTAACGCATGCGCAAAAAATACAAATTTCCGTCGCCTTAAGAGAAAAAATTGTTAAAATAGTGAGGTACTTTTGGTTACTATATAAAGTACCTCGGAATGTTATGTAAACCAACGCACACACACACACACGCGCATCAGTAAGGTCACATCATTCAACGGCTGAATACTGAGTTGTCTCAGCAATCTAATTATATTGGAATACGACAGATCTCTCCACGAGTGGAGTCTGGTGGGAAATGGTTGCCATGGCAGAAAACACAGAAACATGACATGTATTGTGCTGAAGCAGCAACCAGAGATGTGGCAGTGCGTACCACTTCATCGATATTAATAGCCATGTCCAGCCACACGTATGTGTAACTTGTAACGTGTGTTACTATGGTATAATAGCAAGGGTGGCCACACGTACGTGTAACTTGTACCGCATGTTACTATATATGGTATTGCTATGGATATGCACTTGGGTGGAAAAGTCATGTGGTATACGACTCCAATCCTTCACGTTTTTGTATATCGGCCAGCGTCTTGTGAAACTTGTAATTAATAGCTGGATATAGAGGAAGCGAGACAACTCTATTGGTAATTTATAGCTGATACAAGAACCATGATGAATGTTAGATGCATGTTGATTTCCGTTCTGTTCCAAAACGACATGCTAGTACAAGAAGTCACAACTGGCTTCAACCAAATTAAAATCATTCCGCGCCGGCAAAATCTCTTACTGCACAGTGCTGATCAGTCATTCGATTGCAAAATATTGGATTATTCCTCTTAGCTACACGTTTCGTAAAGATAGACGTTGACACAAAACTTCGAACGGTTTGACCGCGTATGTGGAGGCGCCATGGGCACGTGAGTCAGGCTGAATAGGTCATTGTCGCATGGTTTCTGTCAAAAAGACACCCAGGATCTCTTAAACTGTCAAAAAGACACACAGGATCTCGTAAACTGTCAAAAAGACACCCAGGATCTCAAAGTCTCGCCAAACAACGGGAATTTTGTTTAGTCGTCTGCTATTAATATTATGATAATTATTTATTTGTGATCGGAGTGAAATATCAACGAAATTTAATTCGGCTTTGAGTCTGACTGACAGCGCAATTCCGCATCCTTGATAGTTGGACCAACATTACTAGCAGACGACTAAACAAAATTCCCGTTGTTTGGTGAGACTTTGATATCCTGGGTGTCTTTTTGACAGTTTTCGAGATCCTGGGTGTCTTTTTGACAGTTTTCGATATCCTGTGTGTCTTTTTGCCAGAAACCATGCGACAATGACCTATTCAGCGTGAGTCAGGTGGCTTTCATTTACAATGACAACACACGTTACAAGTTACAGTCTGATCTGGCTATTATCAGTTTTTATACGAAATCTACTTTTTGACCACTTCATACCACCATACCACTAAATACAGTCCATTGCCTCATGGAGTTGGAGGATCTACTATCTAGATCTACATTTGCGCTCTTATAGTTGGAGAACCCAAACATATTAAACGGTATCAAAAGCGCGCTTGATATTTCCCTGCACCACGAAATTGCAGAATCGAGAAAATTCAAATTTTGGGGTTGGAACAAAACTATATGCTGTCAATAATCTTGATTACTTCATCGTTTTTATCACTTCGAAACATTGTTATCGCGTTCATGGACCCTTTATATACTAAATACTTATTGATGAGTAGTTCCCATAAGATGTGTTCAGATAATAAGTTCAACAAACGACCATATTGAACATTTCCCACAAAAAGAATATAAATCTTACTGCTCTTGTATTAGCCTTTCGTCTTCCTGTGGTCTGCTTTTATTACCTGAACATCCATCCAAATGTACACTTTTATAACTTATATCGAAAAATACATTTTGTATAGAAAGGTGAATCCTCACCACAGGGTTGGGGCGATTACATACCAATGTAATCGATTACGATTACAATTACTTTTGATTTACATGATTACGATTACTGATTACATTTTTTTAAATGTAATCGATTACGATTACAATTACTTTAGTAAATGTAATCGATTACTTTTTGATTACATCTGATTACAATTGTTGGTTTTCCAACCATTTTGTTCGCATAGGAATAAATAATGAAATAATTCAAATTAACATGTCTAATATGATTGAATAAAGACATCACTGCATAACATGGAAACAAGAAACGACTGAAACAATAGAAAGATGCAAGCAAAAAACATAAAAACTTGTTTTTACATTTACATGTATTGGAAAGGTTTCATCATGAAGTTATGCACCAACTTATTGGGAATACATTATGTTTTATTTGTATTTATTTATGTAAATAATTTTTAATATATTTTTAATTTTCTTACATGCATTCAAACGAACGCATAATATTTAGGAAAATATCACCAGAAACAATTATAAAATATTTGCATGTTCTGTTAGATTCAATTCCCAACACAATGACGATAACATTAAGATTTATTTGATGATCATCCGTTGTTAATCCTGATGAGGATTAAATTAGGCTTAACTCCATGGGTGCAGTAAATGACAATCCAGCTAATTAGGTCTACCGATGTACTTCACACCTTCTTTGTTCAGTTAATTAGCCCTATTGTACCAGTGTGACTTTACAGCCATTGTCAGCAGCAGTCCCAATTCAATTTAATCTTAATTGAAGTTGGCCACCTTATTTATTCATATTAGAACATTTCATTTGTCTGTATCACAAGTTTATTGCTATTCATGCTGTATTCAACAATTGTGTGTTGCTATCTGTGTCCACTGCCATAATGTACATACACACTGTACCACTAACATAAGACATGACAAAATTGTATTAAGTTTCTAATATGTTGTATGTACCTTTGAACACTCCATAGTACCACAGTATGAGACTATGAGTATCCAATAGCCATCCATATGAATAATTTAGTAAAAGTAATCAACAAGTAATCAAAATGTAATCATGATTACAGGTACATTTGAAAGTAATCGATTACGATTACGATTACTTGTAAGCAAGAAATGGCATGATTACTGATTACAGATGATTACTCCAAATTTTGTAATCGATTACTTTGATTACAATTACTGATTACGATTACCCCAACCCTGCCTCACCAAAAGAACAGAGTCAGCAGTTGGAATGAACGAACATTTCTTCATCTACAAATGTATAGAACTTGTATATATCAGGTCAAAGTTAAACATCCATTTAATACTGAAACAAATAAAGCAGGAGCTGACTGGGCAGATGCAGTTTTAAGCGGAAACCAAACCTCTATGTACGAGTACCACAATCAACGTTAAAGGCCCACTTAATTCTCGACCCCCCCCCCCCAGATCACATTATATAAATTATATGCCATATAATATAACGTTTGAAAGAGGAAGCTCCAAAACATTGTATTATCAACTTATCCGGTAATAAACTGTGAACATGTTGTTTTTGTTGAGGTACCGACGTGTTTTCTGTGATTAAGTTTCATTTGGGTTGTACTGCAAAGTCTATAGTTTTCAATGGAAGGGAAATAACTCTATATCTTAGTTTGAATTCTGTGTATCCTGGGAGCGAGAGGGAATGTTTCTATGATTTCAGCTATTTTCTATTACTCTATGGGCACCTTCTGAGACACAGACGTTCCAAATGGTGGTGAAATATAGTATTTTAATCATATTTTATGTCATATATTGTTATTAAAACCGTAGATCAAGGCACTATAAAAAAATCGGTAACTCGAAAATTAAATGGCATTTAAGCCTATAATGTTCGTGAAAACGATCTACAAATTATTCCTAACACGCATATTTATAACGTTGACGGGACTGGTTTCACCATATGCCATAAGCCACACAGAAGATCGTTGCTCTTAAAGGCCCACATAATACCCCCAGATTACATTATATAAAATATATGCCATATTATATGCCATTTGATGGAGGAAGCTCAAAAACATTGTATTATCAACTTATCCGGTGTAATAAACTGTGGATATGTTGTTTTTGTTGAGTTGCCAACGCGTTTTGTCATCAAGATTGAAGTGAAAATCAGTATTATTTTCAATGCAGGGGGAATAATCTATATATTAAAGATAGAGTTCTTCCCCTTACATTGAAAAAATTTGAATTCTGTTGCATTCTGGGTACCAAGGGGGAGGGGGGAGTCTTCTATTTCTCTGTGGGCATCTTCTGAGACACAGGTGTTTCAAATAGTGATGAACTATAGTATTTTAATCATATTTTATAGCATAGATTGTTATTAAAACCGTATATCAAGTCACTATAAAAAAAATATCGGCGACTCGAAAATTAAGTGGGCCTTTAAGCCTATAATGTTCGATGAAAACGAATCATTCCTAACACGAATATTTATAACGTTGACTGGACTGGTTTCAGCATATGCCATAAGCCACACAGAAATAATGGGAAATATACAGTAATCAGTCTGGCGAGTGCCTAGAAGGGGAAACGGTGAATGTTGTGTGTGTTTAGTGCTGTGGCACAGACGTCCCTCGTATGTTCGTTTGTCCATGGGTGCCAATGAGACCGGAGATCATAGACCATACATCACCTGGTTCAATTATAGCCACACATTCATCAAGGTGGATAAACGAAGAGCTCTTTGATCAGTGGTTTGACCGCTTCCTTGAGTCCGTCCAACCCAAAGCAAGAGAAGCCGGTATAGAATGAACTGCATGAATGAACTAGTTCAGTATGTGTTAACAATGACGTTGATTTTAAAGGCCCACTTAATTTTCGATTGCCCAGATCACATGATATACAACGTATTCCATGTTATATACCATTTGGAAGAGGAACCAAAATATAAATATATTCTAGCGGAATATGCGGAACAGCAGCTGTGGCCTAGAAGTGTCCAACGACATGCAGAGATTCTCAGATTCACACCAAGTCTTACCCGTTATTGACCCAGAATGCATCATAATTCAGAACTTAAAGATATAGTACTGATCGGTCGTTGTTGAAACTTTTGATACATAAATGCACCTGCACCGTGTGCGTTTCGATATACATGTAGGCTACTATAGTCTAGGCTGTGCTGGGGGGGGGGGGGGGGGGGGGGGGGGGTGATCGTCGCACATCGGGGGAATTTATGCGACCATCATTTTCTTATGGGAAAATTACTCTAGTTTTCGAATTCAGAGGGCGCCGAGCCGAGATAGGTGACAAAATATAACTTTTCACTATGTTTCATAGGGTACTCTACCTAAAAAATGACATATTTTCAGAGGTTAACGGGCATTAGCCAACTGGTTAACAGGGCATCAACATCGGAAAGATTGTAAACATATTTGCAAATTATGGAACGAATATAGACAACTAATCAGATTCAACATCGTTTTTCTGCTTTCTTTCTGATTTCGTGACGTCATGGTAAAATATGTAGCGTGACGCGTCACAAATTCATGGCGATTCAGACAAAGTGTTGTGCGTCAACTCTGTGCAAATATAGCATATCAGTCGAATTCTTCCAAGTTATATATTTTTGGAATTGGAAGGGTATTGCCTACAAAATGATGTTCCTATCTTTATTATATATCTCCAAATGGTAAACTAATCGAGAAAAGCTTAACCCTCCCCCCAATTTCACAATTATCCACTTAAATGCACCCATGCAGGTTGTTTCCAATAAAACTTCGACAATGCACATTTTGTAGTGTCATACAGGGTAGAACCATCCGGGGACATGGAGAATGTAAGATTCCGTTCAAATCCTATATTTTGAAGGTAATAATATCCAAGATGGCGTCCAAGATGGCCGCCAAGTTTTATATTGGCACTCTGGGCACATCGAGTGTGCACACCGTTTGATGTGCACACCGGACTGGAAAATCGCAAGTGCTTTGTTGTAACATATCTTTATTTCATAGAGGCTGTATTGCAATATGTATAAGTCAACTGGTTACGTAAAACCAATGATGGAGACTAAAATGGCCGCCATAAAACTAAAAAAATGTTCCGTTAAATTTCCGGCTTCCGAGTTGCAATGTTATGTCATCTGCATGTTATGAGTTTTGTAGCTTATTCGTTCGTGCATATATGTCTGTTGATAATGTGATCAGAATCCAATAAAACTGTTGGCATTGAGAAATTAAATGCTCATTTTCTTTCTCAAAATCGACATGCAATGCCACAATGGGATAGTGTTTCAACCTGACATCCATTTTGTGGTATACAAGTCAACGTTCTGCTTGATGATGAAACTGCTGACTTTATATTAGTACAATAAGAATTGAAGCTACAATGCCGACTAACTATACATATTCAATCCTCAATAACCAATGTAGGAGTCCACGGTAATGACTCATTAGACCCGCTTACACAAACCGTCAAGCAATGACAACCAATTTAGAATCCTGATAAGTGCGGGTATGCAAAGAATGGACAACTTATTTTATATATCGTCAATGTTGTCAATGCGTATTGGGGTCATTGATTTTCACGTTCATTGGAGTGATGTTCTATTGAAATAACCGAAACAAATCTCAAACAAATCTGACAAAATACGTATCTGTGTCGTTATATTCTCGCAGCTGCTATGGTCCCATCAGACGTGGATTTATGCTTATTTACTTAAGCAGTTCATTTGAGTATTTGCTTATCTGTACTTAATTCGATGCCGCTTGATATGGGTGGTTGCAGGTGTATTAATTATTTTATTGATACACATTGACGACCAATAGTATAATTATTGTCCTGCTAATGTACTATAGATCTTGTATGTCTGAGTAGTGGCTGATGCATTCGGCGAGTTATATATTTCGCGTTGCTATCACAATATATTTAAACACATTATATGCATTCAGTATTTAACTTCATACAAGGCATTGGTCGTTTTATATAATATCAAGTTACTTGGAGCTTACCCCAAGAATGTTGCACAGAACCAACTCTCAGCGTTTGGTTGGAACAGGTAGTATATTACCAAAACTGACCCCTGATTTGTAAATACTAATGCTTTAAATGATAACGGTAAGTGTGAGGCCGTGGTATTGATTCTGCTGAGTCCCATGAAATTTGGTCTCACACGATTCTCCGTCACACGTACACAGCTATGATAATCACGTACAGTATAAAACTATATAATCCAATTTATATATCAGTATGGAGCAATGTAGGCAATTAACCAAAGATGAAAATTACAAGGATTAGAAAGCCACACAGTTATTAGTCCAAGTCTTCTCGTACTAAAACCAGCTAAGATATTTGGATGGAGATGCTACTAAATCCAGCATCTCGCCATACCAATATCTTAGCTGGTTTTAGTACAAGAAGACTTGGACTACACAGTTATAAGACGTGCTCAAAATTTCATATACTCAGTTGCTCAGCATTAGAATGATGCTTGTCATACTAAAGTTGTCCCTTTCGCTGATGCTGATCCATTTCAACCAACGGGATGACAACTCGTTGGTCACATGTTATCAGCCATAGCTGCGGAATTAGTTTTTTAATCAAAATAGAGTATAACCGCTACAGGTAGGACATTCTCAAGAAATATAGTAGCCGTGGAGTACTTTTAACACAAACAATAAGTAGCAGCTCCTTTGCACGATCGTCAATTTTCTGCAATGGAACAACCTATGTATCTGATATATGTCAAATATTCATGATTGTGTTAATTGTCCCCAGGATACATTTTACGATATGCGTGAACCAGTTATATGTATCTGACCGAAAGCATATATGCAAGCATGCGATTATCTCAAATATCAGATAATGTACATATGTGTGGTAGTTATTGCGTGCATTCATCTAAGTAGACGTCCCAGAAAACAATTGATTTTGAATCTTTATTTTAGCTTAATATTGAGGAATTTGAAGCCGTAATGGGTCAGTATATTTTGAGTAAGTTTACCTTGTGAGCACCATAAAATCAAACCAGGTTCCATCGTTGCATGTGGCGACGGTCCTATATTCGACAATGACACACGTTCTTGTTTGAATGTTGGATTGAATGTATACGACATATATAGACAATCGCAGTCGGACATTTGATGGCTGTTGGACCTATTTGCTCATAATATGGATTCTTCGGCGACATGGGGCAAGGCATATAGTACACTTACACATAGTATCCCACACATATGAAACTTCGAAAGTAGCAACACCCTTTGCTTCCAGCATATTAAATTAGTAATCTCTCTACTTTCTTATGTGTACACCTGGTAGGAATTTAGATAGAGATACTTCATGCGTTGAATTATGGTACATGTGCGTGTAACTAAGGTTGTGCGATTAAAGTTAATTTGTCTTAAAAATTGTCGATTCTAACTCGCCACCTTATTAAATCGAACAAAGACATATTTCTTATAATTTGAATTTAGTCCCAATATTAATAAAATTCGTCCATTTTCCTATTATATATACCCATGCCATTCAGTGCCATTTATGAATTACTTATTATAAACAATTACGTGTTGGGAACAGTCACGTATCCAGCTGAAGAGTAATTTGATTGCAATCATATGATTGGTCAGGTAAATTTAATCCAACAATACTGTCACAGTGAATTAACTATTGCAGCCCGCGCATGAATCGCAACTTCTCGGCTTATCGTATTTGGCAGAAATGCCCGCACTTTTTTATAGTGTTCCCCGAGTTGACACCTAATGATTAAATTAGGTTCATATAAGATCAGAACAATAACTTAATCATGTCACCCGGCTGTGTAGATCCGATAGATGTATGTTATTCATTGCTGATAAGTACCAGCATGATGAAGTCATGTTATCGGTGGTTAAATGTCTAACGAAATTGTCTACGAATGGACAGGCCTTATCCAATATAAAATATGGCAGAAACTTATCATTTCTTCGTCTGTTGACGAAATGGATGAACATCATAACAAAACGCTCAATAGATGTATTAATATATTGCGACATCGACGTGAAACCTGAACTGCAGGTGTGAAATAAAATGATATGGAAGTGAGTGCATAAACCTGTGGATTAACTCGTCAACCACTGCTGAGACACCCATGACTATAGTACGTTGGTGGGAAATTGATTTAAACTATCGGTTGCAACATGTAACCGTTTATTGTTATCTAAATCTTCAGAGTTGAGAAGTACTAAACAAATACGAATTGGAACTGCTTATGTAAACACCCATTTCCGTGCGGGTGGCATCCCGAGGAAATGTAGAGAAAACAGTTTTAGTTCGGTCTAAATTTCTGGTGATTATTGTCCGTTATTACATTGGAACATAGCTTCTTTGAACGTAGAAACCAACTACCACGGTAAGCAATTGACGACATTAGCGGGGTAATGTGAACACAGTTGGCCAACATTTTCGTATAAACAAAATATCCGCAATTATTGTAGGTCCGTTATCTCCAGACGGTTTACGATTGCGGGTATAATGTGCTACTGGCATGGAAAAACTCATTTATTTATAGATAATTGAATATATAACTATTAGTGCATAGGCATGTTTTAATCGGCATTGTAGGTTCCATTATTGCTATACTAATGTGGATGTTTGCAGTTAGTGTAAACATATTTTATTGCATAATAATATCGCAACGGGATTGAGACACAAGTTTTACAACTTACAAATGGTCTCTCTCCCCACATTACACAATAATATATATATTTTCTTCTGATCTTATATTACACAAAATGAACATAAAATATAATCACACACAAAATAATTCATATGTACAACATCTTTTCACTTATAACAATATAATGATACAATCCCGAGTATGACAATAACGGTGGATATTTCTCTTTATGGGGGGGGGGGGTGGTTCGTCCCGTGGGTCGGTGGCTCAGACGAGTCTTCGCATTCTATATATGTAGTGATAATACAACATGTTACATTTGCAGCGTAGGTTTGCACATCAATGTGTTTACTAAAATTTGAACCGCGATGTCGAGGTTATGTATAATTGAACAGCCCTAAATATGTTCCGGTTTTGTGTACTATTCAGGTTAGTATCTCCAAGGAGGAGTTTCTCGAGATTAATAGTTAGTACACCAATGGTAGCGAGTTGGTGAAACAACAAACATCGTTGATCTGTGTAAAATGGACAAACAAAAAAATAATGATTTGCTTCTTCGGCCGGGTGACCACAACGACAGCTTGGGTTGTCCGATATGAAGTTAGAAAATTTGTCACCGTTTAAATCGCTACAGTAATTTCGAAGTTTGCAATGAATGATGTTTATCGCGCGATTTCCGAAATTAAAATAGTCTGGTGGCACAAGAACTGGATCAGTCGTTAGGTATTTTGTTTTAAAAATACTAATGGAAGATGATTCTTTTATTTTATTTGACAGGGTATTCCATTCCCTAGTTGTATTTGGGAAAAATGTGTGTTCAAAATGGACAGTTCTTTTGAATGTGTATGGAGGAAAACTTGTTTTATCTCTAAAATCATATCTAGTAGCTGATTCTGGGCGGGTGGGTAAGAGATTGTTGAGATATTTAGGGGTCTTGTTATTAGTTATTCTGTACATGATATTCATTCTATGAGATTTCCTTCTGTTTGTTAACGTTTGCCACCCCAATTCTACTAGCAAGTTTTTCACAGGAACGGATCGCGTGAGACCTGTAACAATTCGACCCGCGTCCGCTTGGATGCGATCTAGTTTTGAAATAACATTTGCTGGGGCGGAGTCCCAGACAACGTCAGCGTAATCCATCAGGGGCAATATGTACGCTCGATAAATTGTGTCTAAGGTTTTCCTATTTAAAGAAAATTTCAATTGTCTTAGATATGCAAGGCGGCCATATATTTTCTTTGATAACTCATTGATATGTTTGTCCCAGTTTAGGTCACTCTGTATATTCAAGCCAAGGTGTTTGTGTGATTCTACTTGGGTTATAGGTTCACCACTGAGAAAAAGATGTATGTCAGGCTGGGCACCGGTATAAGAGAATGTCATGGACTTAGTTTTACTACTATTGAATTTTACTAGCCATTGATTTGACCATTTATCTATGGCTTTAAGATCAGTATTTACACCCTCCTCAAGGTCCTGGAGACTTCCATTGCTAGCAGTGAGGCAAGTATCATCCGCATACATTCTAGTGAAAGATTTAATATTTTCAGCGAGATCATTAATATATACCAAGATCATTAATATATACCAAGAATAAGAAAGGGCCAAGAATCGATCCCTGGGGGACACCAGCGAGTATCTTTTTATATTCTGAAGACGTGTTATTTACCATCACCCTTTGTTTTCGATCTGAGAGATAGTCATTAATGAAAGCAAGAAGTGGTCCGGAAATTTCACATCGTTCAAGTTTATATACCAGTCCCTCGTGCCAGACCCTCTCGAATGCCTCAGATATATCACAAAACACAGCACATGTATGCAGTTTATTCTCGAGGGCCTGGCTAAGGGAATGGTTAAGTTCTAACAGTTGGAATATAGTTGAATGCCCAGGAAGGAAACCCGATTGGAAATCGTAAAAGAAGCCTTTGGTCTCGAAATGCTTAAAAAGATATTTATGAACAACTTTTTCAAAAACTTTCGCCAGTGTCGGCAGTACAGAAATCGGTCTGTAATTCTTAGGATTTGAGCGATCGTCATTTTTAAATATTGGAATCACATTAGCTTTTTTCCATTCATCGGGGAATTTACACTCTTTGAGACATAATTCGAAAATAATTTTTAGGGGCTGAACGATGGCATATTTTGTTTCAAGAAGCATTCTTGCACTTATTCCATCGTGACCGTGTGCCTTGTTAGGTTTAAGAGATGAAATAGCTTCCAATATATCTTCCGTCTTTACAGGCACATTACTAATGGTGGGGGGAGGTACAGCCTTAATAATGTTTGGTTTGTCGGTGGGAAGCGCGGAGTTGCCGATAAAACTGTCATTTAACAGAGTTGCCTTCGATAAATCGTCGACAATAATTTCATAGGAATCGTTCCCAGTTAGTAACTTAAGCGGGGGTAGGGATCCGTTTTTGGTTCGGTTCAGAATATTATTAACCATTTTCCAAAAATACCTCGGGGAGTCTGCTGATGTTAGATTATGCTGAAGATTGTTTTCAAATTTTTTTCTTGCCTGTTTTTTCATATTATTCAGGGTATTTCGCGCCTTTTTAAAAGTGTTCCAATCAATTAAATTTCCGCTATGAATAGCATTTTTCCTCAGTTTATCCCGTTTTCTCAGTTGCTTGCGAATCTCACTGTTGAACCAGTATTTATCTTTCGGTCTGATGAGAACGACGCGACTAGGTATAGTTTCTCGCATAATAGTTAAAAAATCGTTAGTGAACAGTTCAACAGTTTCGTTTACTCCAAAACCTTTCGTCAGTTTAAGCCAGTCCTTATTTTTAATTATTTGTGATGCGCGCTGAAAATCAGCGGCTCCATAATTCCACACGTGCCGTTCAAAATTCGGGTTTAAGGTGTAATCGAGTTCCACAACTGCATAAGTTCCATAATGGTCGGATACCCCTGGGTCTATAACTCCCGAATCAATAGCCACAATGCCATCACTTACCAAGATCGGATCTATACTAGTTTGCGAATTGTCAGTTACGCGTGTAGGTTCATTAATAAGATTTCGGATTACTAGACGGGCTTTCATTTCATTTAAATCCGAAGAAGGATCAAAAGCATTTGAGTTCAAATCACCTACCAGTATTACGGAATTTGATACTTTTAAAGCTAATTCTAGTGAAGTCTCCAGGAGGTCCCAGTAGTTAGGTGCACAGAACTGAGCTGATCTATATGACACTGCTAAAAGATATCTCATTTTGTTTGATATCACTTTAAACCACATTATAGAGTCGTCAAACTCGATAGATGACTGCCTTTCTGACAATACTTGGTCAGAAAAATAGACACAGATCCCACCGCCGTTTGAATCGCGATCATTCCTGATTGGGGGTCCATATCCATCAATCATAATATCAGATGATGGTAATGACGGGTCAAGGTGTGTTTCCGTGAAACAGAGAATATCAAAATCGGTAATCATATCAACTATTTTTGTCAATTTGTATCGTATGCTCCTGATATTATAGTGAAATATAGCTAACGAATTTTCGTTGTTTCGATCAATTGTGCCCGGATTTGGATGCACATCGGACGACATAATAAGTGATAGGGCGGCCAAAAAAAGAATGGTGTTGTAGTTCATAACGAAGCCCTGTGTGTATCGAGTTATGTGTACCTCACGCTTGCATTTGCGAAGATCGTGGATTCCAATAGCACTGCGATATGCCATTATACTAATCGCCATTGGGACTGATCAACTTGATGAGAATAGTGCCATTGGAATCCCTCTTGTATACGCATAGGAAGACAACGTCCCGAAACCACATACCCCGAGGTGAACCACTCACTTTGGTTTTGACAGAAAAGTTATATATATTTGATGTTGTACATATGAATTTGAATAATACATAGATGGTAATACGGCATACTACCGTGTTGGTGACAAGTGTCATGTAGGATGTTTGCTCTCTGGACGATCTTGAATTGGTAATCAGCTACCCAAAGAGGCAGCTGGACGCTTATAATGTTTGCAGTTGTAGCATCGTGTAGCAGAACATTGACATATATACCACCAAATGATTGGATGTCAGTTTGAAATTCGGTCCTATTTAGGCAATTTGACATTATATGATGTCGTTATTTCGAGAAATTAATGAACAGTTACTAACTTAATGTACCTAGTTTTTTCAGATATGGATCATGTTTGACACAATGACATATATTTACGAACAAAAAAGCTACAACAGTCATACCATGTGATTTTATTGCAACTCAGAAGTTGGTCGTTTTATCGGAACAGTTCTGTTTATTTTGGCGGCCATTTTGGTCTTCATCATCGGTTTCACGTCGCCAATTGCCTTATACGTATTAAGATACAGACTCCAACCAAGCCAAGGCCATGTTACATAACGCACTCGCGATGATCTAGTCCGGTTACCATACATCTGGTGTATAGAGTGTCAATATAAAAATTGGTGGCCATCTTGGACGCCATCTTGGATTTTATTACCTTCCTAATCTAGGATTTGAACGATGTTTTACATTATCAGTGTCGCCATACAATTCTACGCAATATGACAAGGTAAACTGTGCATTGTCAATTTATTTGGTGGACACAAACTGCATGGACACATATATGTGGTTATTTGTGAAATTGGGGGGAGGGTTAAGTTTTTGTCTATTATGTCAATACTTGGAGAGATATAATGTAAGTAGGAACATTATTATATAGGGGTTACCCTTCAATTTCCAAAAATATATAACTTGGAAGAATTTGACAGATATGCTATCTTTGCACAGAGTTGACGCACAACACTTTGTCTGAATCGCCATGAATGTTTGACGCGTCACGCTACATATTTTACCATGACATCACGAAATCAGAACGAAAGCATGAAAACGATGTTGAATCTGATTAAATGTATATATTCGTTCCATAATTTGCAAATATGTTTACAATCTTTCCGATGTTGATGCCCTGTTAACCAGTTGGCTAATGCCTGTTAACCTCTGAAAATATGCCATCTTTTAGGTAGGGTACCCTATGAAACATAGTGAAAAGTTATATTTTGTCACCTATCTCGGCTCGGCGCCCTCTGAATTCGAAAACTAGAGTAATTTTCCCACAAGAAAATGATGGTCGCATAAATTCCCCCGATGTGCGACGATCACCCCCCAGCACAGCCTAGACTACTAGCTATTATATGAATGCACACCAGTTTCACGTAATGTTACATGACATGCATGGTCATTGTAGTGTTTAATGCAGAAATCACATGTGTTCATTATATTTTTCAATTCTTTCAGTCACACTTTAATGTTAGGATCGATGTGTGACCGATGACTAACTTTAGAGTATTTTAACCATTGTGATTCCATAATTTTGTTGGTGGTATCTGAAGAAAATACTTTAAATTGAAGCAGACTACAATTATATCCGTCGCTATAGTTTAATATCTCAAGGACTGAGAATGGTATGCAATATGGGCTAAGGTATACCAACAGGAGCTTATGATACAAAGATCTGAGTGGATGTAGTGGACAGCTTTCACGCGGAATGTTCTTGCATTGGTGCAGATTCGAAAGGGGTGGTGGTGGGTACAACACACACTGCCCCAGCAAAACCTACATTTAATATATTTCCGGGTATAGGGTTGTCCCCAGCAGAATAGTATCGACGCCAATCCGATGTGCCTCTATACACCGATGAAAACTATCACTGCACTGAATCTGCTTTAACAACATATCATTATATTAGCATATCTGCTTATTCTTCGAAATCGTCAATTTTGCAGCCAACATTTGCGTTTACGCAAATAATCCATGGAAGATCACCCGTTCAAGGAGGAAATAAAACAAAACAAAAACAAGCGCAAAAGAATTGAAAAGGAAAACAGGACAATCCATACTTAAAAGTCATTGAATTAGTTTGAATCCGTGAGTAACTTTGGTGCTATGTCACAGCCTATATGTTATCCATTAGTTGGATAATGTCTATGAACCCCTCTGCGTGGTATTCTTCGTCGATTTGATGAGCACATACGCTCACCATGGTCGCATTTTCATCTCTACCCTCTTGAGTGAGTAATTAGGTCCGCGCCAGTATCTCCAGTTAACACCGTTTGCATATGAGGTGTGAGTGCCATTAAGATATAGTCCATTCAAGTTTGAATCATGACAGGCCGCGTACCACCATGCTCCTTTGTATATACTCGCGCATCGACGTACATCACCAGAGTCCTTTGTGACGAAACGATATCCATTATGTCGACCAAATGAGTCACCTATATAAGATAAACAAATATTGCCATAATTTTATGATATGAAATGTGACACCGTGAATATTACATTTAACTGATAATGAACGACGAATAATTGGCAACGGCATAGCTATATAGCCGTGACCATGTTGAGAACAGGAATGCCCGACCCCAAATTTGTGATACACAATTTATATGTATAAATTGGAACGGAAAATCCATTTAAAAAAATCATAAAACAGTTTAAATCCGTCAGTATCGTTGGTGCTATGTCAAACCTATAATATGTGATAAATTTAGTTAGATATGTTTATGCACCTCTCACGTATTCTTCATCGGTTTGATGAGCATATGCTCACCGTGGTCGCATTTTCATCTCGACCCTCTTGGATGAGTAATGATATCCGCTCCAGAAATATGACACGCGTGGTACCATGCACCATGCCGCCTTTGTACGTTTTTGCACATCTATTTGCATCACCACTTATATAGCGTATTTAACGCCAATATTTACATTGCCCGTCTGTGTTACACTAAATCATGTTCGGTGATTGGTCAAATAGTAATTGGGTCACCCGTTTCATACCCCAATAACACAAACCGTGAAATTTGGTACAAACGATATTTGTGACAAAATATTTAAGAACCATCGAACCATTGGATATTATAACCTCATTTATACTTAACTTTTATGGCATGACAAATATTTAAAATTTCAATGTGTTCAGGTACCGTACCAAGAACTTCTGAGAAATATATTTTATTCAAAAGTGCTGTTCATATATCCGTGATATCATATCTCAAGATCACGAGAGGAGACTTAGTTATTTTGGATTCGTGAAATTTAATGACTATTTTCTTATAGAAAGGCAATACCCATAAATAATTTTCTATATTTGAGAATTTTCATAGGGGCTGAGATGAGTTCTGTGTCATGGGTTCATAAAAAAGTTACAGCTGACCACCATATCTATTAACAATGTGGACTAATTCAAGTTGATTGCTTCACGCTTGAGTGGATCACAATGTATATCAACAATTGTTTTCATTGGGCTGGAATATTTGTGACTGCATTATTCTGCATTATATTATATGGGGATATGATGCTATATTATGCACTTAAACATTTAACCGTAAATGTTTAAAACAAATGAAGCCTCCTCTCTTAGAGCCAAGACAATAAGCTATTTGGTGATTTGAGTGTTGTGTGAAATTATTAATTCTAGCAATTTTCGGTACCGAAAGGGACAAAAAAGAAAATAATATTTTCAACCTCTAAACTGTATTAAAATCCATTGTTTCTCTTAATAATTATTGCTCAGATTCTATATACAATGAAGATGATAATATGTGAAATTCAAGATGTTTTGTCAGATAGTTCCAGAGAAATTCTTTGTTGAAAATCTCTTGCCATTTT
The DNA here is from genome assembly GCA_032622095.1 of Siphonodentalium dalli. Classification (NCBI taxonomy): domain Eukaryota; kingdom Metazoa; phylum Mollusca; class Scaphopoda; order Gadilida; family Siphonodentaliidae; genus Siphonodentalium; species Siphonodentalium dalli. The sequence goes on along the minus strand of CP136064.1, from coordinate 86,108,928 downwards.
TGGCTGGATTTGTGCAAAACGTGCGTCTCCCCCTTCAACGAACGACGAATATTTGGTAAAGACTTGCTATAATCGTGACACTTCTTCAGATATCTCCGTTATTTCGTTAAACACACTTCTCCAAATAGCTCCGTTATTTCGATAATAATTATATCAATCGATATGTAATAGTGTATTTGGTTATTTCGCTGTATTTCCCATGTCTATATTTCGCTCTTCTCGGTCTCTTTCGCCATATCGCTGCATTCCCTATTCCGCTGTATTTCCTATTTCGCTTTTTCGTTGTCTATGTCTATATTTGCGAATGTCTATCTGTCTATCTGTCTGTTTGTGTTTTATATAAATTCAGGGGGGGGGGGGGGCATATATAAGGCACTAAAGGGGTCTAACAGGGGTAACCTTTTACGCGAAAGATAATTGTTCGGGTTATAATCACCTCCATGATACGAGGAATATAATGGGGTGGTTTAAATATATCAAAAGTGGCACCGTTCGGGAGAGGCACCAAAATAGATAAACATATTTTAGCACCGATTTCCACCAAATGTATACACATTCTTCTCCATGATATGAGACATATAATCACGTGATTTAAAGACGCCAAATTGGTGCCGTTTGTGTGAGAAAGAGGGGGCACGAAATGTGAAAAGAAATTGTTTATTCGCCGATTACTACCAAACTTATAATTTCTATTAATACATTTACAGTTAGTTGGTAAATTATCTCTGTCACAGCATTGGCCAATTCAGTACCATTCACCGTTCCGCCAAATATGTATTTATTTCGAATTAACAGTTTTACGTCCCGCTTCAGCTCAACGTGAATTATTCCATACTCCTTATTTCCTCATATATACACCCATGTCCCATATATATGCTTCGGTGTATTTAATCTTATAGACATGCACATATAAACTAGCATATATAGGTGCATGACCGTTACATATGTATACATATATGTGTCTGTGTGTGTGTGAAAGTACGTGTGTATGTGTATACGTGGATGTATGTATATGTGTATGATATGCGTATGCAAGTTGATGATCGTGCGTGTACTCGTGAATACAAGCATGCACTAAACTATGTTCGTATTTGTCTCTTTGTCAGTCAAATTATTAACGCCCATCGGTTGGAAACTGGTGGGCAAATTTTAGATCGATGTGTGTCTGTGGAGCTTTTATAAATAGAAAATTGGTTTTTCCTTTTTCCGATTGTGACAATTCGCAGTAGGTCCCTGTTTGCGGAAGTCTATTTGCGGAAGTCCCCAAATTCGTGGAGGTCGCCTAAAATGGTCGAAATGTGTTGATACGTGTTTTAAACAAATAACGACACGATCATCATAATAGTGGTTTGTTCTATCAATCATATCATCATCATAATACGGAACAAGTCTTGCGACTTTTCGTCCCAATAACATTATTTGCAATGCTTGTTTACAAATATATGTATCGTCATTCGATATTGACTTGCTTACTTTAGTAAAAAGGGAAATAGTATTCAACCAACTGATAGCCTGTTGTGACAATTCGCCGTAGGTCCCTATTTGCGGATGTCTATTTGCGGATGTCCCCGAATTAGCGGACGTCCCCTAAAATGGTCGAAATATGTTGATTTTAATTGAGGGAACGGGTGCGAATATGTCAATTGATACGTATTTTAAACAAATAACGACACGATCATCATGATAGTGGTTTGTTCTATCAATCATATCATCATCATCATCATCATCATCATAATACGGAACAAGTCTTGCGACTTTTCGTCCCAATAACATTATTTGCACTGCTTGTTTACAAATATATATATCGTCATTCGATATTTAATTGCTTACTTTAGTAAAAAGGGAAATAGTATTCAACCAACTGATAGCCTGTTGTGACAATTCGCCGTAGATCCCTATTTGCGGATGTTTATTTGCGGATGTCCCCGAATTAGCGGAGATTCCCTAAAATGGTCGAAATATGTTGATTTTAATGAGGGAACGGGTGCGTATATGTCAATTGATACGTATTTTAAACAAATAACGACACGATCATCATAATAGTGGTTTGTTCTATCAATCACATCATATTCGCTTGATTGATAGTTGCAGTTTGTAACTATTAGGACCGCATTAATTGCTTTCAATGTTTAGATATCAACAATGGCTGGACCACTGTTGAAGATTTTATGGTGGGAACACAATGACTCCGATTTCTGATCCGCATTTAGAGACTTCTACATGGTGTGGTGAACTAGAAAGCTGCAGTAATAAGCCGTAGTTTTTTGTAATAATTTGAAGGATTAGTTGTTTTAACGGAATTCTGAGGAATTCATGTAACCAATATATTTTACATTTTTTTTATAATTTATATTTATGCGTAATAATATAATCTTGAGGGCGTTACCATTTCTGATTATGGTTTTCTTGTATAACCCTGTATATTGTATAGCCAAATCTCCTGCATGCATGATGTATTTATGTTCTCAATTTATTTGTAACGTTTATATATTGATTATATGGAGGAATAAAGATAAAGATATATACAATTCAACTTATATCCAGTATTAGCCATACTCGTCTGAACACCCCGTGACCGTTTTATACATAATACCTTCGACAAGCACACATGGTAACAGAATACTTGCTAAATGTTTGATAATCCGTGAATTGTCCAATTATACAAACTCACCAGCGGTCCCACTGTAACCTTCCGCCGTCAGACGATAGTAGGTCGATACGTCGCCCAGGCCAAATAATCTATACTCGGCATATTTGGATACACCGTCAAAATCCTCCAGTTCTATTCTGAGCTCGAATCTCCTCCCGTTGATAATACTATGGATTATCTCGTTACCTGTTGGGGAATAAATATTCATAACCAACGTACAATTTGGACTCCACCCCCCCCCCCCCCCACGAGAAACATAATTATATGACCGATACACCAGAAAAGTCATACTTTGTACAAGCGCTGTCGGAAAGAGACATAGAAGTTCACAGTAGTTACCAATGCCAACCAGATTCACAGAGTCATTTGGAGAACTGTTACCGAGCTAATTTCGAAATATATGTACGGCTTTGCAATTAAAATTCTTTAATCTCATTTAATCAATAACATGGTATTTGAGATACCTATGCTTTTCAAAACGATGGTGAGACCGACGATGAAATATTGTCTTCCTGTGTGGAGGAAACGTCTTCTGAAACAATTAAAGTTATGGAATGAACGTGTTAAACGGTGAGATACCCGTCTCATTCCGTGTCGGAAACAAAATACCCTTACCAAGAAAGACTGATCATTTTGGAATTGGTGTATAGCCTAACCTGGAGGTTATTAGCCAGGCAGATCCGGGGATAGGCACATTGCCCACTCACAATTAACCTTGAAAAATTGAAAAAATTATGAGAATGCTTGCAAAAGGTTTTACCCATTGTTTTTAGAATAAAAATGCTTCTATTCCTCACCTGTCACAAAAGAAATGGGAAGACAGGCTCATCAGAAACCTTTCACCAGATGGTTGAAATTAATTTGTATCCACACAAGTAACACCACAATTAAATGATACTAATCAACTTTCATTTCAATTCAAAATATCTATAATATCCTTTATACAAACTCTAAGTTGTTCAAATGCAAAATGTCTGAAACAGAAGCTTGCTCTCTGTGCCACACAGAAAGAGAGACAGTTTTACAAATTGTAACTTGGATCGCAAACTGTCAAGTGACTTTAAATTGAAAGAGGCATGTTGTCTCGATGGGACTAATGATACTCCCTACGACAGGTTACTTGGTACTATATATATATATGCCAATTTAAAAACAATTGACAGAAAAATGTAGGAATAAAATCCCAGACAAAATTATGCATTTTGAGAAAAATGTCTAAGTTGAAAATGGGGGATAACTCCACACACACAAAGTCCGACGGACCTCATAATCACTGGTGCACAGGATCCCATGGTATTAAATATCTGTGTCAAGTTAAAAACAAATTGACCAAAACATGTAGGAATAAAAGCTCGGACAAAATTATGCATCTTGAGAAAATCTTCAAAGTCGAAAAATGGGGAGAACTCCACTAAAAAGTCGGACAGACATCATAATCACAGGTGCACACACACACACACCCTCCCTCACACACACACCCTCACACACACACGGACGGACAAGCTGATTCCAGTATACCCCCTCCACATCACAACTTGTTGCGGGGGTATACAAATTGATTTGGTACAAATAAAACGGACCCAATATGACTTTAAGTACTAGTAATATGCTTATATAGAAAGTTAATTATAAACATGGTTTCTAGGAAAGCCGCCATATATACTGAGTAAAATGTTTGTCGAAGTGATTGTGGTCAATAACTAGGAGTGTATACTGATTACCACAAACGTACATTAACTGCAATGGTGTCTAAGATATATATGGTGCAAAGTAAATTTGTTGCAGTATTAGCATACCTTTCTGCAAATGTTTACACCCGCATGAGCGAATGGTGTCAAGTCACTATGATTATTGTAAATTATGACGATTATATAATTATTAAGAAATACCAAACAGAAGACGACGGTAATGAATCACTCACCAAGCCAAAATTCTCTTCGAACATCACCAAATCCAAACTTATAATCCGCCCAGCCTCTAAAGAAGTCCTCGGAACCATCCATTCTTCGCTGGAATACCTACATGTATATACGAATATAGACATTGTGTCAAAATGAATAACATGTTTTGTACTGGAAAGAACAATTAAAAAAAATGTCGTTTCGTTATTCAAAATGTGGGAATCAGTGTTGTTTCAAGTGCGCACGGAGCTCTTACAATTTTCAGCTTTTAACTCAAATTTTGATTCATTTAATAAAGTACCAGCAAATTAGATAAACTATTGAGTTCATACAGACTCGAAATGTCACGATTATATACGACCAAATATATTGAAACCACAATAACCATGCATATTAGCAAGGGGGTATACGTGCAGCGGTTGATAAAGTCCATTTCCGAAGGCGGGATTTTCGGCTAAAACACTCATGTGTCGATTTGCTTCATAAAAAGCCACAAAGTCCAAGTACTATGCAGAACAAACATTTTTTTTTGATACTGTAATCGTACGATGATCCACTAGAATTCCAGGTGAAGAATTTAGGGGGGTTTTAACCGAAAATCCCGCCTCCAGAAACGGACTTTATCAACAGCTTCCAGTGCACGTCTTTCCCTCTTGGTTAGTCATTGATATGTCTTTCTGTGGAAACAATAGTCTCGCCGTTATTTCATTGGATTCCATGGTGTATATTTCTCGGAATAAAACCGGATAAGTCTGAACTTGAGTCATTCATAATGACACATGATGATGATTTATTCCACTTACCAACCACCCGCCACTCTCGGTCCTTTGGTCACAGAAAACCCGGAATCCCCGTTTCGTGTCGGGCGAGTAAACCTTATAAACACCATTCCTCCTGCATTCAGAATTTAGTACATCGAAACAGTCAGACGGCAACTCACCTACAAATATGAGCCATCATGTGAAACCAAAACAACCGGTCTATTTATGTATTGTTGTGCTAACCGTCTAGAGCTGAACTCTTGATAGATTATCGAATGGAAGCTTGCCGTACCTAACAGAAATATAATATATGGTATATAATTGTCCGTATTTCTAGAAATATTCATTTCTTTATAGTTCTTGTTGTTTGTTCTACATAAGTTTGGTTGCTGAATCGTTAAAATGCCGTTGCATCGTGGTTGTCAAGCTGCTGAATCGTGAAATTGGTCGCTGAATCGTCAAAATGATTGTGCCGTATGACCAAGGAAGCAGCATAATAGCGATATAACATGATCACTTAACCGTGGATGTGAATGATTGTCGTTTCGAAAAAAAAGTCGATCCGGGTGACCTTGCACAGAATATAAAGGTTTTGGACAACGCTCCAGGGAAACAATTGTTTGAAATTAAAACCCGTTCCATTTGTTCTACCTACGACTATATACACAGCAAGTCGACATTCTGAAGTTACAATATTCATGTCTTCACAAATTTGAATGTTGTACAGCCATGCAGCGCCCACTGAGACAACTGTTATGTCCAAAATCCACAAGTATATAATTGCAACAACAGAATATAATACGTATATAAATATAGTATGTACGTTACAAAAACTGTATTATATAGAGGATCTACAACGAGTCCCCAGCTTATATAGCGGAATTTACAAAACGAGTCCAATAAATTAGGTCTGGACCGAGCCTTTGACGAGATCCATACCCAATTTACTGGTCGAGTTTTGTAATTCCGCTAGAAACTGGGGACGAGTTGTAGATTCTATTTATTACATGATCCAAAACTTCGAGAAAAAAAAATCTTAATTCAACAAATGGGTCGCGAAACTAACATCAGCTTCTGCATGCGATGACGTTTCACTCAACTATGCGCTGTTTGCCCGCGTACAGAAATAGTCCCAGACAAATAAAGACTCTTTGACGTATTTAATGGCGCATATTTAATGACATAACTTTTGAAACTCTTCATTCATTATAATTTGTTGCAAAAAATATTGGAAACCACAGTATTTTGAGACGTAACGTGCGGAATATAAATTCACGACAAACCGGAAGTCAAAGGTCACCTAGCACTATTTCCTGTTATTAAACGATCGTTTAATATCACAATTTATAGAATGGGTTTATTGAATGGAATAAGGGTAGGATCATGTAATAAACGTTTATTCTACACATGTCGATGTTTAGTTTTGAGCAGAATTATTTATATTTATCGACGAAGAACATGCACCATCCAATCTTCTAACTCTGCCAAGGGACGTGATGTGTTTGGATATTTGATTACGCGTTGTGAGTATCGACAGTGTAAATTATAATGGAGATACGGAGTTCATACTTGTACCTGTAAGTTGACATCTTCTCGAGCGATTGCGTTCTGTCGCTGAGTAATCGAAGTCACCCATTTCGCATCCACATACCGACAGTACAATGGCAAATGTGGCCAAAGCAATCCAATACTTGCTGGAAGTGAAATGAAAATGACTTTTCACCATATGGACGAGTACAAGAAAACACACAATGTACACAACGTGTTGTATAGTGACATTTTTATTATCCATATGTATGTTTATAAAAAATGACGTCACCCGGAGTCCCGATAACTCTTAATGGGTGGATAATAAAATATTATATCTGATAAATTTGATTCACAGCGAGTCGTAGACGAGTTGTAAATCAAATTTATCAAACGAGTTTCATAAAATACTATATGACAACATATCGAGTTGAAGATCTTGTATATCACATGAAAAAAACTAGAGCTTTATGCTTTTTTAATAAATCAAAATCCTTAAACGAAGCTGCAAAATGCATGTTTACAGCGTTGGCTGAGACGCTTCACATCCGTATAAGACAGTATTTCGCGGTCTGGTCCCCAATTTGCCTCTTTCTGTTTGTATCTATTTTCGTTAGTGCAACGAATTTGGACAAGAATTTCACTTTAATGAACCAATCATTTTGCATTGTCTAGTGTTGGTGTCGTGCGCGGCCTTTCGAAATAGTATTAATCCGCCTGAATCAATATAAAGACACGCGGTCATTTTGTTGGCGCGCTGCCAAGCAATATGTAACAAGTGAGATATAAAGAAATATTAAATGGCCTTTTAAATTATAGTATAGGGGTTCCATGTGCTATAATAATAAAAGACATTACTACGACATCGTCATCATTATATGCAAACAAAACATAAGCACATTATGCACTATAGGCTACGAGTCGCTTTAATTCACATGATACACTTATATCTGAATTGCTTCAACGCTTCGAAAGATTTAAACTAAGATCTGCATAATAGTTACATGCAAATATACGGATTGAAATACTACTCCTACATATATGCTTGCCAGCCAGATATATATATACTTCTGGAACTCAAGGTTTTGGAAGAAAGACGGCACAAACCCAAGGCTATGTCGACCTCGAAGGATGCCGATATATTTTGTCGCCCGAATTTGTGTTCGAGGGACTATATATAAGCGGGGTCAGTCCGTCCGTCCGTTTGTTTTCGCGTATGATAACTGGAAAGGTAAGTGACATAATTTTATGAAATTTGGTTTGTAGTCCCGGTCAAGTTCGAATTTGGGTCAGGTCGGAACATTTCTGCCGGAATTATGGCATAGAATTTGCTCTTTATTTTGTTGTTCGAATGCTAACACAAGTTGTGATTGTGCGATATAGTTTTCAAATTTAGTATGCTGATTAGTTACGTGAAAATACAGGCCAAGTTTAAATTTAGGTCCGGTACGACCATTTCCAACGGAGTTATGCTTCTTTTTGACTTAGAATTTGCTGATTATTTTGTTGTCCGAACGATAACTCATGTAATAGCTATCTGATTGCTTTCAAATTAGGTACGTGGATTAATCACATGAAAATACAGGACAAGTTCGATCTGGGTTTCGATTCGACCATTTCTGATGGTTATGCCCCTTTTCGACTTAGATTTTGCTGATTATTTTGTTGTCCGGATGATATCTATATGGTTTTAATATTTAATAGCTTTAATATACATGTATAGCATGTGGATAAACCACTTATGAATACATGTCAAGTACGAATATGTTTGGTTTGATGAAAATTGTCAGAATTATGCCCCGGCTAAACAGGCCACCTTTTTTTTCGAGATGCGTGCGGTCAATATTAAGCGGGTTTTTATATACTATTATTTTGTTAAATCTGTATTATATGCATTCTGACAAATATTCTGGCTACATATATATCCGATCGATACATGGCCATTTCGATAAGAAATGAGCATGTGTGTGTTCGTGTACTTTGAAGCAATGAATACTCATTCTGTGTCAGTGCCTTCATAAATCAGATATATCTATGTAAGGTTAACGTATATCGTGCAACATCAGAGGCTCAACATTGCCTATTGTGTTAGAGTACGTTCATGCGCTGGCAAGTTTGCACGGTATGGTTTTTCAGGCATTTCATCATAGAAAACCACATGGTGCCATAATATGAAAATAAACGTGCATATAATATGCATCTTTACCAAAGCGAACGACTTGAGAAGTGAAATTTCTGTTGTTCCAGATGTAACGGTGCTACTGACATTTGCCTGCAAATACATGTATGATTGATTCTTGCGAGAAAATTGCACGCTATTTACAGACAAATTTCGGTAACATGGCTATACAGGTGGAACTACGCGGATTTTACTTCGCATGTAGTTATGTGTGGTACAGATGCATTTTATATGCTAGTTTCCATTCATATTCTGGCACCATATCGTTTTCTACGACGAAATGCCTGCATACCATAATGTGCAAACTTGCCAGTGTATGAACGTACCTTTAGGGTACGTTTATACATTGGCAAGTTTGCACTTTATGATTTGCAGGCATTTCGTCATAGAAAACGATATGGTGCCAGAATGAATGAACGGACACAAGCATATAAAATGCATCTGTACCACAGCATCTAAATACTTGCGAAGTAAAATTTCTGTAGTTTCACCTGCTATCGGAATTTGCCTGTAAATAGCATGCAATTATCTCGCAAGAATCAATAATACAGGTATTTGAAGGCAAATTAATGTCAATAGCACTGTTACAAGTGGAACTATACATAAATTTTACTGTTCATGTCGCTCGCTTCGGTGAAGATGCATGTTATATGCATGTTTCCATTCATATTCTGGCACCATGTGGTTTTCTATGACGAAATGCCTGCATAACATACCGTGCAAACTTGTCAGCGTATGAACGTATACCCTTAGAAGTGTTCGAGAGCGGGTCAAGTCATGTGTGTGTAAGTTATAAACATACCTCAGTCCCATTGTAATGTGTTAGTTGCTGCGGGGATTATCTCCTATCCTTTCAACAGAAGTAACTGTAGTAAATTATGGCACCCGAACCGCTATTTAACCGATGATCAACAAGGATGTCGAATGCCATAACTCATTTTTCCCCAACAAGGAAACGCCCGTATGAAGTCTAAACTGTCCAATGGGGTTCAATCTCACGAACACATATTTGGCGCAATCATATTTATTTTCCATCATGTACACTCAAGTTAAGAATACAATTTAGAATAATACACCAATGAGAAAACGTATTTGGTATTGATGTGATTTTACGGTGACATTTTCCGAGAAGAGTATCCTTATTATTTAGGTGATATTATGTTACACAATGAACGTATTGAGTACATTGGCTGCGAACCAGAACGAACGCGATATCTCCAACAAATAAAGGTGTCATACGTATGACGTTATGTTTCCCAAACCGACATTGACCCCTCATACCCACCAAACTAATTTGAAATCACAATATATAGTTGTCCCGCGCTCAAAAATCGGAGATTCCAATGACTGTATATGCGTAATGTTTGCTGATCGTTTAATATTCAATCGAAATATGAACTAGAATTCAATTCAATTGTAAACTGGTTTATTCCATAACACAATATATATTTATTCTGAACCCCACAAGAGTTGACAATTGAAGGTTGTATTGTAATGTGAAACATAGAGTTTATCACTATGTTCACAAGGATACGAACTAATTTGACATCGCGAAGTGGCAGTACGTATTGAATGTAAACAAACTTACGTTACTTCTAATTATGCGGCATATTCGATGCGCAATTTGACCAGAAAGTTAAATTATAATACATCATTTTGACCGTAAGATGTCACTCTATCCGATACATGCACCATCGTGTATTGATTTGTAGGTTAGCATCGATTAAAAATGTCGAACATCTCGTCACTGGATATTGGCGTAAAGTCTGCTTTAGATAGATGTATACACGAGACTTCGACGTACAACAACATTCGCCCAACCGCTTTCACTAGCTTGTTTAGGTAGGAGGTAACTTGGTTTAGGAAAACCTGTATCATCTTGGAGTATTCAAACTCAATGTCGATTTACTTGGAAACGAGGCTCTTGGACTCTTAGTTCCTGTATTACATTATGATAGTAATTAACGTTAACAATAAACCACAATTCTCAAAACGAAATTTAGCATCCATAATTTCATCATCTTCCAAACGGAAGTTCTTGGAAGGGTGTTCTTTTCGTTTTCTGTTGAGTCAGTTCTCAGTTTGTTCTCCAGTGAAATATATTTGCGAAAGACCGACAATGTTCATATGTCTCTATTCTATTATATTGCACCATTGATCAATTGGTTTCTATCTTTTTTTTTACTGTAATTCATGTAGTAGTTTTACGGATCGATATCTGTTTTCTTCTCTTCTTCATATCAGGTAGAATTTCGTCTTTGCTATGCTTTGTCACCTCACGAATTATTGTTGAAATGGCGCTAAAGTCGTATGTTTTAGATTTACTATAGTTTTGAGAGACTATATCGGCTGTTATGGGATGTTTTCCAAAGCGACGTTACATTGTTTATTTACTGTGTTGTGTTCTAAATCGCCGTCGACAGGAAGCAATGTTTATACTTTTTCATTAATAGATGTTTCAAGTGTATTTTGCAGTTTTTGTATTTCTCTATTCTGTTTTTCGAAAGTTCTATTCTGCATGTCATCGTATTATTAAAGTTTTTCTCCGTTTTTCTACTGAATGATTCTAGTATTTGTATTTGTTTCACTATTTTTAATTTTTTTTTTTTTTGTGGCATTCAGTTAACCGAATTTCAAGTTTACATACCATTTTATTCATTGTTTGTAATTTGCGTTCGATGATAGGCAAGTGTACCTTTACATGTCAGTACTCTTCACGGCAAACTATTCACGAAGGTCCTTTCTAACCGAATGAATGTATTCGTAGAAAGCCACAGTATAATTTAAGAAAACCAAGCCGGATTTAGAAAGAAAAGTGTCGATAACACGTTGATATAAGCAGACATTTGAATAAGAAATTACTCTGTGCCTTCATTGACTTTAAGAAGGCGTTTGATACTGTGTGGTTTATGGTACAAATTGTTACAATGTGGAATTAACGGCAAGATAATCAGAGTAATTGTTAATATAAATACCGCCAATACATCTTACTTCCCTTGTGGTGAAGGAGTTAGAGAATGTGAAAACTTATCTCCCTTCTGTTTTCATTATACATGCATGTTAATGACCTGCAACAATTCTTTGAAAAAGATAACATGATTGGTTTAAGAAAATTGAACAACGGAATTGAAAGCAGATTAGATTTCTACTTGAAAATCTTTTTCATTCTTTACGCCAATGACACAGTTACCATGGCAGTTACCCCCAAATCATTACAATTGCAATTAGATCAGTTTGAAAAATATTGCGACAAATGGAAATTAACAGTCAATGTGGAAAAAAAAGACAAAAATTCTTAACATGCCAAGAGCAGTCTTTCGAAGAAAACGAAATTTTTATTCAAAGGACAAAAACTAGATGTAATAACCAACTTTAACTATCTGGGCATAACGTTTACTAAATCTGGCTCTTTTATGCCCGCGAAAAAAAATGTTTGGTTATAACATATTTTAACAGTATATTGATATACAGATACTAGGGGATTGGAGGACAGGTTCTTAAAACTTAGATGGATGACAAAGCCACAAGGAACATGTATTCCATCATTGGACAATCACGCAAACATTGCTTCTCAATAAGAAATCAACTTGACTTATTCGATGCACACGTTGTACCAATACTTCTATATGGCTGCGAGGTATGGGGATACGGCGATAACGAGTTATTGGAGAGCGTTAAACGAAAATGTTTAAAGCACATACTTCGTAGTCGAAATTTTGAAGGAAATTTCGTATAATTAGAGTACATAGTGGCATCAGCTGTCGCTATATGCCCATATAACAATGATGCCTACCGGCTTCCCGAAAATTGGGCCCAGTTGACCCTCGGTTGACTACCTTCAGATTTCCTAGGGGGATGGCAAATAAGAAATCGCTAAATTTTGAAGGACATTTCGTATAATTAGAGTATTTCATTTAGTGACACAAGCTGTCGCTATAATGGCAATATAATCATGATTCATTCCCGCCTTCCTGAAAATTTGTCCCAGTTGACCCTCTGTTGACCACCTTCAGATATTCTGGGAAGATGGCAAATAAGAAATCGCTCAATGTTGAAGGAAATTTCGTATAATATTTCCCTCAAAATTGAACGCCACCCCCAGGATATCTGAAGGGTCCCAATTTTCGATAAAACGGGTAGGAATCGTAATTTTATGGCCATATTGCGATGATATGATAAGTGTCTTATTTCTTTAAAATACAATCGGATGGGAAATAGCGCATATCTGTAGAATCGTTATTTGCCATCCGATGGCGAATAGACACTTCCCCATTAGAACAACACAATTTGGGTCGATCGGTGCTTTCAAATTTATTAATGCCATGACGTGAATAACATTCACACGGAGATCTCGTCACGGTATCACAATCTCGCGGGATGGCACGTTAAATAATATGTTCGGAAACGACTAATATGAGCATAAAGCTTAATGTCGAATCCGTTCCATGACATATCATTGTATTCATGTGATGTTTTCCACATATTGACATTATTCATGGAATAAATACTGTTTAAACTATAATCGGTTCAGTGAGAACCCTCGCCACGAGGTTACAACCGGTCGACAGTGATTGAGCTGTTTAGACTTGTTCACACGCTGGTTAACCACGTAACAACGAAATGATGAAAGTTACTGAAGTGCGAATCGGTAATTCATTCATGCCAGAGTGAGCGACCATCTTCTCGATGCCCCAATACAATACGTTAATATGTATCGCATTGCAGAAGAACTGCCCTTGAACTATGATTTTTGTTTTTGTATCGTTTAAAATCTGAGAGAAATCTGCATTTAATCGGGAAGGAGTGAGTGAACAGATAACTGTTGTCGAAAACACTGAAGAAGTAGAGAAATAGTTTTATTACCAGGATATTTGTTGTCAGGGCGAGGGCGTGCATGTCGCACACATATTTTTTCGGAACAGTCGATAGGAATATATGTGACAAATTAACATTTTACGAAATTTGGTTGCCATTTTGTAAGCCATATTGAGTAGTTTTGTCTGGAACACCTCAGTGTGTGACATTTAACACATATCAAAACAATAGACAACTTTGATACCAAAGATAATTCCATTTTACTTTTAAAAAATGGTTCAAACCTGAACAGTGATTTTTTGCCGATTTTGACTCAAGTTTGTGACAGAAAAATTCGAATAATCCGGGTAATTTCAGTGGATAAATTAGTAAATATTAATCAAGGTGCTTCAGAAATGTTAGTATTCAATGTATATAAGACAGAATAGTCAATTTTGTTCATCAACCACAACTTATTAGCGGTTGCATGGTACGCCGGTATAATATTTTCAATTTCCATATTTTGGCCACCGTTTTGGCAGTCATTTTGAGCCAAAGTGACAATTTTTGTACCATTGAGTTGGAATATCCATAATAAATAGAATGCATCACTTACATTGCACAGTTCTTCCAATTTCTTGATGAAATATGACTAGAATCCCAATGGTGATATTTTGTCCAACACATCTACTAAACAGGCTGAATCAGATTAGAAATGTGAAAGGTGAAAGAAGTTGTTTGTTTAAATTTGTGATGACACGTGCAGGGGATTTTCAGTTCAAACCAATCATCACCATATATGGAATTCGAAGTTTAGAAAATGAATAGATTCCAAAAATCGAAATCTTATAGCTCTTAACTTTAAAGGGTGTGTTCCTCGACTTAAGTCAAATCCTTTTCACCCCGAAGCCGAAGAAATAGTAATTTGTGGTGCTAATCCTTTCTATAATCACTAAAGCATCATTAATGAGTAGTTATCCCATAGGAAATGTTAAGATAATAAGTTCAATAAATCATAAGTCGTTTGTTAAACTGTTTATCTAAACATTTACCTCAACACATATGGCTCCTTCTGCACTTTTATTTATCTGCATGTCGTCTACTGTAATCCCCTTAATATCCCTCCAAATGAATACTAGATCATTCCAATGTACATCTTTAACTGACTAGGAGAATCTATTTCGTAAAGAAACAGTTTAATCTGACATGACATCCTTAAGAGCTCAAAAGTTTCCATGAATTAACTAATTTACAGATGTAGCTTCGTTAGCGAATTATTAATATGGCTAGATATAATTCGTATACTGATCCAATATTCAACAAGAGTGGAGTATTTCAACTGAAGGACATACATTTTGCGTACGTCGCTACTCATCTATGATTGGAAGGATGGCTTGTTTTCAAAACCAATGCATGATTTACTTGATAGAACGCCCATTAATGGCAGCAGACGCCGCGATATACAATTTAAGACGCACGCTGAATTCACTAAAAAGCTCCCACTTCGTCAATTTGCCAAAATCTGGAACTCGTTGCCGAATGATATTAGGCATAATTACACTCGAAGAAGTTGCCATAGAAATGTCATAATATTTCTAATTACTTATTGCTTAAGCGTAGAATGTGACAACCCATATTGTCCTGACTGTAAGTCTCCTAAAGTAAAAGTCAAGTCATGTAAAATAGAGTTCTTAAACCATCCTCCACAATTTATGACAAATTATCATGAAATTCCAACAATGCATATGATCCCTCATTTGAATCTTCACTGCGGTGGATCCATTACCCGTTGTGTTGAAATTGGGATACAGGCAACGACACTGAGGCTACGGTTTCACCATCGCATATGATTTCCTCGTCCAAATTAGCATAGTTGCATTGTCACACTATATGTACGTTTTCATGGTGTCAAAGCTCATAACGAGTACATATAAGATGAAATATCATGCAAATGGTCCTCATTTTTTATCACACAAGGCTCTATATGTCATAATAATTTAATTTAATTTGCGTTTTGCCATTATAACGGATACTGAGATATGGATCTAGGTTGACAAAGTCAAAGCTGAATATACTAGATAAAAGACATACAATGCTAGAAAATGACACTGCAGCTGAATTCGACCTACTGCTGAAATTGTGACATTATACCACAACAATGTTATCACTTAAGTACTTAAACAAGATGACCACCATGGCGGTCATTTTGGCGGCCGAGTGGATCAAAAATAGGACGTCATAGCCTAGGCATTGGCCCAAACCAGCATATGAAATTTGGTGGTGATCGGATGAGAAATACGGCATGTATAGACTGTGCTAAATGGATTATGAACAGACTCACAGATTCACAGACTTCCGCAAACTCGACGGCAATAGCTTAGATTGACTTCGCCAAGATAAGCTAACCATGCTCCAAGGCCCACAGCCCGCACCCAATTAGATCAAGCGACTATTGGAAATCACAATTAAGGGGGAGACGCACGTTTTGCATAAATCACAGTAAATCCAGCCAGAAATGGCAAGTGATTTTCAACAAAGAATTTCTCTGGATCTATTAGGTGAAAAATCTAGAATTTTACATATGATAATTTTCATTATATATAGAATCAGAGAAATTATAAAGAGACAATAACAATAATGGATTTTAATACATTTGAGAGGTTGAACATATTTGTTTCGTTTCTGTCCCTTTAGGTACCGAGAACTGCCAGAAAAATTTATAATTTCAAACAACATGTCCACCATCAAATAGCTTATTGTCTTGACTCCATGAGAGGAGGCTCCATTTGTATCATAATGTTGAGTTAGCTTTTTAATTGCATATTATAGCATCATACCCCATGTATTATAATGAAGAATAAAGCAGTCACAAATATGCCAGCCCAATGAAAACACATGTTCAAATGTGGTGCTGTCCACTCAAGCAGGGAGCAATCAACAGAAATTAGGCCACAGTGTTAAGAGAGATGGTGGTCAGATTTAGCTTGGTTATGAACCCATGACCCAGAGCTCAACTGAGCCCAATTTTTCAATGACCAACAAGCATGGCATGAAAATTCTCAATAATAAAAACATTATTTATGGTAGTTGTCTTTCTGAATGAAAATAATCATTTAATTTCATGAATCAAGAAAAATTAAGTCTCCTCTCATGATCTTCAGATATGATATCATGTATATATGAAATGCACTTTCGAAAAAAAATTGTTTTACAGTAGTTCTCGGTACCTGAACACAGTGAAAATTTAAAGATTTTTCATGCCATAAAAGTAAAGTAAATGAGATTATAATAACCAAATGTCCAATGGTTCTTATGTATGGTACCACAAAAATCTCTTGTACAAAATTTCACAAAGATATTCCTGATAGATTTAGAGAAAATACATTTTGAAATACCAGGAAATTTTGGCAAAACGTGCGTCTGACCCTTAATATATCCAGAAGGCGGGAGGACAACGTGAAGAGATATATTGGGGAGGGATAGTGACACAACCCTCGATCCACCAGATGCTCACATACCTTCTACACATCACTTCCAGTAACAAGAAATGTCACGCACTGCATGGATAAGCATATGCTTTTTAATAGTTCGAACTGACCTTGACCTTCAAATATTGGAAAAATCGTATACGATTGAATTCGGTCCGTCAAAAAAATTGAGCATGTTGCATATTATTCGGACGGACAGGAGTAACGTATACGGAAATGTTAGCGTACACGTAGGTGTGACCACACCAAATGAAAGCTTTTGTCTTCATTCCAATCCGATGACTTATACGACTGACGTATCAAACATCGGATGTTTGACGTACGGTGGTTGCGACCGCTGCGGTGCGTCCGTTGTGTTGTAACCGTCAACTCGCCTAACGAAGATTCTACATTCAAATTACATACATTCTACATTTGCATCGAAGTACGTGCGTGATGGCATAATTTCGAAGTTTTGTATTTCAATCAATCAAATATGTCGGCTTAGTCCGCGAAGAGAAGGGACTTTTGTGTTTATAATTATAAATAAAGCACAACAACAGGGTTTGGCTTCATTTATAACAGATAGGTTGACTTGCAATATTGAATTTTATTCCAATATCAAACTTATCAGCTACAATAGGAAGCTCTGTGTTATAACGCAACTGAAGTGTGCAAACGATTCAATGGATCCAAGGCAACGTGTACACGATTACTATTGGATTCTGATATAGCGAGAAAGCACCAGCAATATTGACAAAGTTCCCAAAAAGAAAAGGACTAGCTCGTCCAATGAGAAAGATTTTCGGCGAGATGAAATTGATGTTACGCAATGGACTGCCAAATGATTCAGTATCACACCGGATATAAAAATCTGACAACCAGTGTTTTCTAAGTGTAATGAAAAGACAAGCATGTGTAAATATGCCATCTTAAAATAAACGACCTCTCTCCTTCATTGGCAACAACTCCCCTGACATGTTGGCTTTTTCAAAGCATTAAAATTATATTCTGATAAAAATCATCGCACCAAACTTTGTTGTAACTCAACTTCGCACATTGTATAATTATATATCGTTGAAACAACCAGATACACATATAATTCACACGTAGTGTTCCTGAATACTAAATTTACGCCAAGAGTGGGATTGGGGGTTCACAACACGAGATTTGACGATTGCGGTAAATCAACAATTCCGCGAATTGTTTAAATTTGGTAATCAGAAACACAACGAGTGTATTTTGTGTATACCATGATCCTATCTGGGTTGGGCAGAAATGGCGCATCCGCACGATATTGCCTTCGAAAATAAATATCTTTATTGAAGTAAAATGAAGAATTCAGTTTGGCAGATAGAGAGTTAATCGAGTGACCGAAAACAGGTTAGATTTGTGCACACTGAAGCATGGTGGAAGTCGTATGAGAAGGTAGTCAAGTGATTGAGTTCAAGTAGATTGGTGAACATAGCAGGTAATTCATATCTGTTTATAGTAATAACTAGCAGGGTAACCCGGCGTTGCCCAGGTTAAAGTGATGTGAAACCCTCTGCATGCTGTGGATATTTGGTGGGAATGGATAATACTCTTGCTCAAAGTGTTACACGTATTCTCATTAATTGTATATCCAAATCCAAATAGCATCACAAAACATGATTCTAAAACATGGAATATAAGTAGTGGCCCACCTTGTCGATTGTCATTTTGTTTATCGCGATTAATCCGGTCCACCAATAAAGAAGTATTTATTCATTTACAACTGCGTATACGTCATACGTTATGACGTGAAACATGAGCATCATAAACACATTAGATCGCAAAAAATAAAAGACGACAATTAGGTTTTACACATCTAGAGATGTATCAATCAATCCAGTGGGTTAGACTAAGATTTTGAGGACACCTGGCTATCACATCTCCATGAATATAAAGATGTTTTAAAGAAATGTCCAGGTGCTCCTCTGTTCATGGCGCTAAATATTGACGAAATATTCTCAGTTTAAAAGAAATGTTGCTATCCGACACAGAGTGAGATTTTGAGTGGTTTATTGTACATTTTTTGGGGAAAATATATTGAATGGAACAGACTCAATTGTGTTATAATATATACATGATCCATTATAGTATGCGATCCTCTGACGTTCGATGTCTACCAGTTTGCAAGAATATGTGTATATCTTAAATAAAATGATAAATATACGTTTAATGCTTTCTTCTATGTATCAGTTTTGCTAGCTCACTATACGCTTTAACACACACGCTTTTATTCCTCGTATCATTTGAGAAGAACGTGTATGCATTTGATGGTAATTGGAACTAAACATATTTTTTATCAGTTTTGGTAACCCTCCCATCCCTATTTCAGACTGAAGCGGTGCCACTTTGTCATCATTAAACCACACACTTAGACTCATTATGGAAATGCATATATATATATATATACAATTGGTGAACATTGACAAGTATACAAATTAATATCAAATTTAAGGCCCCCATATCTCTCGCCCAAACGACACCAATTTGGCGTATCTAAACCACACGATTAGATTACTCGTTTCAGGGAGAAGAATATGTATCAATCTGGTGGAAATCGGCGCAAAACATACTGTTTATCTTTTTTATCCATCTCGCACTCTATGCACCCCTGACTGGAATAGCCCCACTTGTGACATCCTTAAACCACACAAATAGACTCCTGATATCATGAAGTTGATTATTCATAAGTGTGGTGCTAATCGGCGACTAAACAAATTTTTATCAAATTTAGTGCCCAGCCGTCCCCATCTCTCACCCAATCAGCACAAATATGGCGTATGTAAATTACACGATTAGACTCCTCGTGTCATGGATAAGAATGTGTATCACTTTGCTGGATTGGCTCTAAGAATATTGCGTATCAATTTTGTGCCCCTCTGCCTTTCAGTGCACCCCTGACTCGAATGACGTCATGCACTGGTGGCAGATTTAAGCCACACCATTAGACTCCTCATACAATGGGAATGATATTGTATAGGTGTGGTGGCAAGCGGCGACTGAACCCATTCTTATCAAATTTAGTGCCCCTCACAACATTTCACCCAAACGACAGCAATTTGGCGTCTTTAAATCACATAATTAGATTCCTTGTATCATGGAGAAGAATATATATCAATTTGGCAGAAAGCGGCGCTAAAATTAGTTTTATCAATTATGGTTCCTCTCTCCCTTTCGGTGCATCCCTGACGCGAACGGCGCCACTTTTGACATATTTAAACCACACCATTAGATGTCTCATATGATAGGAATGATTATATATAAGTTTCGTGGCAATCGGCGAAAAAAAAAATTGTACCATCCCTCTTTTCTGCCCCTGACAACGGCGTCACTTTAGAAAATTCTAACCCACGCCATTATCTTTCTCGTAAAACGTTACCCATAGAAGACCCCTTTGGTGCCATCTAGATGGCCCATCGGCGCTAAAATGAGTTTTATCAATTTTGGTGCCCCTCTCCCCTTTCGTGCATACCTGAATCGAACGGCGCCACTTTTGACATATTTAAACCACATCATTAGATTCCTTATATCATGGGGATGATTATATATAAGTTTCGTGGCAATCCGCGTCACAAATGAGAAGGACCTGGTTGAATGACCGTGGTATGATGGATCACTTCAATCCCAAAGGAATTTATGCCATTTAGTGGTATTTTTGTTATGTGAAGGGTTAAATGGCTTGAGACCACATTGCAGTTCAATTCACACCAGATTCTCACCTTATTATGTGTAGACTGTTAGTTTCCAATGCCACTGAAGTGATTATTATCATTACGGTTCAATAAACAAATAGCATGTCTGTCATTTGCAGAATGAGGTCCCAGACGGTAAATTTAGTGACGCAATCATACACGGCGGGCTAGCATCACCAAACTCACCCTCTGGGAACCTGATTCTGCTTAGGCCTCAACTGCTGTTGGAGACTTAGGATCAGTTTGAAGTTTCCCAGTTGAAGTTGGTAATGTTCGCCCATTAGTCACATCGATTATGCATTTTATCTTCTAAAAATTAGGGGATTCAGAAACTGAATAGTAGGGGAAACGTAACTAAAGACGATGTTAATTTGAGACTATAGATACTTCCCAGCATATGATGCCTGAGATGAATGATGTCCCCAGATGGTGAATTTGGTTATGCTAGTCCGCTGTGCGGGCTAGAATCACTAAATTCACCCTCTGGGGACCTTATTCAGCAAATGGCAGACACACTATTTGCAGGTTTGATAAACATCAAGTAGTTTGCTATACTGATCTAATAGTTTGTTCTGATATTCTTTGAACTTCGAAAATTAGTTTGAACGAAATACCAACATCAAAGACACATTATTTGGGCATTAAAATAACTCAAATAAATAAACATCATAACATAGAAATTCTTTTATAAATGACTGCTAATTGCAACACAATCAGCGATGTTTATTATGAATAGCTCCACCACAATCAATCAGTTTATTTCTCATAGCCTATATATAACACATGTATGGAGATAATGGGGAGGTTTAGATTGTAAAACCGGAAAACTTTAGACTTAGTTTGCTAGTAACTACCGACGGTCACGTCATATCTAGACGTTCCGGTTTTGTAGAAACTGGTTTATATCACTCAGAACTCAAATTTAACTTCTAAAATATAGCAAGCGCGATAATGGGGTTGCATGTATTTGCTTTGTGGAATCACTGAACTAAATGTTTTCCCATAGACGACAGTGTTAACGTTTCAGCCAAATTCACAGCATGGCGGGTTAGCATAACTAAATTTACCCTCTGGGAGACTCATTATGCTTACGTCTCAACTGCTGTGTGAGACCTAGGATCAGAATGAAGTTCCCCAGTTGAAGTTGGTGATGTTCACACATTAGTCACCTCGGTTATACATACTATCTCCTGCAAATTAGGGGATATAGAATCTGAACAGAAGGGAAAACGTATCTTTTTGAGACTATAGATACTTCCCAGCAGATCTATGGCCTTTGTAAATTCAACCCAATCAGTGAGGTTTATTATGAACAGCTCCCCCACAATCAATCAGTTTATATATCATAGCCTATATATACATAATACCGGTATGGAGATATTGGGGAGGTTTAGATTGTAAAACCGGGAAACTTTAGACTTGGGTTGCTAGTAACTACCGGTGGTCAGCTGATTCACGGATAGCTGGACGTTCCCGTTTTGTTGAAACTGGTTTATATCACTCAGATCTCATCATTTAACTTCCAACATATAGCAAGCGCGATAACCCAATGCATATATCTCTTGTCTCGATAATGTGGCTGTATTCATATGATTTGTCCACACACACACACTCTCGCGCACCCACACACACACACACACACCCCCCCCCCACACACACACACACACCCGCATCAGTAAGGTCACATCATTCAACGGCTGAATACTGAGTTTTCTCAGCGATCTAATTATGTTGGAATATGATGATCTCTCCACGAGTGGAGTCTGGTGGGAGGTGGTTGCCATGACAGAAAACACAGAATCAAGACATGTATTGTGCTGAAGCAGCAACCAGAGATGTGGCAGTGCGTAACACTTCATCGATACTAATAGCCACGTCCAGCCACACGTATTTGTAATTTGCAACGTGTGTTACTATGGTATAATAGTAAGGATTAGCCACACGTACGTGTAACTTGTACCGCATGTTACTATATATCGTATTGCTATGGATATGCACTTGGCGGGAAAAGTCATGTGGTTTACGGCGCCAATCCTTCACGATTTTGTATTTAGGCCAGCGTCTTGTGAAACTTGTAATTAATAGCTGGATATAGAGGAAGCGAGACAACTCTATTGGTAATTTATAGCTGATACAAGAACCATGATGAATGTCAGATGCATGTTGATTTCCGTTCTGTTCCAAAACGACATGCGAGTACAAGAAGTCACAACTGGCTTCAACCAAATTAAAATCATTCCGCGCCGGCAAAATCTCTTACTGCACAGAGCTGATCAGTCATTCGATTGCAAAATATTGGATTATTCCTCTTAGCTACACGTTCGTAAAGATAGACGTTGACACAAAACTTCGAACGGTTTGACCGCGTGTGTGGAGGCGCCATGGGCACGCGAGTCAGGTGGCTTTCATTTACAACACACGTTATATACAAGTTACAGTCTGATCAGGCTATTATCAGTTTTTATACGAAATCTACTTTTTGACCACTTCATACCACCATACCACTAAATACAGTCCATTGCCTCATGGAGTTGGAGGATCTACTATTTAGATCTACATTTGCGCTCTTATAGTTGGAGAACACAAACATATTAAACGGTATAAAAGGCGCGCTGGATATTTCCCTGCACCACGAAATTGCAGAATCGAGAAAATTCAAATTTTGGGGTTGGAACAAAACTATATGCTGTCAATAATCTTGATTACTTCATCGTTTTTATCACTTCGAAACATTGTTATCGCGTTCATGGACCATTTATATACTAAATACTTATTGATGAGTAGTTCCCATAAGATGTGTTCAGATAAGAAGTTCAACAAACGACCATATTGAACATTTCCCACAAAGAGAATATAAATCTTACTGCTCTTGTATTAGCTTTTCGTCTTCCTGTGGTCTGCTTTTATTACCTGAACATCCATCCAAATGCATAAGAGACCATTGCAATGTACACTTTTATAACTTATATCGAAAAATACATTTTGTATAGAAAGGGTGAATCCTCACCAAAAGAACAGAGTCAGCAGTTGGAATGAACGAACATTTCTTCATCTACAAATGTATAGAACTTGTATATATAAGGTCAAAGTGAAACATCCATTTAATACTGAAACAAAGAAAGCAGGAGCTGACTGGGCAGATGCAGTTTTTAAGCGAAAACCAAACCTCTATGTACGAGTACCACAATCAACGTTAAAGGCTCACTTAATTCTCGACCCCCCCCCCCCCCCCAGATCACATTATATAAATTATATGCCATATAATATAACGTATGAAAGAGGAAGCTCCAAAACATTGTATTATCAACTTATCCGGTAATAAACTGTGAACATGTTGTTTTTGTTGAGATACCGGCGTGTTTTCTGTGATTAAGTTTCATTTGGGTTGTACTGCAAAGTCTTTAGTTTTCAATGGAAGGGAAGTAACTCTATATCTTAGTTTGAATTCTGTGTATCCTGGGAGCGAGAGGGAATGTTTCTATGGTTTCAGCTATTTTCTATTACTCTATATGGGCACCTTCTGAGACACAGACGTTCCAAATGGTGGTGAAATATAGTATTTTAATCATATTTTATGTCATATATTGTTATTAAAACCGTAGATCAAGGCACTATAAAAAAATCGGTAACTCGAAAATTAAATGGCATATAAGCCTATAATGCTCGATGAAAACGATCTACAAATTATTCCTAACACGCATATTTATAACGTTGACGGGACTGGTTTCACCATATGCCATAAGCCACACAGAAGATCGTTGCTCTTAAAAGCACACTTAATACCCCCAGATTACATTATATAAAATATATGCCATATTATATGCCATTTGATGGAGGAAGCTCAAAAACATTGTATTATCAACTTATCCGGTGTAATAAACTGTGGATATGTTGTTTTTGTTGAGTTGCCAACGCGTTTTGTCATCAAGATTGAAGTGAAAATCAGTATTATTTTCAATGCAGGGGGAATAATCTATATATTAAAGATAGAGTTCTTCCCCTTACATTGAAAAAGTTTGAATTCTGTTGCATTCTGGGTACCAAAGAGGGGGGGGGGGGAAGTCTTCTATTTCTGTGGGCATCTTCTGAAACACAGGTGTTTCAAATAGTGATGAACTATGGTATTTTAATCATATTTTATAGCATATATTGTTATTAAAACCGTATATCAAGTCACTATAAAAAAAAAATCGGCGACTCGAAAATTAAGTGGGCCTTTAAGGGGAAATATACAGTCGTCAGTCTGGCGAGTGCCTAGAAGGGGAAACGGTGAATGTTGTGTGTGTTTAGAGTTGTTGCACATACGCCCCTCGTATGTTCGTTTGTCCATGGGTGCCAATGAGACCGGAGATCATAGACCATACATCACCTGGTTCAATTATAGCCACACATTCATCAAGGTGGATAAACGAAGAGCTCTTTGATCAGTGGTTTGACCGCTTCCTTGAGTCCGTCCAACCCAAAGCAAGAGAAGCAGGTATAGAATGAACTTCATGAATGAACTAGTTCAGTATGTGTTAACAATGACGTTGATTTTAAAGGCCCACTTAATTATCGATTGCCCAGATCACATGACGTACAACGTATTCCATATTATATACCATTTGGAAGAGGAACCAAAATATAAATATATTCTAGCGGAATATGCGGAACAGCAGCTGTGGCCTAGAAGTGTCCACCGACATGCAGAGATTCTCAGATTCACACAAAGTCTTACCCGTTATTGATCCAGAATACATCATAATTCAGAACTTAGAGATAGAGTACTGATCGGTCGTTGTTGAAACTTTTGATACATAAATGTACATTTCGATATACAGGTAGGCTACTAACTTTTATATGAATGCACACCAGTTACATAACATGGGTCATTGTAGTGTTTTATGCAGAAATCACATGTGTTCATTATATTTTTCACTTCTTTCAGTAACAATTTAATGTTAGGATCGATGTGTGACCAATGACTAACTTTGGAGTATTTTCACCATTGTGATACAATAATTGTGTTGATGGTATCTGAAGAAAATACTTTAAATTACAATTATCTCAATCGCTAGTTTAATATCTCAAGGACTGAGCATGGTATGCAACATGGGCTAGGGTACCAACAGGAGCTTATGATACAATGATCCACATGGATGTAGTGGAGGGCGTAGACTCGAAACGGGTGCTTTGGGTACAACCCACACTGCCCAAGGAAAACCTACTTTTAATATTTTGTCCCCAGCTAAATAATATCGACGCCAACCCGATATGTCTCTATACACTGTTAAATATCACTGCACTGAGTGTCTGAGTCTGCTTTGACAACATACCACTAGCATGCATATCTGCTTATTCTTCGAAATCGTCAATGTTGCAGCCAATATTTGTGTTTACGCAAATCATCCATAGAAGATCACCCTTTCAATGAGGAAATAAAACAAAACAAAAACAAGCGCAACAGCAATGATAAGGAAAACAGGACAATCCATTGTTCAAAGTCATTGAATTAGTTTGAATCCGCGAGTAACTTTGGTGCTATGTCACAGCCTATATGTTATCCATTAGTTAGATAAGTCTAGGCACCTCTCTGGTATTCTTCATCGATTTGATGAGCATATATACGCTCACCATGGTCGCATTTTCATCTCTACCCTCTTGAGTGAGTAATTATATCCGCGCCAGGCTTCCCAGTTAACACCGTTTGCATGTGAGGTGTGAGTTCCATTAAGATATAGTCCATTCAAGTTTGAATTATGACACCTCCCGTACCACCATGCGCCTTTGACTGTACTCGCGCATTTATGTACATCACCAGAGTCCTTTGTGACGAAACGATGTCCATTATGATATCCAAATGAGTCACCTGCAATAAGAGAAACAAATATTGTCATGTGATATGAAATGTGACGCCGTGAATATTACAAAGCTTATTTAACTGGTGATGAACGACGAATTAATAATTGACAACGGCATAACTATATAGCCGTGATCATTGCTGGGAACAGGAACACCCGACCCGAAATTTGTGATACACAATTTATATGTATAGAATGTAACGGAAAATCCATTCTTATAAATCATTAAAACAGTTTAAATCCGTCAGTATCGTTGGTGCTATGTAAACATATGTGATCAATTTAGTTATTTCGCGCTCCGCGCAGGGGGGGGGGGGGGGGGACAAATGTTTTTCCGGGCACGTATGCCGGGGTTGGTGGGTGGTCCATGGGATCAACAATTGTTTTCGCACCTCAATTTTTTTTCTTCCTGCAAGTCTTTTGACTGTTTTTGCAATGAGTTTAGCTTACAACACCTTAGAATAAGAGAAATAATGTAATTCTAACATCTAAACTGACTGCAGGCAGTTATCGTGCTGTATTTTGTTGCAAATTTTGAAATCCAAGATGGCCGCTGGCAGCCATGCTTTTTTTGGCCGAATGACCCCAAATGACTCGTTCGTATTTACATGTCAATGTTAACATCCATGACAAATAGTATGCACAGAAATTCATATACAGCTGTTTACAGTGAATCCCCCCTCGCAAATCTGTTTTAGTGTTAAAAGGGGGTGGGTGTCCAAAAATGGTCGGAAAAAACTGCCGAAAACGGAAAAAAATTATGACGCGGGGGTGGGTGGGTCCCAACAAGGGTCGAAGGTAAAAATCAGCATACGTGACTGAAATCCCCCCCCCTGCTCCGCGTGTATAATGTCTCGCTGTTTCTTGGTATACATGGGTAATGTGCGTTTTATTTATATAAATGGGAAAATTTGGGACGGTTTTAAAAGTCGAACTGCGACCCGGAGGCCGAGTCCGGTAAAAGGTGTAGTTGGGAATTTCAATTTCGTTTATTGTCCTTTACATTATATCAATAATGTGGATTTTTGGTTTGTGATAAGCTATGCCAATTTGTAAGTCTTATATGTCAACATTTATAGACATTTTTCGTTCTGCGGTCCACTGGGGGTTGTGGTCGGAGACGGCCGAGTCGACCGCCGGTTCGTTAATTAGGTGCTGTTTGTTATTGTTAGGATTGTGTTGGCGGCTCAAATAATTTAACAATGTCTGACGTTGCATATCTTCTACTGGATACATATTACTCCAACGCCTTCAATTTACTGAAACCAATATATTTTATATTCCATAATTACAATGATGGGTATATAATATATGATCTTGAGCGCGTTACCATTTCTGACTATGGTTTTCTTGTATGTTTATGCCCCTCTCTCGCGTTCTTCATCGGTTTGATGAGCATATGCTCACCATGGTCGCATTTTCATCTCGACCCTCTTGAATGAGTAATGATATCCGCGCCAGTCATATACCAGTTGATACCGTTTGCGTATGAGGTGTGGGTTCCATTAAGTGACTGAGAGTCCATTCAAGTTTGAAATATGACACGCGTGGTACCACCACCCGCCTTTGTACGTTTTTGCACATATATTTGCATCACCACCGTGTATATTATATAACGTATTTAACGGCCAATATTTACATTGCCCGTCTGTGTTACACTAAATCATGTTCTGTGCTTGGTCAAATGCTAATTGGGTCACCCGCTTCATACCCCAAATAACACAAACCGTAACACGAACACTAAGTCACAAATTGTTTACATAATCACTAAA
Source organism: Siphonodentalium dalli (assembly GCA_032622095.1). Classification (NCBI taxonomy): domain Eukaryota; kingdom Metazoa; phylum Mollusca; class Scaphopoda; order Gadilida; family Siphonodentaliidae; genus Siphonodentalium; species Siphonodentalium dalli. The sequence continues at coordinate 86,080,315 of CP136064.1, read as the reverse complement.
AGCGGCCAGCAAAATAATTGAGCGTGCTTTTAAAAACCGAATTGCATCTGAAGCCAGTTATTTATATCGATCACGTAATCGTTGCTAAGTGTTTGGAAATCTAATATTGGGCTGACTTAATGTGCTGTTTATGGGAATAAATCATCAAAAAGCTATATAAATATAAGATATGAATGTAGTGGGTGTCATGATGGGAGGGGCACCAAAGCTGATACAAATGTTTAGCATTAAATTCCAAATGCATACAAGTTGTTCTCCAATGATAAGAGGAGTCAAATTATGTGGCTTACTGTAAAAACGCCACATTTAGTGCCGCTTGGGTCAGGGATGGAGAGAGGGGGAACTAACATTGACAGGAATGTTTTAGTCGCCGATATCCACAAAAGTTTTATATATCCATCTCCATAATTCGTTCTAAGGACGTTTTGGCGCACAAATCTCTACAAAATGTGATCAAATTAAGTCACTTGAAAAATTATTTCTTCTCAACTGTCATAATTATGTGGGGACGGGAATCTGGGCATTCATATAAATGAAGTGAGCTAGCAAAAACAGATACATCTCTATGCAAAAACCAAATTGTCGTCTATTTTTGCGAAACAAAAAAAAAGCAAACAAACGTCAGTTCCAACAACATCGACTGTACGATTTAAAAACAATGACGTCTGAAGTTATAAATAGATAAATATTTCTTTATTGATGGGACAAATTAATCGCGATAAACAAAATGACATTCACCCCGACAATGTGAGCCACTACTTATAATCCATGTATAAGATTGACGTTTTGTGATGTCATTATGACACACAATTTATCAAAAGTATGTATGGGCACGAGTATTCTCTATTCCCACCAAATGTCCACAGCAGAGGTTTTCACATCTCTTTCTCCTGGGCAACGCCGGTATTGGCGGGTAACCCTGCTAGTCTATACTATATATTTGAGTGACTTCTGTATATATGTATATATATGTGTGTGTGTGTATGTGGGTACTTCATAGAATCTAAAACGACTGCGCGGATTGAGCTCAAACTTCCTATCTAAGGGTAAAATCACACGGACACCGTCGGCGTCGCGTTTTGGAGAAGCTCAGAGCACCCGTTCTCCACTCTCAGTCACAAAAAACGGCACTGCGGTGGTTAATCAAGTGATAATTTAATGAGCGTTGTATATGACGCGTCGCTATAAAAGAGCGTTTGTTTACAATTCAACGCAACGTTATCGCTCGAAATTTATTATGCAGAGAGATATACGGGAACAATACTTTTGAGTGCTTGGAAGTCATACTACTTTTACAATTGGATCAGACGCAGTTCATTTACAATTCTTTGTGAATAGCAACACTGCCATTCGTTCGAGTTGTTTTAGATCAAACAATATTCTCTGTCGCACTCATATTTCGTCATTTACGAATCCACTGTAATCGACCTATTTTTAGAACGCAACACATGTAGATGAGCGGTATTGGCCCCAACGGGGCTTATTTTTCGAGTTTAATTTTTTTTTTTACACACGGAAAAATTATATATCATATGAAAGTAGAAGATGTCAGCTTCATGTTCCGCCCTGCTGTAAAAATTGAAAGTGGTGCCGTTGCTATGGAAACGGCGTTTAAACAATGTAGACACATTTTGAGATAATTACCCTTCAGCAGATGGTAAAAACGAATTTAATCCCATTTTTGGGACAGGACCAGATGTTAAAGATAATATTTTGATGTTTTTTTTCCACGAAAACAATGTTCTAATTATTACAGTATCAATTGGGGTACAAACATCTGTTTTGTGGGTTTTATTGCCATTTTTGAGTGAAAAATGATGATTTTTGCTAAAAAATCGAATAATTTGGAATTGCTATATTTATTAGATACTACATTGGCTAGAGTAATAATGAATACATAATGATACCAAACAAAATTGCGTCGCGTTGGTGATGGGGTTCACGACGGGATTAATGACTGTCCGCTCTTTGTGGGGTTGGGGTTCACGACGGGATTAATTGACTGTCCGCTCTTTGCGGGGACAATTGACCATCTCGTAAGGGTGGACAACATCTGTCAGGGGCTGCTCAATGGTCACGGGCAGGTTAAAAAAAATCATACCTCTTCTGGGTCTGGGCGTGTATAGACATGAGCGTGTTGTGTGATTCTTACGTACTTGGGGCTTCCTAAGAACGCGGATCTGGTAAGTTTTTCCGCCCTAGGTGAGCTCAAACTTCGTATATAAGTGTAAAAACACACGGGGATCGTCGACGTCGCATTTTCTTTTAGGGACTGCGTGTTGTGTGAAACATTCTTATGTCTGTCGTTCCTATAGGAACGGGGGAAATTTTCATCGGGTCAGTCTTATCCTTCAAACGGGTACCCACAAATTATATATTGTGACCCCGACATGACCTTGACCTTGAAAATGATAAATTCAAGGTCAAATCGGGTAAGATATTGAAAAACCCAATATTAACTCATTGAAAAACACCAAAAAAAAAAACATAAAAAATTGTCATGTTTCGGACCAACCTGCTAGTCTATTATATATTTTGGAACTTCTGTCTGTCTGTATGTGTGTTATAGACCGAAAACTGCTCGACAGATCCGACTCAAATTTGGTATGTAGGTCAAATTTCACGTGCGACCGTGTCCTTGATTCGACACATGTACGCTCATATAGGCATGTTTCTGGACCGACGTTGTATTTTCTGCCCAGACGGAGGAGATCACAAAGAAATACCTAAATAACCCGGACGAAGTCGGGCACATCGGCTTGTCTATTATATATTTTGGAACTTGATATGTTTGTATGTATATATGTATGTATGTATGTATGTATGTATGCGTGGGTATGTATGTATGTTGTATGTATGCATGTATGATGTATATATGTATGTATGTTTGTATGTATGTATGTATGTATGTGTGTGTCTTATATATTCGAAAACTGCTCGGCCGATCCGACTCGAATTTGGTATGTAGGCCTACTTTGATCCAAGGAACAATATGGGCGGATCCAATTTCACGTGCGACCGTGTCCCTGATCTTGACCTTGCTCATAGACGCTCATATAGGCATTTTTCTGGACCTCGACCGATACGACTCAAATTTGGTATGTAGGCCTACTTTGATCCCGATAACAATATGGGCGGGTCCAATTCCACGTGCGACCGTATCCTTGACCTTGATTTCGCTCATATACGCTCATATTCGAACAATAATTTGTCCAGACGCTGTACATTCTGCCCAGACGGATGCGATCACAAAGAAATCCCTAAATAGCCTGGACGAAGTCGGGCACATCAGCATGTATTTCATATTTCGATAATTCGCTATATTTAACATGTTATGAGATATGAGATTATAGGATATCCTATATTTTGATATTTAATCGAACATCCCGTGCGACGTGTTACTGCATGAGATTAACTATCATTTATATACTTCATCGCAAACCCCAATTACATATTGTTTGATATATAATCCTTGGAGTACTGGCTAATTATCTATATATCTAAAGGAGTAGGATCTGCTGTCTGTCTGTCCGTCTATCTGTTTGGATTTTTCTCCCGGACCCCTAGACCGATTTCAACCAAATTTGGTGTGGGGACTCGGGGTACCCCGACGGAGGTTATAACGGCGTTAGTTTTTCAAATGTTTTATTTAAAAAAAACGATTACGCACTTTATATATGTATTTTGACTGTGGACGCGCCATCCAACAGAATAACGGGTATATAGTCTGGTCGATAAAAGGTTTGACCTAGAAAAAATTTGGACTAAGTTGGTTTGTATACCACTTTGAAGAGGAATATATCCTCTATAACATATCCAAAATCCGCTAAAATCCGCTTTGAGCATTTTTTGTAATTCAAGATGGCGTCCAAGATGGCTGCCATTTTCCTATAAGTCAGCTTGATGCAATTATAGTGAGAACATCTTGTCATATGTATACACCTGTATACATTTTTTGTGAAGCTAAGACATAACGCCACCTTTATTTGCCAAAATAGGAACTCCCCGTCCAAGATGGCCGCCAAAATGGCGACCGGAAGTGGAATTTTAAAGTTTTTTTTTACTAATATCTTTAAGATAAGTTTCTGTGGTTTGGAACTGGTTGAGAATTGTGACTTTATTTTGTATTTAGCATGTTAACTGACGATTGGAACAATGGAATATGCTGTTCTTGAGGTCCACACCCCTTCCGATCACTCAAAAATTTGATTTTACAAAACGCGGTATAACATTTCACAAAAGATCGCCATTGGGATTCTAGTCATATTTCATCAAGAAGTGGGAAGAACTGTGCAATGTAAGTGATGCATTCTATATCTTATTGATATTTTAACTCAATGGTACCAAAATTGTCACTTTGGCTCAAAATGGTTGCCAAAATGGCTGTCAAAATATGGAAAATGGTAGTTATTATCCCAGCGTGCCATGCAACCGCTTACAAGTTGTGTTGATGCACACAATTGACTACTCTGTCTTATATAGCTTGACTACTAACATTTCTGATGCACCTTGGGTATTTTTTACTATTTTAACCACTGAAATTACCAGAATTATTCGAAATTTTCAATCACAAACCTGATATCAAAATCGGCAAAAAATCGCTGTTCAGGTTTGAGACATATTTTTAAAGTAAAATGAAACCATGTTTGGTATCAAAGATGTTTATTGTTTTGATATGTGGTACATGTGTCACACTGATGTGTTTTAGACAGAATTACTCAAGATGGCTTCCAAAATGACAACCAAATTGGTATGCATTATTATATACATATGCATATGTGTATATACGTGGTGTATATGTATACATAATCAATTGTGACTCACATGCTACTTAATCAACTAAATGTTCTATTCTGGTTGTCCCGGTACCCTACGAGGCATGACAAGTTCATTTTGAGGAATGCAAGATGGATTTTGCCAAAAACTTTCTTGCTTTTGAACGGAAATGGGCAGAACGGTGAAACGGAACTGAGAGGGATCATATTATGTGGCTATTCTGGCCCATTAGCATCAACATTAATCAACTTAATACAGTGTGTATGTCTGTTGACTGTATGGTCATAGGCGAGGTGAGTAGGTATACATGGAGTTAATCTATTCATGAATGATGTGAATAATTATACAATGTGTGACCATATGGTCATGGATGGGGTGCCCATGGTGAGATGTATAGGTATATAAGGAGTAGCTGTATGGTGATGTGTGAGGTGAACATGTTTACAGTGAGTGGCTGTCTGGTCATTGAAGTGGTGTATGGGCATAACAAGAGCAGTTACACTGTCCTGGATGTATACGTGGAGTGACTGTGTGGTCAGGGGTGGGCTGTATATGTGTACATTGGGTGGCTGTATTGTCATGGGTCGGTGTATATGTATACATATGTTGGATGTATGGTAATGGATGTGTGTATGTATACATTTGATGTGGTTGTATGGTTATGGGCAATGCGTATATGTGTACATGGAATGACTGCACGTCATTGTTGAAGTGTATATGCATACATGGAGTACACTTTGATGCCATTGGCGGCTAGTGTATATAGTTAGTGACCTCATGGTGATGGTGGGATGTATATGTTTATATGTAGGGCCTATTGTATTGTCATTGGTGGCGTGTACAAGCATACAGTGAATAGCTGAATGCTCATGGAGACGGTGTATATGTAGACAGCGAGTGGCTGAATTGTCACGATTGAGCTGTATATGCAAGTCTGAAGTGTACGAATGGCCGTGTGTGCGGGTTATTGGTATATCTAGAAGGGCTGTATGGCCAGTGATGAGGTATATATATACACCTGGAGTGACGCTGTGGTCATGGGTGAGTTGTATGTGTATATCATGAGTGACTATATGGCCACGGGCAATATGTATATAGGGATTGACAGTATGGCACAAATTAATGGTGGGGTGAATTTATATACAAGGTGTGACTATGATCACGAATGTGGTTTATGCGTATACAGCGAGAGGCTGAATTGTATATGCAAGTCTGGAGTGTATGAATGGCCGTGTGCGCGGTACGGGACATTGCTAAATCTAGAAGGGATGTACGGCCATTGGTGAGGTCTATATGTATATACCTGGAGTGACTCTATGGTTTTGGGTTGGGTGTATATGTATATCTTGAGTGGCTATATGGCCACGGGTGTCGCAAATATATATATATATATATACATGGCGTGAGACTGTACGACCACGGGTGAGGCAAATAGGTATACAAGAAGTGATGTATGATCATGGATGTAACGAACATGTATACCAGGAGTGACTGTATGGTCATCGGTGTGGTGTACATGTATATCTTTAGTGGTTATATAGCTATGCATGTGGCATATAAATATACATGGAGTGACTGTATGGCCTATGGTGAGGCGAATAGGTATACAAGAGGTTACTTTGTGTTCATGTATGTAGTGAATATGTATACAGGTCGTGTGAGGTGTAGGAGTATACCTGGTGTGTCTGCATGGTTATTCACGGCTATAGGGTCATGCTTTGGTGTACGGATAAACTCAAGTGTGGCTGTATGGTAATGGGTGAGGTGTATGTCTACACAGCGAGTGGCACATGACCATTTATGTGGTGTCCATGTATATATGGAGTGACTGCATGCTCATGTGTGATTTGTACTGGTGCACATGTGTGACTATCGCTTTCCACAATAACTCAAGGATATGCTAATCGATAGAGGTAATATCCACATTAATTGCGTTTTATATACAATGTGAAGAAAACGGTTTTCCTGACAATAGTTTATAAGTTAATCAATTTTGATGCAAATGAGCCAGAATAGCCACATAATATGACCCCTTTCAGTTCAGTTTCAACATTCTGTCCGTTTCCGTTAAAAAACATGGACAGAATCCCTAAAGAGGTGTTCGGCAAAATCCATACTGCATCCCTTAAACTGAATTTGTCGTGCCTCATAAGGTGCTGGCACAACCAGAATATAAAATGTAGTTGTCAGTTGATTAAGTAGCATGTTTAATAACCAAGTGAGTCACAGTTTACTACCATTTCGGAACAGCAGAGAATAATGTTCGGAATATAAACTTTTTACCAAATTTGGTTGCCATTTTGCAAGTCATCTTGAGTAATATTGTCTAAAACGCCACAATATGACACATTTAAGGCATATCAAAATAAAAGAAACTTTGATAACAAAGATAGTTCCATTTTACTTGAAAAAATGGTCCAAACATGAAAAGTTATTTTTTGCCGACTTTGATGCTGTTTGTGATAGAAAAATCCCATAATTCTGGTAATTTCAGAATAGTAAATAGTAAAAATTAATCAAGGTGCATAAGAAATGTTGGTATTCAATGTATATAAGACAGAATAATCAATTGTGTGCATCACCACAACTTGTAAGCGGTTGCATGGCACGCTGGGATAATAATTACCATTTTCCATTTTTTGGCGGCCATTTTGGCAGCCATTTTGAGCCAAAGTGACAATTTTAGTACCATTGAGTTCGAATATCAATTAGATATAGAATGCATCACTTACATTGCACAGTTCTTCCCACTTCTTGATGAAATATGACTAGAATCCCAATGGGGATCTTTTGTGAAATGTTATACCGCGTTTTGTAAAATTGAATTTTTGAGTGATCGGAAGGAGTATGGACTCCACGAACAGCATATTTCATTGCTCCAATGGTCATTTAACGTGCTAAATACAAAATAAAGTCACAATTATCATCCAGTTCCAAACCACAGAAACTTATCTTAAAGATATTAGTAAAACAACTTAAACGTTCCACTTCCGGTCGCCATTTTGGTGGCCATCTTGGACGGGGACTTCCAATTTTGGCAAATAAAGGTGGCGTTATGTCTTAGCTTCACAATAATGTATACATGTGTATACATATGACAAGATGTTCTCACTATAATTGCATCAAGCTGACTTATAGGAAAATGGCAGCCATCTTGGACGCCATCTTAAATTACAAAAAATGCTCAAAGCGGATTTTAGCGAATTTTGGATATGTTATAGAGGAGAGCTTCCTCTTCAAAATGGTATAAAAAACCAACTTAGTCCGAATTTTTTCTAGGTTGACCCTAAAATTTTAGTTTTTCGACCAGACTAATAAGTCCACTATGTGCTTGGCTTATTTCAGAATCAAATAAGTCGAATGTGAACTTATGCGAATATATAGGTCCAACTGTGCGCGAAGCGCACACAGGGGACGCAGGCCCCTCCGACACTGAATAAAGGCTCCCGCAGGGAACCTGTTTCGGCTCGTAATACATATTTTCTATCAGTACTGCTGTTTTATTCATACAATTGATAACACAATGTCGATTAAACGTGCAAGTATTAGATCATGCAACGAATCTCTATCCAGTTGTATACGAGCGTATCTATACGTGGGTAGCTATAGCGTAGAGATTCAAGGCATGATCTAGTGCAGGTAGATGCTTGTTTACATTGTTGATGACGTGTGCTTGGAAATTCAAGTTCGAACTGGGATTCACTATATACTATATATGTCAGCCACACTCGCTGGCGCTCAAACAATCAAGAAAAAAATAAACGTTAGTATGACTTTTTTTTGCAAGTGTGATAGCATAGTCGATATTGTTGTGAGTATGTATTGGCAATACACACATTTTGATCAATATAAGCGGTGTTTGAAAAAAAAAATACGGTTACGGTACCATAACGTCCGGAAGAGTAATCTTGATGTGGAATAATTTTTTTGCAATAATGCGATGTGCGCAATCCTAGTTGAAATCACAGGTCTGTGGTTGAAATAAACTCTACAGAATATGGATTGAGGATAATTCAATTTATATCCAGTATTAGCCATACTCGTCTGAACACCCCGTGACATTTTTTATACATAATACCTTCGACAAGCACACATGGTAACAGAATACCTGCTAAATGTTTGATAATCCGTGAATTATCCAATTATACAAACTCACCAGCGGTCCCACTGTAACCTTCCGCCGTCAGACGATAGTAGGTCGATACGTCGCCCAGGCCAAATAATCTATACTCGGCATATTTGGATACACCGTCAAAATCCTCCAGTTCTATTCTGAGCTCGAATCTCCTCCCGTTGATAATACTATGGATTATCTCGTTACCTGTTAGGGAATAAATATTCATAACCAACGTACAATTTGGACTCCTCCCCCCCCCCCCCCCCGAGAAACATAGTTATATGACCGATACACCAGAAATGTCATATATTGTACAAGCGCTGTCGGAAAGAGACATAGAAGTTCACAGTAGTTACCAATGCCAACCAGATTCTCAGAGTCATTTGGAGAACTGTTACCGAGCTAATTTCGAAATATATGTACGGCTTTGCAATTAAAATTCTTTAATCTCATTTAATCAATAACATGGTATTTGAGATACATATGCTTTTCAAAACAATGGTCAGACCGACGATGAAATATTGTCTTCCTGTGTGGAGGAAACGTCTTCTGAAACAATTAAAGTTATGGAATGAACGTGTTCAACGGTGAGATACCCGTCTCATTCCGTGTCGGAAACAAAATACCCTTACCAAGAAAGACTGATCATTTTGGAATTGGTGTATAGCCTAACCTGGAGGTTATTAGCCAGGCAGATCCGGGGATAGGCACATTGCCCACTCACAATTAACCTTGAAAAATTGAAAAAATTATGAGAATGCTTGCAAAAGGTTTTACCCATTGTTTTTAGAATAAAAATGCTTCTATTCCTCACCTGTCACAAAAGAAATGGGAAGACAGGCTCATCAGAAACCTTTCACCAGATGGTTGAAATTAATTTGTATCCACACAAGTAACACCACAATTAAATGATACTAATCTACTTTCATTTCAATTCAAAATATCTATAATATCCTTTATACAAATGTTCAAATGTTCAAATGCAAAATGTCTGAAACAGAAGCTTGCTCTCTGTGCCACACAGAAAGAGAGACAGTTTTACAAATTGTAACTTGGATCGCAAACTGTCAAGTGACTTTAAATTGAAAGAGGCATGTTGTCTCGATGGGACTAATGATACTCCCTACGACAGGTTACTTGGTACTATATATATATATGCCAATTTAAAAACAATTGACAGAAAAATGTAGGAATAAAATCCCAGACAAAATTATGCATTTTGAGAAAAATGTCTAAGTTGAAAATGGGGGATAACTCCACACACACAAAGTCCGACGGACCTCATAATCACTGGTGCACAGGATCCCATGGTATTAAATATCTGTGTCAAGTTAAAAACAAATTGACCAAAACATGTAGGAATAAAAGCTCGGACAAAATTATGCATCTTGAGAAAATCTTCAAAGTCGAAAAATGGGGAGAACTCCACTAAAAAGTCGGACAGACATCATAATCACAGGTGCACACACACACACACCCTCCCTCACACACACACACACACACACACACACACACGGACGGACAAGCTGATTCCAGTATACCCCCTCCACATCACAACTTGTTGCGGGGGTATACAAATTGATTTGGTACAAATAAAACGGACCCAATATGACTTTAAGTACTAGTAATATGCTTATATAGAAAGTTAATTATAAACATGGTTTCTAGGAAAGCCGCCATATATACTGAGTAAAATGTTTGTCGAAGTGATTGTGGTCAATAACTAGGAGTGTATACTGATTACCACAAACGTACATTAACTGCAATGGTGTCTAAGATATATATGGTGTAAAGTAAATCTGTTGCAGTATTAGCACACCTTTCTGCAAATGTTTACACCCGCATGAGCGAATGGTGTCAAGTCACTATGATTATTGTAAATTATGACGATTATATAATTATTAAGAAATACCAAACAGAAGACGACGGTAATGAATCACTCACCAAGCCAAAATTCTCTTCGAACATCACCAAATCCAAACTTATAATCCGCCCAGCCTCTAAAGAAGTCCTCGGAACCATCCATTCTTCGCTGGAATACCTACATGTATATACGAATATAGACATTGTGTCAAAATGAATAACATGTTTTGTACTGGAAAGAACAATTAAAAAAAATGTCGTTTCGTTATTCAAAATGTGGGAATCAGTGTTGTTTCAAGTGCGCACGGAGCTCTTACAATTTTCAGCTTTTAACTCAAATTTTGATTCATTTAATAAAGTACCAGCAAATTAGATAAACTATTGAGTTCATACAGACTCGAAATGTCACGATTATATACGACCAAATATATTGAAACCACAATAACCATGCATATTAGCAAGGGGGTATACGTGCAGCGGTTGATAAAGTCCATTTCCGAAGGCGGGATTTTCGGCTAAAACACTCATGTGTCGATTTGCTTCATAAAAAGCCACAAAGTCCAAGTACTATGCAGAACAAACATTTTTTTTGATACTGTAATCGTACGATGATCCACTAGAATTCCAGGTGAAGAATTTAGGGGGGTTTTAACCGAAAATCCCGCCTCCAGAAACGGACTTTATCAACAGCTTCCAGTGCACGTCTTTCCCTCTTGGTTAGTCATTGATATGTCTTTCTGTGGAAACAATAGTCTCGCCGTTATTTCATTGGATTCCATGGTGTATATTTCTCGGAATAAAACCGGATAAGTCTGAACTTGAGTCATTCATAATGACACATGATGATGATTTATTCCACTTACCAACCACCCGCCACTCTCGGTCCTTTGGTCACAGAAAACCCGGAATCCCCGTTTCGTGTCGGGCGAGTAAACCTTATAAACACCATTCCTCCTGCATTCAGAATTTAGTACATCGAAACAGTCAGACGGCAACTCACCTACAAATATGAGCCATCATGTGAAACCAAAACAACCGGTCTATTTATGTATTGTTGTGCTAACCGTCTAGAGCTGAACTCTTGATAGATTATCGAATGGAAGCTTGCCGTACCTAACAGAAATATAATATATGGTATATAATTGTCCGTATTTCTAGAAATATTCATTTCTTTATAGTTCTTGTTGTTTGTTCTACATAAGTTTGGTTGCTGAATCGTTAAAATGCCGTTGCATCGTGGTTGTCAAGCTGCTGAATCGTGAAATTGGTCGCTGAATCGTCAAAATGATTGTGCCGTATGACCAAGGAAGCAGCATAATAGCGATATAACATGATCACTTAACCGTGGATGTGAATGATTGTCGTTTCAAAAAAAAAGTCGATCCGGGTGACCTTGCACAGAATATAAAGGTTTTGGACAACGCTCCAGGGAAACAATTGTTTGAAATTAAAACCCATTCCATTTGTTCTACCTACGACTATATACACAGCAAGTCGACATTCTGAAGTTACAATATTCATGTCTTCACAAATTTGAATGTTGTACAGCCATGCAGCGCCCACTGAGACAACTGTTATGTCCAAAATCCACAAGTATATAATTGCAACAACAGAATATAATACGTATATAAATATAGTATGTACGTTACAAAAACTGTATTATATAGAGGATCTACAACGAGTCCCCAGCTTATATAGCGGAATTTACAAAACGAGTCCAATAAATTAGGTCTGGACCGAGCCTTTGACGAGATCCATACCCAATTTACTGGACGAGTTTTGTAATTCCGCTAGAAACTGGGGACGAGTTGTAGATTCTATTTATTACATGATCCAAAACCTCGAAAAAAAAAATCTTAATTCAACAAATGGGTCGCGAAACTAACATCAGCTTCTATAAGGCATGCGATGACGTTTCACTCAACTATGCGCTGTTTGCCCGCGTACAGAAATAGTCCCAGACAAATAAAGACTCTTTGACGTATTTAATGGCGCATATTTAATGACATAACTTTTGAAACTCTTCATTCATTATAATTTGTTGCAAAAAATATTGGAAACCACAGTATTTTGAGACGTAACGTGCGGAATATAAATTCACGACAAACCGGAAGTCAAAGGTCACCTAGCACTATTTCCTGTTATTAAACGATCGTTTAATATCACAATTTATAGAATGGGTTTATTGAATGGAATAAGGGTAGGATCATGTAATAAACGTTTATTCTACACATGTCGATGTTTAGTTTTGAGCAGAATTATTTATATTTATCGACGAAGAACATGCACCATCCAATCTTCTAACTCTGCCAAGGGACGTGATGTGTTTGGATATTTGAGTACGCGTTGTGAGTATCGACAGTGTAAATTATAATGGAGATACGGAGTTAATACTTGTACCTGTAAGTTGACATCTTCTCGAGCGATTGCGTTCTGTCGCTGAGTAATCGAAGTCACCCATTTCGCCTCCACATACCGACAGTACAATGGCAAATGTGGCCAAAGCAATCCAATACTTGCTGGAAGTGAAATGAAAATGACTTTTCACCATATGGACGAGTACAAGAAAACACACAATGTACACAACGTGTTGTATAGTGACATTTTTATTATCCATATGTATGTTTAAAAAAAATGACGTCACCCGGAGTCCCGATAACTCTTAATGGGTGGATAATAAAATATTATATCTGATAAATTTGATTCACAGCCAGTCGTAGACGAGTTGTAAATCAAATTTATCAAACGAGTTTCATAAAATACTATATGACAACATATCGAGTTGAAGATCTTGTATATCACATGAAAAAAACTAGAGCTTTATGCTTTTTTAATAAATCAAAATCCTTAAACGAAGCTGCAAAATGCATGTTTACAGCGTTGGCTGAGACGCTTCACACCCGTATAAGACAGTATTTCGCGGTCTGGTCCCCAATTTGCCTCTTTCTGTTTGTATCTATTTTCGTTAGTGCAACGAATTTGGACAAGAATTTCACTTTAATGAACCAATCATTTTGCATTGTCTAGTGTTGGTGTCGTGCGCGGCCTTTCGAAATAGTATTAATCCGCCTGAATCAATATAAAGACACGCGGTCATTTTGTTGGCGCGCTGCCAAGCAATATGTAACAAGTGAGATATAAAGAAATATTAAATGGCCTTTTAAATTATAGTATAGGGGTTCCATGTGCTATAATAATAAAAGACATTACTACGACATCGTCATCATTATATGCAAACAAAACATAAGCACATTATGCACTATAGGCTACGAGTCGCTTTAATTCACATGATACACTTATATCTGAATTGCTTCAACGCTTCGAAAGATTTAAACTAAGATCTGCATAATAGTTACATGCAAATATACGGATTGAAATACTACTCCTACATATATGCTTGCCAGCCAGATATATATATACTTCTGGAACTCAAGGTTTTGGAAGAAAGACGGCACAAACCCAAGGCTATGTCGACCTCGAAGGATGCCGATATATTTTGTCGCCCGAATTTGTGTTCGAGGGACTATATATAAGCGGGGTCAGTCCGTCCGTCCATTTGTTTTCGCGTATGATAACTGGAAAGGTAAGTGACATAATTTTATGAAATTTGGTTTGTAGTCCCGGTCAAGTTCCAATTTGGGTCAGGTCGGAACATTTCTGCCGGAATTATGGCATAGAATTTGCTCTTTATTTTGTTGTTCGAATGCTAACACAAGTTGTGATTGTGCGATATAGTTTTCAAATTTAGTATGCTGATTAGTTACGTGAAAATACAGGCCAAGTTTAAATTTAGGTCCGGTACGACCATTTCCAACGGAGTTATGCTTCTTTTTGACTTAGAATTTGCTGATTATTTTGTTGTCCGAACGATAACTCATGTAATAGCTATCTGATTGCTTTCAAATTAGGTACGTGGATTAATCACATGAAAATACAGGACAAGTTCGATCTGGGTTTCGATTCGACCATTTCTGATGGTTATGCCCCTTTTCGACTTAGATTTTGCTGATTATTTTGTTGTCCGGATGATATCTATATGGTTTTAATATTTAATAGCTTTAATATACATGTATAGCATGTGGATAAACCACTTATGAATACATGTCAAGTACGAATATGTTTGGTTTGATGAAAATTGTCAGAATTATGCCCCGGCTAAACAGGCCACCTTTTTTTTCGAGATGCGTGCGGTCAATATTAAGCGGGTTTTTATATACTATTATTTTGTTAAATCTGTATTATATGCATTCTGACAAATATTCTGGCTACATATATATCCGATCGATACATGGCCATTTCGATAAGAAATGAGCATGTGTGTGTTCATGTACTTTGAAGCAATGAATACTCATTCTGTGTCAGTGCCTTCATAAATCAGATATATCTATGTAAGGTTAACGTATATCGTGCAACATCAGAGGCTCAACATTGCCTATTGTGTTAGAGTACGTTCATGCGCTGGCAAGTTTGCACGGTATGGTTTTTCAGGCATTTCATCATAGAAAACCACATGGTGCCATAATATGAAAATAAACGTGCATATAATATGCATCTTTACCAAAGCGAACGACTTGAGAAGTAAAATTTCTGTTGTTCCACATGTAACGGTGCTACTGACATTTGCCTGCAAATACATGTATGATTGATTCTTGCGAGAAAATTGCACGCTATTTACAGACAAATTTCGGTAACATGGCTATACAGGTGGAACTACGCGGATTTTACTTCGCATGTAGTTATGTGTGGTACAGATGCATTTTATATGCTAGTTTCCATTCATATTCTGGCACCATATCGTTTTCTACGACAAAATGCCTGCATACCATAATGTGCAAACTTGCCAGTGTATGAACGTACCTTTAGGGTACGTTTATACATTGGCAAGTTTGCACGTTATGATTTGCAGGCATTTCGTCATAGAAAACGATATGGTGCCAGAATGAATGAACGGACACAAGCATATAAAATGCATCTGTACCACAGCATCTAAATACTTGCGAAGTAAAATTTCTGTAGTTTCACCTGCTATCGGAATTTGCCTGTAAATAGCATGCAATTATCTCGCAAGAATCAATAATACAGGTATTTGAAGGCAAATTAATGTCAATAGCACTGTTACAAGTGGAACTATACATAAATTTTACTGTTCATGTCGCTCGCTTCGGTGAAGATGCATGTTATATGCATGTTTCCATTCATATTCTGGCACCATGTGGTTTTCTATGACGAAATGCCTGCATAACATACCGTGCAAACTTGTCAGCGTATGAACGTATACCCTTAGAAGTGTTCGAGAGCGGGTCAAGTCATGTGTGTGTAAGTTATAAACATACCTCAGTCCCATTGTAATGTGTTAGTTGCTGCGGGGATTATCTCCTATCCTTTCAACAGAAGTAACTGTAGTAAATTATGGCACCCGAACCGCTATTTAACCGATGATCAACAAGGATGTCGAATGCCATAACTCATTTTTCCCCAACAAGGAAACGCCCGTATGAAGTCTAAACTGTCCAATGGGGTTCAATCTCACGAACACATATTTGGCGCAATCATATTTATTTTCCATCATGTACACTCAAGTTAAGAATACAATTTATAATAATACACCAATGAGAAAACGTATTTGGTATTGATGTGATTTTACGGTGACATTTTCCGAGAAGAGTATCCTTATTATTTAGGTGATATTATGTTACACAATGAACGTATTGAGTACATTGGCTGCGAACCAGAACGAACGCGATATCCCCAACAAATAAAGGTGTCATACGTATGACGTTATGTTTCCCAAACCGACATTGACCCCTCATACCCACGAAACTAATTTGAAATCACAATATATAGTTGTCCCGCTCTCAAAAATCGGAGATTCCAATGACTGTATATGCGTAATGTTTGCTGATCGTTTAATATTCAATCGAAATATGAACTAGAATTCAATTCAATTGTAAACTGGTTTATTCCATAACACAATATATATTTATTCTGAACCCCACAAGAGTTGACAATTGAAGGTTGTATTGTAATGTGAAACATAGAGTTTATCACTATGTTCACAAGGATACGAACTAATTTGACATCGCGAAGTGGCAGTACGTATTGAATGTAAACAAACTTACGTTACTTCTAATTATGCGGCATATTCGATGCGCAATTTGACCAGAAAGTTAAATTATAATACATCATTTTGACCGTAAGATGTCACTCTATCCGATACATGCACCATCGTGTATTGATTTGTAGGTTAGCATCGATTAAAAATGTCGAACATCTCGTCACTGGATATTGGCGTAAAGTCTGCTTTAGATAGATGTATACACGAGACTTCGACGTACAACAACATTCGCCCAACCGCTTTCACTAACTTGTTTAGGTAGGAGGTAACTTGGTTTAGGAAAACCTGTATCATCTTGGAGTATTCAAACTCAATGTCGATTTACTTGGAAACGAGGTTCTTGGACTCTTAGTTCCTGTATTACATTATGATAGTAATTATAACGTTAACAATAAACCACAATTCTTAAAACGAAATTTAGCATCCATAATTTCATCATCTTCCAAACGGAAGTTCTTGGAAGGGTGTTCTTTTCGTTTTCTGTTGAGTCAGTTCTCAGTTTGTTCTCCAGTGAAATATATTTGCGAAAGACCGACAATGTTCATATGTCTCTATTCTATTATATTGCACCATTGATCAATTGGTTTCTATCTTTTTTTTACTGTAAATCATGTAGTAGTTTTACGGATCGATATCTGTTTTCTTCTCTTCTTCATATCAGGTAGAATTTCGTCTTTGCTATGCTTTGTCCCCTCACGAATTATTGTTGAAATGGCGATAAAGTCGTATGTTTTAGATTTACTATAGTTTTAGAGACTAAATCGGCTGTTATGGGATGTTTTCCAAAACGACGTTACATTGTTTATTTACTGTGTTGTGTTCTAAATCGCCGTCGACAGGAAGCAATGTTTATACTTTTTCATTAATAGATGTTTCAAGTGTATTTTGCAGTTTTTGTATTTCTCTATTCTGTTTTTCGAAAGTTCTATTCTGCATGTCTTCGTATTATTTAAGCTTTTCTCCGTTTTTCTACTGAATGATTCTAGTATTTGTATTTGTTTCACTATTTGTATTTTTTTTTTTTTTTGGTGGCATTCAGTTAACCGAATTTCAAGTTTACATACCATTTTATTCATTGTTTGTAATTTGCGTTCGACGATAGGCAAGTGTACCTTTACATGTCAGTACTCTTCACGGCAAACTATTCACGAAGGTCCTTTCTAACCGAATGAATGTATTCGTAGAAAGCCACAGTATAATTTAAGAAAACCAAGCCGGATTTAGAAAGAAAAGTGTCGATAACACGTTGATATAAGCAGACATTTGAATAAGAAATTACTCTGTGCCTTCATTGACTTTAAGAAGGCGTTTGATACTGTGTGGTTTATGGTACAAATTGTTACAATGTGGAATTAACGGCAAGATACTCAGAGTAATTGTTAATATAAATACCGCCAATACATCTTACTTCCCTTGTGGTGAAGGAGTTAGAGAATCTGAAAACTTATCTCCCTTCTGTTTTCATTATACATGTATGTTAATGACCTGCAACAATTCTTTGAAAAAGATAACAAGATTGGTTTAAGAAAATTGAACAACGGAATTGAAAGCAGATTAGATTTCTACTTGAAAATATTTTTCATTCTTTACGCCAATAGTCGGATTCCTTATGTCATTTTGCATTTTTGGTTTGTTAAAAGCGATCTGAAAACGGATTATGTATGCCTAGTAGGTGTGTTTTCAGGATTCACTTGTTTCCATTCTTGAATTTTGGCGGGTCAGCCTAAATCGGGGTCAACATAATTTAGAGAGCGTTTCGTATTTACAGAAAACGATAGATGGTGCAATCTGACGTATGGTGATCGGTGCGATTTGAAACTTCTCCAAACTACTAGATATGACTGTTACATGTATTTTTGAAAATTTTGATTTTATCGGTTAATTCGTTTTGGCTACAGTTGTGATCAAAATTTAACACTGAGCCCTATGGAGATTCTAGTACTTTTGATAAATGGCGCCATTTTGTGTATTATGATATGCGCGTACTGATATTTCTAAAAAATACTAAGTATGAAACACAGACGTAATTTTTAAAAGGATGGATGTTATCAGATGATTCTTGCTGGGTACAGTTGCGATCAAAATTTAACACTTAACCCTATGGAGAATTTCGTGTTATGCTCATACGTTAATTGTAATATCAGTTATTATCAATTCTTAACATGCCAAGAGCAGTCTTTCGAAGAAAACGAAATTTTTATTCAAAGGACAAAAACTAGATGTAATAACCAACTTTAACTATCTGGGCATAACGTTTACTAAATCTGGCTCTTTCATGCCCGCGAAAAAAAAAAGTTTGGTTATAACATATTTTAACAGTATATTGATATACAGATACTAGGGGATTGGAGGACAGGTTCTTAAAACTTAGATGGATGACAAAGCCACAAGGAACATGTATTCCATCATTGGACAATCACGCAAACATTGCTTCTCAATAAGAAATCAACTTGACTTATTCGATGCATACGTTGTACCAATACTTCTATATGGCTGCGAGGTATGGGGATACGGTTATAACGATTTATTGGAGAGCGTTAAACGAAAATGTTTAAAGCACATACTTCGTAGTCGAAATTTTGAAGGAAATTTCGTATAATTAGAGTACATAGTGGCATCAACTGTCGCTATATGCCCATATAACAATGATGCCTACCGGCTTCCCGAAAATTGAGCCCAGTTGACCCTCGGTTGACTACTTTCAGATTTCCTAGGCGGATGGCAAATAAGAAATCGCTAAATTTTGAAGGACATTTCGTATAATTAGAGTATTTAGGAGGTGGACCACCCCCTTTTCGTACGCCGGATTCCGGGGTTAATATAGAGTATTACGGATGCCGAGTGTCAGTACACGGATGCCGAAACCTGTATATTTCGTATTCCGGATGCCGAAATTACAATGACAGATATTATTTAGTGTTGTTTTTTGCATTCATAATTAACTAATAATTAACATATTTAATTTTCCTACCAGTCAATAGAAACAATGACAACAATAGTGTAGACGGTGAACGCAAAATGTATAGTACGAGAGATAACTCGATCGCTTTCGAGACTTCGACTTGCGACCTTGAAAATCTAACTTAGTAAACATTGCGCTCAAATTTGAGGCATCTAGTCCAGGAGATATTGGTCGACCTCTGCACCCCCAGGACTCAACTTCACCCCACTAATTTTCTTTCTTAATGTCTCCTCTAAAAGTGGCCGCAGAGACTCCAGACAAGATGGCGTCCATCATGGCGGCCATTTTATTTATAAGCACCAGGTCTCTTTGATCGCCGTTATAGTAAAGATGATATCACATGCGGTCTTGTTTTCGATTCGTTATGCTAATATACAACCCTTACAAATTAGCAAAAAATCCGACACCAGATTCCAATATGGCGGCAAAATTGGCCGCCGAAATGTGAAAATAAGCTATTTTTCTGACATTTCACCGCCTTTCGTTTGTCTCTGTGGGAAAATATTGGTATCTTGGCGTGTATTTATACATTTATCGTATAGAAGAGTCATTAACAAACACAAGGCGACCATAACATACATTCATTGTGGGATATTTTTGTCCGATATCACGTTTTCCCAAATGCCGGTATAATAGGTCAAAGCCGAATCTACGCTAATAACGCGATGTAATGTTTCGAATCAATGAATGCTATTGATATTATACCAACATCCATGCATATATATGTGTAGTAGATATTCGAGCTAGGATTCTTCTTATACCTGAGTTGAGGAATATTCACCCAAATCTAATATGGCGGCCAAACTGGCCACCAGAATCGCGATTTTAACATCAGTGAGCGTTATTGTCACGACAAATCCACACCTGTTTACTATTGTGAGTTGGGAACACTTAGGCGAAGAACTGTCCTTGTACCATATCCAAATAAAAGTCCCCCAAAATCTAAAATGGCGCCCACAATGGCCGAAATATTTTGAAAAATCAACGAAATTCCCTCATTTCCACATCATTGGGCATTATTTTCGAGACAACTGGATACATGCTGACAATTGAGTTGGAAATACTGAGGTGAAGTAATTACCTTGCATCTCATGCAAGAAATTGTTTTCCATATTGAATATGGTGGCCAAAATGGCGACCGAACTTTGAAAACAAGCTCACATTCCTTTACTTTCTTACGATGGGCCTTATTGCTACGCGATTTATGCCCACAATTACATGTTCATATGGAAAATGTATTTGCCATACTCAGTTGAGTTTGGCAAATTCTCACAGTCAAGATGGCGATCAAACTGGCGGCCAGAAATTGAAAAGAAGTCGATTTTATCACATACTAATTTCAACTTTTTGTCATTATTTCGATGGACAAAACGGTACATAATATAAGTCATCTATGAGTTCCAACATAAGTCGTAGCCTTCTGGATGGATGAAAACCCACAATTAATAATCGCGATGTGACATTTCGAAATCCATTCTCCACTAAGCGCCCATACTGGCTGTAACTGTATATAGGTGCGCCACATAGTCATATTTTAACTTCCAAGAATCAAAACAACAGTACCTGAGTTTATTCTGATTTGCCACATTCAGCATTATCTGAACCAGTTTCCGTCTCTTCGTCAGATTAATCTATCTCGCTCACACCAACAGTTTTCTAAACTCCTTGTAGAAAGGTCCCACTAATCGGAATGTGTCAAACAATGCATATGCCGGTGTCGGTCTCTATCTGCGTATATTCAGCTTTGGTAACCTGATGGGCATAACAACATGTGCACCTGGTGATATTCCCAAACAGCCACTTCTCAATATATGGTTCATCAATTCACATACTCATATAATGCACTGACGTACCCGGAAAACTTCTGTATATGGCTTCGAATGTTGAAAGCCTGACATTTGACGGATGCCTTTCTGCTAAGGCGTAGAAGACCATAATGCATAATATACCCACACTTCTTGACCGCCTACTTGATTGTGAGTATCAATTGCCAAACTCAAATGAATACATACTTCATATCAATATTCCATAGCAACAATGCAATGGTGGGTAGAAATCGCGAAACAATAACGCCCATCGTAAGAAAGTAAATGAATGTAGGCGTGTTTTCAAATTTCGGTCGCCATTTTGGCCGTCATTTTCAATTAAAAAAATAATTTCTTGTATGAGATGTAAGGTAATTACTTCACCTTAGTACTTCCAACTCAACTATAAGAATCTGTGAGTTGTCTCGACAATAAATGTATAAATTTACGCCAAGATGACAATATTTTCCCACAGAGACAAATGAAAGGCGGTGAAATGTCAGAAAAATAGCATATTTTAACATTTCGGTGGCCATCTTGACCGCCATATTGGATTGTGGTGTCGGATTTTTGACTAATTTGTAATGGTTGTATATAAGGATTAACTGTCATGTGGACTGTTTTTATGGAGATGTAACCGTGAGGTAAGTGGACATAACTTGTGTAAAACCTTATATTTATGTACATTTAGCGAAAAAGCAACTTTTGTAAATGTATTTAAATCGAAAAGTGTATCGTGACAAAAACAGCCCAAAATACCCAATAGCACCCTTGGCAAAAGTTAATAGGAACAATTTCTCTTCATATTAAAACCCGATGATGTATTAAGTCAATCCTGCGCGAGTCCAAATGCGCCCAAAACATTACGCGTTCGTCTTTCTAAACCCAATGACGTATCGATGGTGTTATGAGCTTGGTGTTATGAGCCGTTCCGCATTCACCGAGAAAAAACTGCAACTAGCTACGTGGGTGCCGACCAATCCGAATGCTGGATTTAGTGATGACAACACTTAGTATGTAAATATATTTGCATAACGAATCGAGCGGAAACAAGACCCCATGTGATATCATTTTTACTATAATGGTGCTCAAAGAGACCTGGTGCATATAAACAAAATGGCCGCCATGATGGACGCCATCTTGTCTGGAGTCTCTGCGACCACTTTATTTTCTTGTTAACAACAGAAAAAGATTAGAGGAGATATTAAGAAAGAAAATTAGTGGGGTGAAGTTTAGTCCTTGGGGGGGGGGGGTGTGCAGAGGTCGACCAATATCTCCTGGACTAATCCATCCGGATGGAATTCAGTTCATCATGCCGTCTGGAACAGCGGAGTTTTTGTTTGTCTCTGTCAAATGGAACCAATATTTCTTTATTGGAACTAAAAACCCTGCTCATCAATGAGTACGGTGTTACTCGGTGGGCCGCATCGTTGAGTGTGGCGAATTTCAAAACAAAAATATTATTGAAGAGGCTAAAACCCGACCCAGAATTCCCCCATGGAAGGTTTTTATGCTGTGACACGGAGACGGAAATGGAGCAACGTAAATGGATAGTTGCATAGTACTCCCATGTCTCATTCTTTCTTTGAGTATATATGGTCATATATAGAATGAATTGCACATTTGATACTACCAATGCGTTGTTTTAGCTATAAACGTTTGGCAACAATGGGTTAAATTGGTATAATTAGTATTCCGGATGCCACCCTCTGTTATGGAGTATTCCAGATGCCACCCCCCATTTTAGGCCGGATGCCGGATGCCATAGGGGGTGGGGTGGTCCCCCTCATTTAGTGACACAAGCTGTCGCTATAATGGCAATATAATCATGATTCATTCCCGCCTTCCTGAAAATTTGTCCCAGTTGACCCTCTGTTGACCACCTTCAGATATTCTGGGAAGATGGCAAATAAGAAATCGCTCAATGTTGATGGAAATTTCGTATAATATTTCCCTCAAAATTGAACGCCACCCCCAGGATATCTGAAGGGTCCCAATTTTCGATAAAACGGGTAGGAATCGTAATTTTATGGCCATATTGCGATGATATGATAAGTTTTTTATTTCTTTAAAATACAATCGGATGGAAAATAGCGCATATCTGTAGAATCGTTATTTGCCATCCGATGGCGAATAGACACTTCCCCAATAAAACAACACAATTTGCGTCGATCGGTGCTTTCAAATTTATTAATGCCATGACGTGAATAACATTCACACGGAGATCTCGTCACGGTATCACAATCTCGCGGGATGGCACGTTAAATAATGTGTTCGGAAACGACTAATATGAGCATAAAGCTTAATGTCGAATCCGTTCCATGACATATCATTGTATTCATGTGATGTTTTCCACATATTGACATTATTCATGGAATAAATACTGTTTAAACTATAATCGGTTCAGTGAGAACCCTCGCCACGAGGTTACAACCGGTCGACAGTGATTGAGCTGTTTAGACTTGTTCACACGCTGGTTAACCACGTAACAACGAAATGATGAATGTTACTGAAGTGCGAATCGGTAATTCATTCATGCCAGAGTGAGCGACCATCTTCTCGATGCCCCAATACAATACGTTAATATGTATCGCATTGCAGAAGAACTGCCCTTGAACTATGATTTTTGTATCGTTTAAAATCTGAGAGAAATCTGCATTTAATCGGGAATGAGTGAGTGCATGAACGGATAACTGTTGTCGAAAACACTGAAGAAGTAGAGAAATAGTTGTATTACCAGGATATTTGTTGTCAGGGCGAGGGCGTGCATGTCGCACACATATTTTTCGGAACAGTCGATAGGAATATATGTGACAAATCAACATTTTACGAAATTTGGTTGCCATTTTGTAAGCCATATTGAGTAGTTTTGTCTGGAACACCTCAGTGTGTGACATTTAACACATATCAAAACAATAGACAACTTTGATACCAAAGATAATTCCATTTTACTTTTATAAAATGGTTCAAACCTGAACAGTGATTTTTTGCCGATTTTGACTCAAGTTTGTAACAGAAAAATTCGAATAATCCGGGTAATTTCAGTGGATAAATTAGTAAATATTAATCAAGGTGCATCAGAAATGTTAGTATTCAACGTATATAAGACAGAATAGTCAATTTTGTTCATCAACCACAACTTATTAGCGGTTGCATGGTACGCCGGTATAATATTGTCAATTTTCATATTTTGGCCACCGTTTTGGCAGTCATTTTGAGCCAAAGTGACAATTTTTGTACCATTGAGTTGGAATATCCATAATAAATAAAATGCATCACTTACATTGCACAGTTCTTCCAATTTCTTGATGAAATATGACTAGAATCCAATGGTGATATTTTGTCCAACACATCTACTAAACAGGCTGAATCAGATTAGAAATGTGAAAGGTGAATGAAGTTGTTTGTTTAAATTTGTGATGACACGTGTAGGGGATTTTCAGTTCAAACCAATCATCACCATATATGGAATTCGAAGTTTAGAAAATGAATAGATTCCAAAAATCGAAATCTTATAGCTCTTAACTTTAAAGGGTGTGTTCCTCGACTTAAGTCAAATCCTTTTCACCCCGAAGCCGAAGAAATAGTAATTTGTGGTGCTAATCCTTTCTATAATCACTAAAGCATCATTAATGAGTAGTTATCCCATAGGAAATGTTAAGATAATAAGTTCAATAAATCATAAGTCGTTTGTTAAACTGTTTATCTAAACATTTACCTCAACAAATATGGCTCATTCTGCACTTTATCGTAAAGAAACAGTTTAATCTGACATGACATCTTTAAGAGCTCAAAAGTTTCCATGAATTAACTAATTTACAGATGTAGCTTCGTTAGCGAATTATTAATATGGCTAGATATAATTCGTATACTGATCCAATATTCAACAAGAGTGGAGTATTTCAACTGAAGGACATACATTTTGCGTACGTCGCTACTCATCTATGGTTGGAAGGATGGCTTGTTTTCAAAACCAATGCATGATTTACTTGATAGAACGCCCATTAATGGCAGCAGACGCCGCGATATACAATTTAAGACGCACTCTGAATTCACTAAATAGCTCCCACTCGAAGAAGTTGCCATAGAAATATCATAATAATTTTCTAATTACTTATTGCTTAAGCGTAGAATGTGACAACCCATATTGTCCTGACTGTAAGTCTCCTAAAGTAAAAGTCAAGTCATGTAAAATAGAGTTCTTAAACCATCCTCCACAATTTATGACAAATTATCATGAAATCCCAACAATGCATATGATCCCTCATTTGAATCTTCACTGCGGTGGATCCATTACCCGTTGTGTTGAAATTTGGATACAGGCAACGACACTGAGGCTACGGTTACACCATCGCATATGATTTCCTCGTCCAAATTAGCATAGTTGCATTGTCACACTATATGTACGTGTTCATGGTGTCAAAGCTCATAACGAGTACACATAAGATGAAATATCATGCAAATGGTCCGCATTTTTTATCATACAAGGCTCTATATGTCATAATAATTTAATTTAATTTGCGTTTTGCCATTATAACGGATACTGAGATATGGATCTAGGTTGACAAAGTCAAAGCTGAATATACTAGATAAAAGACATACGATGCTAGAAAATGATAGTGTCAATGACACTGCAGCTGAATTCGACCTACTGCTGAAATTGTGACATTATACCACAACAATGTGATGACTTAAGTATTTAGACAAGATGGCGGCCGAGTGGGTCCAAAATAGGACGTCCTAGCCTAGGCATTGGCCCAAACCAGCATATGAAATTTGGTGGTGATCGGATGAGAAATACGGCATGCATAGACTGTGCTAAATGGATTGTGAACAGACTCACAGATTCACAGACTTCCGCAAACTCGACGGCAATAGCTTAGATTGACTTCGCCAAGATAAGCTAACCATGCTCCGAGGCCCACAGCCCGCCCAATTAGATCAAGCGACTATTGTAAATCACAATTAACATATCCAGAAGGCGGGAGGACAAAGTGAAGAGATATATTGGGGAGGGATAGTGACACAACCCTCGATCCACTAGATGCTCACATACCTTCTACACATCACTTCCAGTAACAATAAATATCACGTACTGCATGGATAAGTATATGCTTTTTAATAGTTCGAACTGACCTTGACCTTCAAAATATTGGAAAAATCGTATACGATTGAATTTGGTCCGTCAAAAAAATGGAGCATGTTGCGTATTATTCGGACGGACAGGAGTAACGTATACGGAAATGTTAGCGTACACGTAGGTATGACCACACCAAATGAAAGCTATAGTCTCCATTCCAATCCGATGACTTATACGACTGACATATCAAACATCGGATGCTTGACGCACGGTGGTGTGACCGTGGTGCGTCCGTTGTGTTGTAGCCGTTAACTCGCCTAACGAAGATTCTACATTCAAATTACATACATTCTACATTATACGGCATCGAAGTACGTGCGTGATGGCATAATTTCGAAGTTTTGTATTTCAATCAATCAAATACGTCGGCTTCGTCCGCGAAGAGAAGGGATTTTGTGTTTATATTTATAAATAAAGCATAACTATTTAGTTGGTGCACTGTATTTTGTCACTGTTGGTTTAACAATATGATACCGTTGGTTTGCCTACGGTCTTATACCGTTGCTAGTTTTGACGGCCAAGTACCGTTGCACAAACACGAGGTATGGATAGGATCACCTCCCTTGTGAGATTCGCAATGCATCTCGGGTAAATTCGCCATTAATTGATGTATCAGTGTCTGTCTCCGTCATTCGCGGGAGATTTGTTTTATAATTTAGTAGGCCTACTTTTTAATATGTTTCAACAGCTTGGGACAGGTTCCAAGCCGTTTAAATAGCACTAACGGTCTACCGAACGGGCTAAAGAAAGTGTAAACAAGCCCTATTTAACCACTTGCGATGTTTTAATAGCGACCGCGAAAATAGGTCACCTAGTAAAATTGGTTTGCACTGCAGTCATTCACTCTATAAGTATTAGTTATAACGGATCACTTTTCACATTTTCGCTAATTTCTCTACTAATAAACGAATCAAAGTAATTATTTTTGTTGGATCTTCTAGTCAGCTATATTACTACTTTGTACCATAAATAAATTTTAGAAAGATTGCATGTGTGATTCCAACAGTACAATGTATCGACGGTGTACTGTTATTTCAACAGTATCCTACCGTGTATTCCAACAGTACAATGTATCAACGGTATACTGTTATTTCAACAGTATCCTACCGTTTACTTCAACAGTACAATGTATCAACGGTATACTGTTATTTCGACAGGGATTGTACTGGCAACTAAGTTGACGGTGCATTACCGTAGTTATAACGTTATTAAATTTTACAGTGTGGGATGTGACAGTTTTGGCATTATCGTAGACTTCATTTATAACAGATAGATTGACTTCCAATATTGAATTTTATTCCAATATCAAACTTATCAGCTACAATCGGAAGCTCTGTGTGATAACGCAACTGAAATGTGTAAACGGTTCAATGGATCCAAGGCAACGCGCCAACGTAGTCGTCTGAACTATGCTACACAAATCAACAGAGGTTGATTTTTTTTCTTCCAAACTCGTTGCTGAAGGTATACGTGGTTATGACATTCACGGACTCACACCAGATATGCATTTGGAACATCTACAATTCTTTTAATGGAAGATTCTTTGCGCTAATATGTATTTGGTCATAATTATGGCAGTCATAATAGTTTTCAATACTTACAATGATCCTCACTTCGCGAGTTATAGCGAGAAAGCGTATTAGATTTTCCCCCTGTGTTATCAAAATAGGGACATACAAATATTTCATTTAAAGAGAACATCTGGAACAGTACAAGATCATGTTCGCAATTTGAGGATTTTCACCACGGGGAGCGGTTTACGGGCCAATTCTTTGTGTTTGATTTGACAAATCAAGAACCGGTTCTCGGTTTTCCATCTTCTTGTTAGTTGGCAACCTTGCCGTTAGCGACAATTCAAGTTTGCAGATCTATAATATATCCATTGGGAAGACAAAGCATAATGAAGAATTAGAATCAGTTTATTGCAAATGCTATTAATTAACTTAGAACATGCATAAAATATATATATACAAATATATCACAACTGTGTAGAACCATATGCTTTACATTACTAGTCGGTGTAACGACCATCGGTTGTGTGTTGAACTTATTATCTGAATATTTCCCACCAAAGAATATGAATATTTCTGTTCTAGTATTAGCTTTTCGTCTGACTGTGGTCTGCTTTTATTACCTGAACATCACTCCAAATGAATAATAGACTATTACAATGCATACTTTTATAACATGGGAGAATCCATTTACATGTAGCATAGAAAGAGTTAATACTTACCAGAAGAACAGTCAGCTTTTGGAATGAACGAACATTTCCTGTATGTATATAACTTGTATATATCAGGCCAAAATATGGCCAGAATATATGCCGAGTTGGTGACAAAATACAGCGGTATTAATTCACACAAGATCAAAATGAGGACCGATATTTAACCCGTGCACGCGAATTTACCACCACCCTTTATAAACTACCCTATTTTAGAAATAATTTGTACCATCAAATTCAGTCTTAAATTTTGAAGAGAAAGTCATACCAGTAACCAACCAAGATTATCGGAGGCCATAAACAGTGAAGTCTGAAATATTTAGTTCATCGTCAAAATGTGTCAAGATGCATCAGAAATGATAGTTCATATAACTGCAACAATCTAACGATACCATGTTCTAGACAAAACGAGAGCTATGAATAATTAGTATGTACATATGCGACGTATGATTATGTGTACCATTCTGAGAACTTAGGTCTTGTATTTCGATGGGAAGTCACATTCTTAAATATCTTTCTAGATGTTATGCAAAACGAGCGATTCGCACTTCACTTGTGAATTCTGAACTCTTCTGTCCTTGTCCTTGTCAAAATTTTTGAAATGAGAAGGACCTGGTTAAATGACCGTGATATGATGGATCACTTCAATCCCAAAGGAATTTATGCCATTTAGTGGTATTTTTGTTATGCGAAGGGTTAAATGGCTTGAGACCACATTGCAGTTCAATTCACACCAGGTTCTCAGCTTATTTTCTGTAAACTGTTAGTTTCCAATGCCATTGAAATGATTATTATCATTGCGGTTCAATAAATAAATAGCATGTCTGTCATTTGCAGAATGAGGTCCCCAGACGGTAAATTTAGTGACGCAATCCTACACGGCGGGATAGCATCACCAAACTCACCCTCTGTGAACCTCATTCTGCTTAGGCCTCAACTGCTATTGGAGACTTAGGATCAGATTTAAGTTTCCCAGTTGAATTTGGTGATGTTCGCCGATTAGTCACCTCGATTATGCATTTTATCTTCTAAAAATTAAGGGATTCAGAAACTGAATAGTAGGGGAAACGTAATTAAAGACAATGTTAATTTGAGACTATAGATACTTCCCAGCATATGATGCCTGAGATGAATGATGTCCCCAGATGGTGAATTTGGTTATGCTAGTCCGCTGTGCGGGCTAGAATCACTAAATTCACCCTCTGGGGACCTTTTCAGCAAATGGCAGACACACTATTTGCAGGTTTGATAAACATCAAGTTGTTTGCTATACTGATCTAATAGTTTGTTCTGATATTCTTTGAACTTCGAAATTTATAGTTTGAACGAAATACCATAACATCAAAGACACATTATTTGGGCATTAAAATAACTCAAATAAATAAACATCATAACATAGAAATTATTCCAGTCGATGGTCATCTTCTTTTATAAATGACTGCTAATGTCAACCCAATCAGTGATGTTTATTATGAATAGCTCCCCCACAATCAATCAATTTATTTCTCATAGCCTATATATATGGAGATACTGGGGATGTTTAGATTGTAAAACCGGGAAACTTTAGACTTAGTGTGCTAGTAACTACCGACGGTCACGTGATAGCTAGACGTTCCGGTTTTGTAGAAACTGGTTTATATATGGGGCGCCGTTCCTCTATTTATCCCCTATTTGCAGATATCTCCTCGTGGCTAAGAGATATCTCCTCGTGAATTAAGAGATATCTCCTAGCGATTTAGAAATATCTCCTCGCGAATTAAGAGATATCTGCTAGCAATTTAGAGATATCTCTTAATCGACATGATCGAGGAGATATCTCCTCGCGAATTAAGAGATTTCTCTAAATCACTAAGAGATATCTCCTCGCGAATTAAGAGATATCTCCAATTCATTAGCAGATATCTCTTAATTCGCGATGAGATATCTCTTAGTGGCATGATTTAGAGATATCTCTTAATTCGCGAGGAGATATCTCTTAGTGATTTAGAGATATCTCTTAATTCGCGAGGAGATATCTCTTAGCCACGAGGAGATATCTCTTAGTACTGCTGAATTAAGAGACATCTCTTCGGCCGCTAAGAGATATCTCCAATTCGACAGTGTTGACTGGAACAGGCTTAAAATGAAGGATCCCTCAATAGCACTCAATTATGCTATTTATAGAACAGCGAGAGCACGTGGCGTTGTTTATAAACAGAGGGTCGGACATTCTCCGGGTATTAGAATACGTTGCCCTACCTTGCGCGCAACAGTTTGTCTCAAATAAATTGTTATAAAAACACAGCTTTATGGCCGCGGACATAAGCCGATTAAGTGTGATGTAATTTATCCATGAACTTGACAAATGGAGATTCTATCACCATTCGACACGAAAATGGGACCTTTAAACAGACAAGTTTCATTTTCGTCGAACACGAAAAAGCGAATTTATTGACGGCAGCTTCGGCAGTCTGAGGGTTAATTAATACCAAATGCACAGAACTCCTTTATGATATTCCTATAGTACTGTGTTTACTCTATATTCTCTGAAAATTGGTGTAAAAATTCCCAATAAAACGACTTTTATCAGGCGTTTACTAAAACCGCAAAATATTGAGAAATTAGTGCAATTTTCAGAAATTTCGCATTATTTCATCGCATAAAATCAATTAAAATCCGACAAGCAACTGGAAATGTTTTTGAACATTCTAGAAGGGGTTCATGTCCCTGATATGTGTTTAAAATTTCTCGCGTAAACTATGACAGATACCAAAGTTATAATTAGTTTTATAGACCCACCCGAAATCCCCCATAGTAAATGCACGTGGCCGTAAAGCACGTGGCTTTGTTTGGATACTTTCTGGCCCACAATGCATCATTCTCGCTATCTGTAAAATGGTCATCCAATAAAACAGTGATGGTGGGTCTTATAATAAAAAAGGGGCCACCGCAATTGTTGGTATGGCTTATGCAACAATGGCAGTAAGAAATGTGGAGAAAATCACTTGCAAAATGTAACTTTGACGCCCTTTCCTATAAGCTAAAATCAAACAGATAAAATATGTATTTATGGATTAATTAGTTGTTGCTGAAACGAGAAATTAACTGTTGATACCGTTAAAATTGGACATATATATGCAGCAAGTATTTTGTGCGTGTCCTTAGCCCCACTAAGGAGTTCCCGGACCCAATTCCTGTCACATTATGACATATTTGTATAGACGTCAGACAGAACGAAAATGACTGTCAAATGATGTGTTATCAAATCGAAAAATACGACTGGATTCACAAAATTCGAACAGTGTTACTATAGTGTCAAGTGATATAGTACTATAGATACAATGTATAGGTGCATGCAAAAAACACGAGAACATGTATACAGGCCCTGTAGGGAACGTGATGCCACAGAAACTCTTATTCAGGGACCAAAGATGCCGTCGATGCACTACTGATTTGTGAAGAATAAACATGGATTTTGTGAACTGAGAACTGGTGTAGATGGAAAAGCTGTAAGGCAACTTCTTAATGTTCTCTGACCCAAAACTGAATAAGAGATATCTCCTCGATCACGAAGAGATATCTCCAATTCAGCAGTACTAAGAGATATCTCCTCGTGGCTAAGAGATATCTCCTCGTGAATTAAGAGATATCTCCTAGCGATTTAGAGATATCTCCTCGCGAATTAAGAGATATCTCTAAATCATTCCACTAAGAGATATCTCCTCGCGAATTAAGATATATCTGCTAATGAATTGGAGATATCTCTTAATTCGCGAGGAGATATCTCTTAGTCATTTGGAGATATCTCTTATTGATCGAGGAGATATCTCTTAATTCAGCAGCCTAGGAGATATCTCCTCGTGGCTAAGAGATATCTCCTCGTGAATTAAGAGATATCTGCTTGTGATTTAGAGATATCTCCTCGCGAATTAAGAGATATCTCCTTGGCAATTGGAGATATCTCAATAACAATTGGAGATATCTCTTAATGAATTGGAGATATCTCCTAATGAATTGGAGATATCTCCAAATAGGGGATAAATAGAGGAACGGCGCCCCATATTTATATCACTCAGAACTCAAATTTAACTTCTAACATATAGCAAGCGCGATAACCCAATGCATATATCGCGCGTCAAGATAATGGGACTGCATGTATTTGCTTTGTGGAATCACTGAACTAAATGGTTTCCCATAGACGACAGTACTGTATCAACGTTTCAGCCAAATTCACAGCATGGCGGGCTAGCATCACTAAATTCACCCTCTGGGAGACTCATTATGCTTACGTCTCAACTGCTGTGTGAGACCTAGGATGATCAGAGTGAAGTTCCCCAGTTGAACTTGGCGATGTTCACCCATTAGTCACCTCGGTTATACATACTATCTCCTGCAAATTAGGGGATATACAATCTGAACAGAATGGAAAACGTATCTTTTTGAGACTATAGATACTTCCCAGCAGATCTATGGCCTTTGTAAATTCAACCCAATCAGTGAGGTTTATTATGAACAGCTCCCCCCACAATCAATCAGTTTATATATCATAGCCTATATATACATAACACCGGTATGGAGATAATGGGGAGATTTATATTGTAAAACCGGGAAACTTTAGACTTGGGTTGCTAGTAACTACCGGTGGTCAGCTGATTCACGGAGAGCTGGACGTTCCCGTTTTGTAGAAACTGGTTTATATCACTCAGAGCTCATCATTTAACTTCCAACATATAGCAAGCGCGATAACCCAATGAATATATCTCTTGTCTCGATAATGTGGCTGTATCCATATGATTTGTCCACACACACACACACACACACACACACACATGTTTGTATTACATACGTTGTGTGGACATTTCTTTAGAAATTCAAACAATACCGTAGTTGTGTGGACCTCGTTATTTCGTAAATATATCCAAACTCGGAGGGTACCTTTAACGAAATAACGGCAATCTTTGTAACGCATGCGTAGTATCATTTCCGCCTAGTGCGGACGAAAAAATATCAAAAATTTCAAAAAATACAAATTTCCGTCGCCTTAAGGGAAAAAACTGTTAACATTGTGAGGACATTGTTTTACTATATGAATGTCCTCACAGAGATGGGTTAACACATTCACACACACACACGCACCCCCCCCCCCCACACACACACGCATCAGCAAGGTCACATCATTCAACGGCTGAATACTGAGTTTTCTCAGCAATTTAATTATGTTGGAATATGATGATCTCTCCACGAGTGGAGTCTGGTGGGAAATGGTTGCCATGACAGAAAACACAGAATCAAGACATGTATTGGGCTGAAGCAGCAACCAGAGATGTGGCAGTGCGTAACACTTCATCGATATTAATAGCCATGTCCAGCCACACGTATGTGTAACTTGTAACGTGTGTTACTATGGTATAATAGTAAGGATTAGCCACACGTACGTGTAACTTGTACCGCATGTTACTATATATGGTATTGCTATGGGTATGCACTTGGCGGGAAAAGTCATGTGGTTTACGGCGCCAATCCTTCACGTTTTTGTATACAGGCCAGCGTCTTGTGAAACTTGTAATTAATAGCTGGATATAGAGGAAGCGAGACAACTCTATTGGTAATTTATAGCTGATACAAGAACCATGATGAATGTTAGATGCATGTTGATTTCCGTTCTGTTCCAAAACGACATGCGAGTACAAGAAGTCACAACTGGCTTCAGCCAAATTAAAAACATTCCGCGCCGGCAAAATCTCTTACTGCACAGTGCTGATCAGTCATTCGATTGCAAAATATTGGATTATTCCTCTTAGCTACACGTTTCGTAAAGATAGACGTTGACACAAAACTTCGAACGGTTTGACCGCGTATGTGGAGGCGCCATGGGCACGTGAGTCAGGCTGAATAGGTCATTGTCGCATGGTTTCTGTCAAAAAGACACCCAGGATCTCTTAAACTGTCAAAAAGACACACAGGATCTCGTAAACTGTCAAAAAGACACCCAGGATCTCAAAGTCTCGCCAAACAACGGGAATTTTGTTTAGTCGTCTGCTATTAATATTATGATAATTATTTATTTGTGATCGGAGTGAAATATCAACGAAATTTAATTCGGCTTTGAGTCTGACTGACAGCGCAATTCCGCATCCTTGATAGTTGGACCAACATTACTAGCAGACGACTAAACAAAATTCCCGTTGTTTGGTGAGACTTTGATATCCTGGGTGTCTTTTTGACAGTTTTCGAGATCCTGGGTGTCTTTTTGACAGTTTTCGATATCCTGGGTGTCTTTTTGCCAGAAACCATGCGACAATGACCTATTCAGCGTGAGTCAGGTGGCTTTCATTTACAACACACGTTACAAGTTACAGTCTGATCAGGCTATTATCAGTTTTTATACGAAATCTACTTTTTGACCACTTCATACCACCATACCACTAAATACAGTCCATTGCCTCATGGAGTTGGAGGATCTACTATCTAGATCTACATTTGCGCTCTTATAGTTGGAGAACCCAAACATATTAAACGGTATAAAAGGCGCGCTGGATATTTCCCTGCACCACGAAATTGCAGAATCGAGAAAATTCAAATTTTGGGGTTGGAACAAAACTATATGCTGTCAATAATCTTGATTACTTCATCGTTTTTATCACTTCGAAACATTGTTATCGCGTTCATGGACCCTTTATATACTAAATACTTATTGATGAGTAGTTCCCATAAGATGTGTTCAGATAATAAGTTCAACAAACGACCATATTGAACATTTCCCACAAAAGAATATAAATCTTCCTGCTCTTGTATTAGCTTTTCGTCTTCCTGTGGTCTGCTTTTATTACCTGAACATCCATCCAAATGAATAAGAGACCATTGCAATGTACACTTTTATAACTTATATCGAAAAATACATTTTGTATAGAAAGGGTGAATCCTCACCAAAAGAACAGAGTCAGCAGTTGGAACGAACGAACATTTCTTCTTCTACAAATGTATAGAACTTGTATATATAAGGTCAAAGTGAAACATCCATTTAATACTGAAACAAAGAAAGCAGGAGCTGACTGGGCAGATGCAGTTTTTAAGCGGAAACCAAACCTCTATGTACGAGTACCACAATCAACGTTAAAGGCTCACTTAATTCTCGACCCCCCCCCCGATCACATTATATAAATTATATGCCATATAATATAACGTATGGAAGAGGAAGCTCCAAAACATTGTATTATCAACTTATCTGGTAATAAACTGTGAACATGTTGTTTTTGTTGAGATACCGGCGTGTTTTCTGTGATTGAGTTTCATTTGGGTTGTACTGCAAAGTCTTTAGTTTTCAATGGAAGGGAAATAACTCTATATCTTAGTTTGAATTCTGTGTATCCTGGGAGCGAGAGGGAATGTTTCTATGATTTCAGCTATTTTCTATTACTCTATATGGGCACCTTCTGAGACACAGACGTTCCAAATGGTGGTGAAATATAGTATTTTAATCATATTTTATGTCATATATTGTTATTAAAACCGTAGATCAAGGCACTATAAAAAATCGGTAACTCGAAAATAAAATGGCATTTAAGCCTATAATGTTCGATGAAAACGATCTACAAATTATTCCTAACACGCATATTTATAACGTTGACGGGACTGGTTTCACCATATGCCATAAGCCACACAGAAGATCGTTGCTCTTAAAGGCCCACTTAATACCCCCAGATTACATTATATAAAATATATGCCATATTATATGCCATTTGATGGAGGAAGCTCAAAAACATTGTATTATCAACTTATCCGGTGTAATAAACTGTGGATATGTTGTTTGTGTTGAGTTGCCAACGCGTTTTGTCATCAAGATTGAAGTGAAAATCAGTATTATTTTCAATACAGGGGGAATAATCTATATATTAAAGATAGAGTTCTTCCCCTTACATTGAAAAAGTTTGAATTCTGTTGCATTCTGGGTACCAAAGGGGGGGGGGAGTCTTCTATTTCTCTGTGGGCATCTTCTGAGACACAGGTGTTTCAAATAGTGATGAACTATAGTATTTTAATCATATTTTATAGCATAGATTGTTATTAAAACCGTATATCAAGTCACTATAAAAAAAAATCGGCGACTCGAAAATTAAGTGGGCCTTTAAGCCTATAATGTTCGATGAAAACGAATCATTCCTAACACGAATATTTATAACGTTGACTGGACTGGTTTCAGCATTATGCCATAAGCCACACAGAAATAATGGGAAATATACAGTAATCAGTCTGGCGAGTGCCTAGAAGGGGAAACGGTGAATGTTGTGTGTGTTTAGTGCTGTGGCACATACGTCCCTCGTATGTTCGTTTGTCCATGGGTGCCAATGAGACCGGAGATCATGGACCATACATCACATGGTTCAGTTATAGCCACACATTCATCAAGATGGATAAACAAAGAGCTCTTTGATCAGTGGTTTGACCGCTTCCTTGAGTCCGTCCAACCCAAAGCAAGAGAAGCCGGTATATAATGAACTGCATGAATGAACTAGTTCAGTATGTGTTAACAATGACGTTGATTTTAAAGGCCCACTTAATTTTCGATTGCCCAGATCACATGATATACAACGTATTCCATATTATACCATTTGGAAGAGGAACCAAAATATAAATATATTCTAGCGGAATATGCGGAACAGCAGCTGTGGCCTAGAAGTGTCCACCGACATGCAGAGATTCTCAGATTCACACAAAGTCTTACCCGTTATTGACCCAGAATGCATCATAATTCAGAACTTAGAGATATAGTACTGATCGGTCGTTGTTGAAACTTTTGATACATAAATGCACCTGCACACCCGTTTCACGTAATGTTACATAACATGGTCATTGTAGTGTTTAATGCAGAAATCACATGTGTTCATTATATTTTTCCCTTCTTTCAGTCACACTTTAATGTTAGGATCGATGTGTGACCGATGACTAACTTTAGAGTATTTTAACCATTGTA
Source organism: Siphonodentalium dalli (assembly GCA_032622095.1). Lineage (NCBI taxonomy): Eukaryota > Metazoa > Mollusca > Scaphopoda > Gadilida > Siphonodentaliidae > Siphonodentalium > Siphonodentalium dalli. Next base: position 86,042,366 of record CP136064.1, on the reverse strand, counting down.
GTCCAGGAGATCGGGAGGTAGTGTTGCTCATATTGACGGACAAGCTGCGACCATGTTATTGTTAATGTTTTAGGTATGGTAATGAAGAAAAATCATGATAGCAAGAACAAATTTGTAGCCTTCTTTGTTTTTTGGGCATTTTTCGACATTTTAAGCCCAAAATTTTCATTTTTGTTTTCAATGTGTAAAGATATCATTTTAGTATGATTTTGGTGATTAAGTTGAATAGAAATTGTGTTAATAATGTTAAATAACTAATTGTGCTAAAAAAATGAATAATTTCAATGGGTTTTTTTCAATTTTTTACCATTTATTTAACTTTTTTACGCAAAATCGTCCAAATTGCAACCATTTCATCTTAGTATGATTTTAAGGTTAAATTCACCATAATTATTTTAATATTGTTAAATAATTTACAACTTGGCTTCTACAATGTTTTTAAATGGATTTAAGAAGGTTTCTACTTGTTTTCTAAGTTGTGGGGGGGGGTCTAATTCAAATCGAATTAAACATTGCACTGTTCAAAATTAGATAAATTCCTTAAGGCGTATGGTAGATATACGTAACTAGTTTTCAAAACGTATACACATGCATTTCTATCCTGTGCGTTATGCACGCGAGTCGGATTTTACAAATTAAATTATGATGAAAAACCCTGAATTTTGGGTGTGGTCACATTTGTGGTCATAATATTCCGATTAGAGAGTGGATGGACATGGTGCATGCGACACTGTGCAGTATATATGTATATAACAAGCATGCCATGAGACATTAGTATCTTTCTACTAAACTGTGCTTCCAGAGTTATCAGGAATCGAGTATCGGTGTTATTTCTTACCCCCAAACAATGGTCAGTTTTAAAACGGGGTATGTGGGTCAAAGGACCACTGGGAGATAATAGGATGTCCAATGACTCCTATATTTCTATTGTATCACAGTAAAGCATTTATGTAAAATTGGCGCGGTATACACGATCAAAGTTCGATTATCTTTACAATTATATGTTACAGGCAACTAATTATATAGAGTTACGCTTCTTGAAACTCGAGTCAGCATAACAAAATAATCTGGCTGCTGATTGGTTGATTGTCATTGAGGGAAATATCCCTAATCGGGAGCAGAAAATCGTAGACTACGTAAATATGGTGATCGTGTATGTTTGGATGTCCAGGAAGAGTCTGGTGGTGTCCAGAAGTTACGGAAGGGGTCTGGATATGTTTATGCTGCTGATTTTTTGTGCAGTAAATTGGGTAGTTGTGGAAATGCAAGATTATCGTTTGAAGAAAATACCGAAAAGGTTGCGTTTGTTGTAACACACTTGTGCAGCGGATGACGTTCTAAGGGAAAATTGACCACTTGAAGTTCAAATAGGCTTAACCCATAGCCGGCGGGACTTTTAGTTAACACTGTCGCCTATGGAAAATAATTAGGTGTTTGTAACCTATAGATACGAAGCTTCGGTACATTAATTATTATTCATATATTACTATATTTAAATCATATATATGCACACAGTCGGCGTCGAAACAAAAACATGAATGTACCGATTATTCGTGACATTCAAGTTAAATGTTCAATAATAGAAAATTATACTGTGACTGGTTCATTCAACGTGAAGTTAATCAAGGTGTATCTTTATTAATAACAGTATACAGTACTATCAAAATCAGAAGAAACATGTGGCCCTGGGTACTTATCTCCCAGCGCAGTGGCTAAAAAAAAATTGACAATGCATTCTTAAACCCAAACCTGTGGCGGTTTTTCATCCAATGCACCGAAGCTTCGTGTCATGTACCGAAGCTTCGTGACGTGTCAGAACTCCAGGAATATACCACCATAGGACATCATATGGCACCGGTAACAAACGTTGAATGGTCACCAGAAACCCGGATATTAATAATTTCAGATCATAATTAGCATCGCATTATATATTAACCCATCGAGGAATATGTCATAATGACGCACTATGTTACACCTACTATATAACTGCTCCCTCTCTGACACAGGGCTACATATAAGAAGTTAATTGATGTCTACTTAATGAGAGTATACAGTTACTCAAAATCTGGCGAAAAATGTGACCTCGCATCGTTAACCCCAAATCTGTGGCGATTTTTCATCCAATTTACCGAAGCTTCGTGACACGTACCGTCAAATGGCATCAAACGTCGAATGGTCACCATAAACTTCGATATCAGTCATTGCAGATCGTAACAATCATGGAATTATATATTAACCCATGGTGTAATTATGTCAAAATGACACACTATATTACATCCACCCTATATAACTGCTTCCTCCCTGACACAGTGCTACATACAAGAAGAGAGCATATAGTTCTGGCGAAAAATGTGACCTTGCATCATTAACCCCAAATCTGTGGCGGTTTTTCATCCTATGTACCGAAGCTTCGTGACATGTACCGAAGCTTGGTGACGTGTCAGAACTTCTAAAATATACCCCATCGGAACATCAAATGGTATCAAACGTTGAATGGTCACCAGAATCTCGATATTAGTCATTTCAGACCATAATTAGCATAGCATTATATATTAACCCATCGAGAAATATGTCAAAATGACACACTATATTACACCCACCCTATATAACTGCGTCCTCCCTGACACAGGCTGCATATAAAAAGTTTATCCATGTCTACTTAATGAGAGTATACAGTTCTGTCAAAATCGGGCGAACAATTTGGTCTATAAATCCCGTAGTGTGACACATTTAATATTTACCAAAACAATAAACACCTTTCAACCCAAAGATAGTTACATTTTAATTGAAAAATGGTCCAAACATGATAAGTAAATTTTTGCCGATATTTAAGTCAATATTTTTGGTGATTTCAGTGGTGACAATAGTAACAATTAACCATGGTACATCAGACATGTTAGTATTCAATGTATAGAATGCAGAATAGCCAATTTTTGTAATCGATTGCAGGACACGCTGGGGCAATATTTACTATTTTCCATATTTTGGCAGCCATTTTGAGCCAAAGTAAGAATGTTGGTTCCAGTGAGTTGGAATATTCATAGGTATAATCATATGCATCACTTACTTTACAAAGTTCTGTTCATTTCTTGTTAAAATATGACTATAATCCCAATTGTGATTTTTTTGTGAAATTTTATACCGCGTTCTGTAAATACGAATTTTTGAGGGAACGGAAGGGGCTAGGACCGCAAAAAGTGCATATTTAATTGCCCCAATGATCAGTTAATATACAAAATAAAGTCGCATTACTCAACCAGTTCCAAACAGCATGAATCGATCTAGAAGATATTTGTAAAAAAAGTCATATTTTCAACTTTCGACGGCCATTTTGGTGGCCATCTTGGATGGTGAGTTTCAATTTTGCCCCCAAAAAAGTGATATTATGTCTTAGCTTCACGAAAATATATACATTTGTATACATTTTACAAGATTTTCACCACTATAATATGCATAAAACTGACTTAGGGTCTGGTCTGAAAAACGGCGGCCATGATGGACGCCATTTTGTCTGGAGTCTATACGACCACTTGTTTTTCTTGTTAACATAGCTTAAAAGTTGAAGGACACAATAAGGAACAAAATGAGTGGGGAGAAGTTAAGTCCCAGGGGGTGCAAGGGTACCCATATTAGCTCCCGGACTACTAGTAGTACTATGACGTCGCCGGAAAATTCTTTCATTTTCGGTCGTCGGGTAGGTCAATAAAACACGTTTTTCGCCAATTAAGCTACAAATTCACCACTGCTATCATGGATTTTCGTAATCTACATATATTTTACTACAAAATTAGACCGGATAGCACTTGTCCGTCAAAATGAGCAACATTTGTTATTTCTTGGGGTCGATCTCCTGGACTATTGTGATTCAATAATTTTGTTGGTGGTATCTGAAGAAAATACTTTAAATTGAAGCAGACTACAATTATATCCGTCGCTATAGTTTAATATATCAAGGACTGAGAATGGTATGCAATATGGGCTAAGGTATACCAACAGGAGCTTATGATACAAAGATCTGAGTGGATGTAGTGGACAGCTTTCACGCGGAATGTTCTTGCATTGGTGCAGATTCGAAACGGGTGCTTTGGGTACAACCCACACTGCCCCAGCAAAACCTACATTTAATATATTTCCGGGTATAGGGTTGTCCCCAGCAGAATAGTATCGACGCCAATCCGATGTGTCTCTATACACTGATGAAAACTATCACTGCACTTAATCTGCTTTAACAACATATCATTATATTAGCATATCTGCTTATTCTTCGAAATCGTCAATTTTGCAGCCAACATTTGCGTTTACGCAAATAATCCATAGAACATCACCATTTCAAGGAGGAAATAAAACAAAACAAAAACAAGCGCAGCAGAAATGAAAAGGAAAACAGGAGACAATCCATACTTAAACGTTATTGAATTAATTTGGTGCTATGTCACAGCCTATATGTTATCCATTAGTTGGATAATGTCTATACACCCCTCTGCGTGGTATTCTTCGTCGATTTGATGAGCATACGCTCACCATGGTCGCATTTTCATCTCTACCCTTTTGAGTGAGTAATTATGTCCGCGCCAGGCTCTCCAGTTGACACCGTTTGCATATGAGGTGTGAGTGCCATTAAGATATAGTCCATTCAAGTTTGACTCATGACAGGCCGCGTACCACCATGCTCCTTTGTATGTACTCGCGCATCGATGTACATCACCAGAGTCCTTTGTGACGAAACGATATCCATTATGTCGACCAAATGAGTCACCTATATAAGATAAACAAATATTGCCATAATTTTCTGATATGAAATGTGACACCGTGAATATTACATTTTTTTTAACTGATAATGAACGACGAATAATTGGCAACGGCATAGCTATATAGCCGTGACCATGTTGAGAACAGGAATGCCCGACCCCAAATTTGTGATACACAATTTATATGTATAAAATGGAACGGAAAATCCATTTAAAAAAAATCATGAAACAGTTTAAATCGGTCAGTATCGTTGGTGCTATGTCAACCTATATGTGATAAATTTAGTTAGATATGTCTATGCACCTCTCTCGTATTCTTCATCGGTTTGGTGAGCATATGCTCACCATGGTCGCATTTTCATCTCGACCCTCTTGGATGAGTAATGATATCCGCTCCAGTTATATACCAGTTGATACCGTTTGCGCATGAGGTGTGGGTTCTATTACGAGACTGAGAGTCCATTCAAGTTTGAAATATGACACGAGTGGTACCACCATTCCGCCTTTGTACGTTTTTGCACATCTATTTGCATCACCACAGTGTATATTATATAGCGTATTTAACGGCCAATATTTACATTGCCCGTCTGTGTTACACTAAATCATGTTCGGTGATTGGTCAAATGGTAATTGGGTCACCCGTTTCATACCCCAATAACACAAACCGTGAAATTTGGTACAAACGATATTTGTGACAAAATATTTAAGAACCATCGAACCATTGGATATTATAACCTCATTTATACTTCACTTTTATGGCATGACAAATATTTAAAATTTCAATGTTTTCAGGTACCGTACCAAGAACTTCTGTGACATATATTTTTTTCAAAAGTGCTGTTCATATATCCGTGATATTATATCTCAAGATCACGAGAGGAGACTTAGTTATTTTTGATTCGTGAAATTTAATGACTATTTTCTTATAGAAAGGCAACTACCCATAAATAATTTTCGATATTTGAGAATTTTCATAGGGGCTTAGATGAGTTCTGGGTCATGGGTTCATAAAAAAAGTTACAGCTGACCACCATATCTATTAACAATATTACATCTCCGAGTTTCGTGATGACATAAAATTTACCCTAGCTCGATTCAGAACAAGCAACCACTCATTACCAATAGAAAAGGGTAGGTGGCATAGTACACCCCGTGATGATCGAATATGTACACTATGTAACAACGGCCAAATCGGTGACGAAATTCACTATATGTTTTACTGTCAATCATTATCAACAGAGCGAAAAATGCTGTTGCACAAGTCATATTGGAATTACCCAAGTCCAATGAAACTAAGAATCTTGTTCTCCACGAGAAAACCATCGATAGCTAGGAGACTCTGTAAATTTATCAAGATTATGGAGGGTCGACTAGTTACTTGATGAGGTCAGGAAGAGGCCGCATACTATGCCTCCCCACGGCTGCGCCTTGGGGTGGTATGGTGTGGGGGTACTCGTTGGTCTTATCCAGTGACTGGTTTACCCTGCCCCTGATAGATTACAGCCAGAACAATATATTTGTATTGAATTGATATATTCCTTATTCGCCCAACACTGCCTCTGATATTATGTATACATATGTAAACATGTTTTCTTTCAACCATTGATGTATGGTATAAGAAATAAATCTATCTATCTAACAATGTGGACTAATTCAAGTTGATTGCTTCACGCTTGAGTGGACCACAATGCATATCAACAATTGTTTTCATTGGGCTGGAATATTTGTGACTGCTTTATTCTGCATTATACTATATGGGGATATGATGCTATATTATGCAATTAAACATTTAACCGTAAATTTTAAAACAAATGAAGCCTCCTTTCTTAGAGCCAAGACAATAAGCTATTTGGTGATCTGAGTGTTGTGTGAAATTATTAATTATTCTAGCAATTTTCGGAAAGGGACAAAAAAGAAAATAATATTTTCAACCTCTAAACTAAACTGTATTAAAATCCACTGTTTCTCTTAATAATTATTGCTCAGATTCTATATACAATGAAGATGATAATATGTGAAATTCAAGATGTTTTGTCAGATAGTTCCAGAGAAATTCTTTTTTGAAAATCTCTTGCCATTTTTGGCTGGATTTGTGCAAAACGTGCGCCTCCCCCTTAAACGAACGACGAATATTTGGTAAAGACTTGCTATAACCGTGACACTTCTTCAGATATCTCCGTTATTTCGTTAAACACACTTCTCCAAATAGCTCCGTTATTTCGATAATAATGATATCAATCGCTATGTAATAGTGTATTTGGTTATTTCGCTGTATTTCCCATTTCTATATTTCGCTCTTTCCGGTCTCTTTCGCCATATCGCTGCATTCCCTATTCCGCTGTATTTCCTATTTCGCTTTTTCGTTGTCTATGTCTATATTTGCGAATGTCTGTCTGTCTATCTGTCTGTTTGTGTTTTATATAAATTCAGGGGGGACCATATATAAGGCACTAAAGGGGTCTTACAGGGGTAACCTTTTACGCGAAAGATAATTGTTCGGGTTAGAAATTTTAGAACATAATCACCTCCATGATACGAGGAATCTAATGGGGTGGTTTAAATATATCAAAAGTGGCGCCGTTCGGGAGAGGCACCAAAATGGATAAACATATTTTAGCACCGATTTCCACCAAATTTATACACATTCTTCTCCATGATATGATAAATATAATCACGTGATTTAAAGACGCCAAATTGGTGCCGTTTGTGTGAGAAAGAGGTGGCACGAAATGTGAAAAGAAATTGCTTATTCGCCGATTACTACCAAACTTATAATTTCTGTTAATACATTTACAGTTAGTTGGTAAATTATCTCTGTCATAGCATTGGCCAATTCAGTACCATTCACCGTTCCGCCAAATATGTATTTATTTCAAATTAACAGTTTTACGTCCCGCTTCAGCTCAACGTGAATTATTCCATACTCCTTATTTCCTCATATATACACCCATGTCCCATATATATGCTTTGGTGTATTTAATCTTATATACATGCACATATAAAGGTGCATATATATAGGTGGATGACCGTTACATATGTATACATATATGTGTCTCTGTGTGTGAAAGTACGTGTGTATATGTATACGTGGATGTATGTATATGTGTATGATATGCATATGCAAGTTGATGATCGTGCGTGTACTCGTGAATACAAGCATGCTTATATGCACTAAACTATGTTCGTATTTGTCTCTTTGTCAGTCAAATTATTAACGCCCATCGGGTGGAAACTGGTGGGCAAATTTTAGATCGATGTGTGTCTGTGGAGCTTTTATAAATAGATAATTGGTTTTTCCTTTTTCCGGTTGTGACAATTCGCAGTAGGTCCCTGTTTGCGGAATTCTATTTGCGGAAGTCCCCAAATTCGTGGAGGTCGCCTAAAATGGTCGAAATGTGTTGATACGTGTTTTAAACAAATAACGACACGATCATCATAATAGTGGTTTGTTCTATCAATCATATCACGATGATGATGATGATGATCATCATCATCATCATAATACGGAACAAGTCTTGCAACTTTTCGTCCCAATAACATTATTTGCAATGCTTGTTTACAAATATATGTATCGTCATTCGATATTTACTTGTTAATTAACGCCCATCGGGTGTATACTGGTCGACAAATTTTAAATAGCTGTGTGTCAGTGGACGTTTTGTAAATAGATAATGTTTTTTCCCGGTTGTGACTATTCGCAGTAGATCCCTATTTGCGGAGGTACTCGAATTGGCGGACGTCCCCTAAAATGGTCGAAATATGTTGATTTTAATTAGGGAACGGGTGCGAATATGTCAATTGATACGTATTGGAAACAAATAACGACACGATCATCATGATAGTGGTTTGTTCTATCAATCATATCATATCATCATCATCATCATAATACGGAACAAGTCTTGCGACTTTTCGTCCCAATAACATTATTTGCAATGCTTGTTTACAAATATATGTATCGTCATTCGCTATTTACTTGTTTACTTTAGTAAAAAGGGAAATAGTATTCAACCAACTGATAGCCTGTTGTGACAATTCGCAGTAGGTCCCTATTTGCGGATGTCTATTTGCGGATGTCCCCGAATTAGCGGAAGTTCCCTAAAATGGTCGAAATATGTTGATTTTAATGAGGGAACGAGTGCGTATATGTCAATTGATACGTATTTTAAACAAATAACGACACGATCATCATAATAGTGGTTTGTTCTATCAATCACATCATATTCACTGGATTGATAGTTGCAGTTTGTAACTATTATGACCGCATTAATTGCTTTCAATGTTTAGATATCAACAATGGCTGGACCACTGTTGAAGATTTTATGGCGGGAACACAATGACTCCGATTTCTGATCCGCATTTAGGTTACACTGGTGTAAATAATGTTCGGAGAGACCTCTAGCGGATGCGGGAGGAATATATAGGAGAGAATAAAATAGACACTGGGCCCTGATTGGTCAATATCCTTGTGTGCTTTTTGCATAAAAAAATCATCACACCTCTTCCCTATGGTTTCACACTGGTAAAATAGCCATTGGCACAGGAATTAACACTCTGTAGTGAAGTTTGAATTTTTTGTTGTGGTCTAAAATATGACAGTATTTTTTTATGCGGTTCTGACACTAGTTAGGAAAACACAAGATTTAAAGGTGAATTCCCTGCCTGTCGTACCTGATTTTTTTGTGCAAAAAGTTTCCCAAAGTGTCAATTTTTCAGATTTAAAGACAATTTTGGACCCAATGTTTATATTGCCAATAGTATACGCTAAAACGTTAGCACTGAGGCCTATGGAAAACATTTACACCTGTGTAACCTAAAGGGGAAAATGAGCTTTTTGACCTTTTTGATTCCTGGGAGTCACTTTAAAGTATTTTATTGCATTTTTAACAGCCTGGTCTTTCAGTCCAACGAATCTCTCGTGCATGGTGTAGCTATTCTTGCTGCTGATGTCTTCTTGCTCTTACATCAGCCAAAAATAGTATGATTTTTTCCAAAAAAATGCCAATTTTTCAATTTTTTTCAAGGTGGTAGTAGTCACATGATAATTCAAATGACCCATAACATGAGCATGTCAATGAGACACATATCACTTGTTCTAAGAAGCTAATCTGATAAGTATTTTGGATTTTATAGCCAGTGATATACAGATATATATCATGCCAGTTAGTCATTTCCACTGGTGGGTATGGTCATTTGAAGGCTAATAGCACTAAAACTTGGACACATATAAGAAAATGCTTCAGCACTTCAAAGAGAGCATATTTTTGTTCAACTAATTCAATATACACCCACATCCAGTTATCTCGGATCACCCTTGCAGACCTGAAAATATCATATTTTCGTCTTCCATGTGCTGATAAAGTCATGTGCTTCATGCTCAGCTGCTCAAATCTGGACTCAATGACCTCACATTACCAGAAGTTCTCTCATGGAAAGGATCTCGTACAGTCTTCCCTAGCTGAGCCAAGTTTGCAACACCAGACCCCAAAAATGTGTGAAAATGGGGCCTGAACATGACCTGTGGTGGAAATAAGGTTCGGAGAGACCTCTAGCGGATGCGGGAGGAATATATAGGAGAGAATAAAATAGACACTGGGCCCTGATTGGTCCATAGCCTTGTGTGCTTTTTGCATAAAAAAATCATCACACCTCTTCCCTATGGTTTCCCACTGGTAAAATAGCCATTGGCACAGGAATTAACCCTCTGTAGTGAAGTTTGAATTTTTTGTTGTGGTCTAAAATATGACAGTATTTTTTTATGCGGTTCTGACACTAGTTAGGAAAACACAAGATTTAAAGGTGAATTCCCTGACTGTCGTACCTGATTTTTTTGTGCAAAAAGTTTCCCAAAGTGTCAATTTTTCAGATTTAAAGAAAATTTTGGACCCAATGTTTATATTGCCAATAGTATACGCTAAAACGTTAGCACTGAGGCCTATGGAAAACATTTACACCTGTGTAACCTTTACAGACTTCTGCATGGTGTGGTGAACTAGAAAGCTGCAGTAATAAGCCGTAGTTTTTTTGTAATAATTTGAAGGATTAGTCGTTTTAACGGAATTCTGAGGAATTCATGTAACCAATATATTTTACATTTTTTTATAATTTATATTTATGCGTAATAATATAATCTTGAGGGTGTTACCATTTCTGATTATGGTTTACTTGTATAACCCTGTATATTGTATAGCCAAATCTCCTGCATGCATGATGTATTTATGTTCTCAATTTATTTGTAACGTTTATATATATGCTCTTCATTATATGGAGGAATAAAGATAAAGATATATATAATTCAACTTATATCCAGTATTAGCCATACTCGTCTGAACACCCCGTGACCTTTTTATACATAATACCTTCGACAAGCATACATGGTAACAGAACACCTGCTAAATGTTTGATAATCCGTGAATTATCCAATTATTTCACCCAAACCTTGGGTGTTTATTTCACACGACTTTCTGGGATAACCTGTGTGTCGACTGAGAACATGCGTGCCAATTGAGGAGAACACGCGAAGGATTTGTGTAAATGTTAGCCCAAACGACATTTCGAAGTAACGACTGCTTTGTTGTTTATTTCGAGGAATAATACCGCATCATATGAATTCAGCCCAAATATATTGACAGGTGTCAAGGGTCTAACTCTATACTGAGCAATAAAAACTAATATAATAAATACCGAGTATATTTAATTTTAACGCCAATGGATCGTTTATGTGCGTTTAAGAGTGTATTTATGCTTAAAGCAAAGTGAAATAACGATCTTAAAATGAATTGGCCGGTATATTTTATTAGTTATCAGGGTTACCAGGGTCGTAGTTGCATAAATTACAATATATTTTTATGCTAAGATAATTGCGTGGTAATTTGTTGGTTAATGGATTGATCGGTGATCATGTTAACACAAATCCCATATATGGAAAGTGACTTGCGCATGCGCAAAACAGATACAATGGTCTAATTTTCCAATGCCGATGACAATCGAAGCGGACGCGATGTGCATTTTAATTCTTTCATTACGACTGTTTTGGCGTCCTAATCTATTAAAATATTCTTCTATATCTTGGAAGGTGTTCTGGAAGGATTATTTCAATATGTGTATATCGGATTAACCTTCCAAAAAGATGAGTTTGACGCCTGTATTTCTTGGCATGAATATTAACGAGCGCTCGTCTGCAAGTAGGTCATCTGGATTCGGAATTGGCGTGTTTTTGTGAAAATGTCAAATTCAATTTCTTCCATCTAAAACATAATTACGCGCTGGACTCGGTCATTTTAGGAACATATATGTATCACACGCACATACACCAAGTCTCAGCCTAAAAGTTTGAAAAATGACAGTTTTATCGACATAAATCGATGTTAATGGTAAATTCAAATTTCCATGTTAAATTTTATCATTGAAAAAAATTCATTTCTTCCATCTAAAACATAATTGCGTGCTGTACTCTGTCATTTTACGAATATGTAGCTATCCCACCAACACACTCCAAGTCTCAGCTTAAAATTTTGAAAAATGACAGTTTTATCGACATAAATCAATTTTAATGCCAATAATGGCAAATGGAGTGTTAAATAAATTTTAGGCCAATTAGGGCCCTGCGAATGTTTTCTGACCTGTTCTATATTGGTCACTAGAGTTCATATTTGACCGGTTACACCTGATAATTATGCGACAGTATAGTCGCGTTACTTTATAGGTCAACATTGGTCATTATCACCTGACAAATTTATTTTGGTCTATCGTATCAACCCCTATTTTCTCCCGCGCGTAGCCTGACTACCGCTATTCTCAAAGTAATTGACCAGAAAAACGGGGTGATACCCCGGTCATGACCACGGTGATACCGGTAATAAACGGTAGCTGTATCGAGGCGGTCATGGCAGTGGAATTACGGTATTGGGCGATGATACCGCGGTCTTTTAGCGGGCACCGCATTAATTTTTTTGAATACCGCAGTGATTTTCATGGAACACTTTGAGGGGAGGTATTTACTCCCACATACGTTAACAAGCGGTATCAGTACCGCGGTATTGGAGGATACCGCGGTATAGTACCGCAGTATTAACGGGGTGACACCACGTTGCTGGTGGTCAATTACTTTAAGTATAGCGGTAAGTGTCAACATTGGTCATTATCGCTCCACTAATTTGTATCGTTTCATCGCTATGAATTCCATATCCAATTATCCACATATAACCAACCCAACCTCTAATCCCGGTCCAATTTATTTATTTCTTTCATCGGTATATTCACGTAACGTAATATTTTATCACGTGATATTTGTACTTATATGTATATGGTATTACTATAGTATACTGTATACGTATATCAATTGCTATTCCTATCTATATAATCCTGGTGCCATCTATAAAGATAGATAATTTCAGACTCCTCCCCCCCCCCATTTTACATCATTGCTGCTTTAGTACAGTCGCGATGCAACATCGCTCCACTAATTTATGTCAGTTCATCGGTACAAACCACTTTTTCTCCGAGTCCATATAACCAACCCAACATCTTATAGATGACTATTCTGGCACTATATAGAGATGACTAAGATTCTGACACCCCCCTATTTTATAGCCATGTTGCAACAGTAGAGTTCAGATGCATATTATGTCAACATCGGTCGTTATCGCTCTACAAATTTATATCGGTTCAACCCTTAGTTCCCTGTATCGCCCACCCCTCCCTCAGTTTATTTTTTCAGTTGTATTATAGTCTCATTACGTACACATTTTATCTTTTCTAACTTTTGCTTCAACGCGTTGAGTTCCGCTGCAGACAATATAAAACTGACAACATTTTGAAATGTAAGCAGGCTTCAAACTCATCTTATCCAAGAAAAACTCTGGTTACATAAGAAATTTGTGTATAAGGTGTACGCGCATTTGTCGCGTTAAAAACAAAAGGTCCCAAGTCAAGGTCCAAATCCCCAACACACTGATGTGAGGTTTAACTCCATCTACATACAGTAATGTCCAAAGTAATTGATCACTTAACCACAGCAAAATAATGGGTATTTTTTCATGATTTTAAATCCTGAAAAAATACCCATAATTCTGCTGTGGTTAAGTGGTCAATTACTTTGGGCATTACTGTAACCAATATAAGGATTTGAGGTGTAATAATAACTCAATCCTCATACAGTAATGTCCAAAGTAATCGACCACTTAACCACAGCATAATTATTGGTAATTTGTCAGGATTTTAAATGCTGAAAAAATACCCATAATTCTGCTGTGGTTAAGTTGTCAATTACTTTGGGCATTAATGTAACCAATATAAGGATTTGAGGTGTAATGATAACTCAATCCTCATACAGTAATGTACAAAGTAATTGACCACAGCTGAATAATGGGTAATTTGTCAGGATTTTAAATGCTGAAAAATTACCAATAATTCTGATGTGGTTAAGTGGTCAATTACTTTGGGCATTACTGTAACCAATATAAGGATGTGAGGTTTAATGAGAACTCCATCCACATAACAAATAAATATGTGTGAAAATTAAACCAAAAAAAATAAATTCCATGATGGCGTCCAATATGGACTGCCTAATTCTGCTCCAAAACATGTATATTGAATATATGGTTGTTTATCAATTGGGGGAAACTGATTATTTCAATGATATTTTCATTAACTGCATGGGATCCAAAACCCGACTTACGGGAGCTCGCTTCGTGCACGACTGTATCTTAAGCATATGTGCATATTTAATGAGCCAACAATTGGAATCCAAATAGAGAAGATTGGCACGTTGACCCTGCGCATAGACATCATTGATGATCTATATGGGAATCAAAATTGACATTTAATAGACAATTTCGATTAACCGCAATAACTTAAGGAATCTCTAATTATGATTAAGCCCAATGAGAATGCAATAAGACATTTCTTATTACCCTTAACCGCAATTACTTCCCATTGCACTTTAACACAATTAATATCTCTCCCCCCCCCAACAGCTTATCAATACCACTCAGGACAGTGGGTGTTTTTCCTCAATTAATTGAATTTCTTGTTAGTGACCATAAATTTATACCTTCGGTTTTGCCGAATAACCGAACAAATGTTGTCAACTGTTTCCACGTTTATTCTCACTTATACCGTTTTTATATCCGTTTTATCCTATTTGTTGTTGTGTATTGCATTACTTTGATAAAGTCTGCGCTTGTGTTATTCTCACAAAAGGTAATGCGTGTTTACATTTCACAATTCCGCCTTACAGTCTGCGAGTGCGACGGAAAAAATTTCCACATGTCCGAGCGCCATTGGCATTGATTCCTTAAATACGAGACTATTTAATCGAATGAGGTCAAATATTCGCATATAACTTGACTCATATGTTATTCTGCACAATTCTGGCCAGTGCCGACTTTCATTTCGCATTACTTTCGTTTTTATCGAAATATAACCGTTTTCTATGGAGATTCCCATGTAAATTTGTTCAACCAAAAAAATTCATAGTTTTGCCAATTTCAAGCTAGTTTAATACTTTATAGCATGGTCAGGGCATAATCTGGCCTATCGAGTGATGGTAGACGTTCCTTCAGTGTGCACAACAAATATTTGGTCCCAACGAAGCAGGCTAAAATCCTGAAATTTGTCAATTGACTTTGAGTGTGAAGAAAATATTCATTTAAACTTCCAAAATTGGTTGAAATATGCTCAACAACATTCAGTTGAATGGTGACATTATTTATAGTCACCGACTAACTTCCACGATGAATAAAATTTGTTTTTATTGATGACAATTATGTCGCGAGTCATAAAAATGTTAATTTTCTGAAGAAAAAAAATTCATTGTTTCGCCAATTTCAAGCTAGTATTGAGCATGGTCAGGGCATTACATATAATGATTAAGATTGCTAAAGAACTGAAATAATGAAATGGGAAACTTTTACTGACATCTGGTAAGGATTGAGGAGCAGATGCTAGAGGCCCCCACCCCACCCCCATGGAAGACGGAATACCACTTAACACAGAAGTTGGAATACGGAATACCATATGGAATACATAAAAATATATGAAAACTTCATTTTTTGGAAGGTCGGCGTACGAATACCGGTATTTTTGGAATACCGAATACCTCCTAACAGAGGGGCCGGAAATACGGCGTACCTCATAACAGGGCATGGAATACGGCATACGAAAAAGGGGGTGGGGGCCTCATGCTATGGAGCCTCCGAGCCTCCCAATATATTGTCTGCTCCACATCTCAATAGAATTCAACAACATTCAGTTGAATGGTGACATTATTTATAGTCACCGACTAACTTCCACGATGAATCAAATTTGTTTTTATTGGTGACAATTTATGTCGCGAATCATAAAAATGTAAATTTTCTGAAGAAAAAAAATTCATTGGTTTGCGAATTTCAAGCTAGTTTATAGCGAACATGGGAACCAAGGTACAATTTATGCCATTTAGGCACACTTCAGAGTGAAATCTGGGCTTATATTTCGGCGAGAATCCAAATCTAGATTCTCGCAAATTACCCTGGATTCTCATGAAAAAGTATATATGGATTCTCGCAAAATCAGATGAAATATATGCCCTAGTGGAAATATAGCAAATCGTTTAATGCTTTAGAATTTTTTTTTTCGGAGATTTATATATATGTTTAAAGACATATTATGGAATTTTTCGGGAGCGAGAAATTGATAAGTTAGTGCTCAGGCACTTTTCCAACGTGGGGAATGTTATCATTCTACTAACATCACTGAAAATTTCCAAAAAGATCTACCACACCACTTCATATAGAACATCGTCTGAACTACTCCAAATTGTAAATATTTACATCTCGATTCGGGGCGCAACTATCGGCTGTAATTAAACAAAAATCATTTTGCCATCGAGAGTCATTGCATTTAACTAATATATAAGAATGACGTTGTGTAACATCCATTTGGATTAATATTCGTAACAAATAACTACTTTGAGAAAGATTATTCTTAATTTCTATTTATTTGATCACTCTGCCCGGTGTCTGCCGGAGTGTTTCACATCACTTTAATCAAGGAAGACTGTTAAGAAAAACTGCATTTCAAGACCACCAAACAACTTTCCTTTTTAGGGACACCACATCTTCCAAATATGTACTTCTTCCATTTTGCTATCAAAGACCGAAAAATGTCGTTAAACTAGAGATCCAAATACCCCCTAAGGGCCCCTCTATCTTGAGATATTAAAGACCGAAAAATGTCGTTAAACTATAAAGACCGAAAAATGTCGTTAAACTAGAGATCCAAATACCCCCTATATCTTGAGATATTATAAAGACCGAAAAATGTCATTAAACTATTAATTGTTGTTGCTGTTGTTTATTAGGGTTTATCGTCATTCTAGCCGCTAGGCCACACACGACGTTGTCAATTTTACGGGTGGAGGAAAGACCACGCAGAGGCTCATAGAGGTTTATATAGATAAATGCGCGCAAAACTGAATAATATACGGGCATGGCTTTATAGTAACAACACATCGCGATACATATAATAATAGTAATAATAACACGATAACGATCGACATTTAATTACGAGAAAGGCGATGTTTCGGCGAAGTTTTGCATTCGCAGTGTGATAACGCGACAATCGTCAAAGGCCGCGATCGACTACATGCAAACTTAAAATACCGCCGTCGCGTATCTATGCGTTGTCAATGAGTTACCACGTGATCGATCACGTGCTATGCTTCTGTTTACATGTGACAATCACGTGATCGGGCTGATGATCACGTGACTTCGTCTACAACAAAATCTTCGGCTAACTTCGGATTTTGAATCGGAAGTTACTTCGGATTTTTGAATCGTTATAAAAATAACGATTGGCGGCCGAATATTAGATTATATGCGCCCAATGGACATTTTATATATATAGTATCGGTATATTGAAAGAAAATAATATTGTTTTTTTCAGGACCGTATTCCTTTAAGGATAGTGATCGTATATTTGAACCAAAATGTATGCGTTTTAATATTGATCTGTTTACGGTGTTTGGAACAAATATTTTCGACAACTAAACCCTCTCGTCCCTTTAATATAATTAATATAACATCCCTCATCCAATAATCTCCAAATTGCATATCTAATTTCAATCCTAGTTACACATCACACCGCCCCTCATCATTTGCCAATTGTACACCCTTTTTTGCTGCTTCTGTTGCAACTGCTCAATTTCTTTAAAAATTATTGAAAAAATGGTCCTCCGGCCTGCGACATTTACCTCCGATTTAGTTTTTTCGATCATCGGTCCACACCAAAATTGAGCACACGTCCCTATATAATATACCTATTTAAACCGAGTATACACGGTGGTGTAATAGAAGAACCATTAATTTAACCGTAACCGTAGCATATTTCCACGTATACGTGTACGTTTTCACGACAAATCCCCGCTGATCTGTTATTAATGAACCAAACAATTAACATGTCAACACACTCTGGCCCGCCAATGCTACAGTGTATAAACGTAACGGGGCAAATATGCATATTATATTGACAGCTAACGAGAACATTCATCACCAATAATCTGCTCACCCCTTTCAGTCGATACGATAGAAACTAAACGATTTGTTACTTCTAATTACCCGTACTTAATTACACCACTTGCGTGTTAATAAAGTACGACACACCCCCCCCCCCCCCCCCCCCCAATCACAACTAAAGGTGAAACATGGGATTTAGAACATTAATATTCACTCTTACACAGTTCCACATTCAAGGTGTGTCTTGTGTAATCGTATGTCAGTTGTAACGTTGTGAAACCGCAACCGAACTGAATTATTCTATTGCTAAATAGTTCATGGGTGACCTGATGCATGCATCTTAGTTTTCTTGTACAAACTCACCAGCCGTCCCACTGTAACCTTCCGCCGTCAGACGATAGTAGGTCGATACGTCGCCCAGGCCAAATAATCTATACTCGGCATATTTGGATACACCGTCAAAATCCTCCAGTTCTATTCTGAGCTCGAATCTCCTCCCGTTGATAATACTATGGATTATCTCGTTACCTGTTAGGGAAAAAATATTCATAACCAACGTACAATTTGGACTCCACCCCCACCACCGAGAAATATAATTATATGACCGATACACCAGAAAAGTCATACATTGTACAAGCGCTGTCGGAAAGAGACAGAAGTTCACAGTAGTTACCAATGCCAACCAGATTCTCAGAGTCATTTGGAGAACTGTTACCGAGCTAATTTCGAAATATATGTACGGGTTTGCAATTAAAATTCTTTAATGTCATTTATCAATAACATGGTATTTGAGATACATATGCTTTTCAAAACAATGGTCAGACCGACGATGAAATATTGTCTTCCTGTGTGGAGGAAACGTCTTCTGAAACAATTAAAGTTATGGAATGAACGTGTTCAACGGTGAGATACCCGTCTCATTCCGTGTCGGAAACAAAATACCCTTACCAAGAAAGACTGATCATTTTGGAATTGGTGTATAGCCTAAATACTGTCATGATAATGTGGGGTGTATAGCCTAAATAGCCTAACTATTTTTTTTTTAATGAAGGGGTATTAAACATCGACAATGACGTCTTCTTCGAATGGGCCTCGTAACCTGGAGGTTATAAGCCAGGCAGATCCGGGGATAGGCACATTGACCACTCACAATTAACCTTGAAAAATTGAAAAAATTATGAGAATGCTTGCAAAAGGTTTTACCCATTGGTTTTAGAAAAAAAAATGCTTCTATTCCTCACCTGTCACAAAAGAAATGGGAAGACAGGCTCACCAGAAACCTTTCACCAGATGGTTGAAATTTACAAACTCTAAGTTGTTCAAATGCAAAATGTCTGAAACAGAAGCTTGCTCTCTGTGCCACACAGAAAGAGAGACAGTTTTACAAATTGTAACTTGGATCACAAACTGTCAAGTGGCTTTAAATTTAAAGAGGTAGGTTGTCTCAATGGGAATAATGATACTCCCTACGGCAGGTTACTTGGTACTAAATATATATATATATATGCCAATTTAAAAACAATTGACAGAAAATTTTAGGAATAAAATCCCAGACAAAATTATGCATTTTGAGAAAAATGTCTAAGTTGAAAATGGGGGATAACACACAAAGTCCGACGGACCTCATAATCACTGGTGCACAGGATCCCATGGTACTAAATATCTGTGTCAAATTAAAAACAAATTGACCAAAACATGTAGGAATAAAAGCTCGGACAAAATTATGCATCTTGAGAAAATCTTCTAAGTGGAAAATGGGGAGAAATCCACTAAAAAGTCGGACAGACATCATAATCACAGGTGCACACACACACGGACGGTCAAGCTGATTCCAGCATACCCCCTCCACATCACAACTTGTTGCGGGGGTATACAAATTGATTTGGTACAAATAAAACGGACCCAATATGACTTTAAGTACTAGTAATATGCTTATATAGAAAGTTAATTATAAACATGGTTTCCAGGAAAGCCGCCATATATACTGAGTAAAATGTTTGTCGAAATGATTATGGTCAATAACTAGGAGTATATACTGATTACCACAAACACACATTAACTGCAATGGTGTCTAAGATATATATGGTGTAAAGTAAATTTTTTGCAGTATTAGCATACCTTTCTGCAAATGTTTACACCCGCATGTGCGAATGGAGTCAAGTCACTACGATTATTGTAAATTATGACGATTATACAATTATTAAGAAATACCAAACAGAAGACGACGGTAATGAATCACTTACCAAGCCAAAATTCTCTTCGAACATCACCAAATCCAAACTTATAATCCGCCCAGCCTCTAAAGAAGTCCTCGGAACCATCCATTCTTCGCTGGAATACCTACATGTATATACGAATATGGACATTGTGTCAAAATGAATAACACTCTTTGTACTGGAAAGGGGAAAATGTCTCTATTCCGAGGGTTCGCTATTCCGAAGGTTCACTATTCCGAAGGTTCACTACTCCGAAGGTTCGCTATTCCGAAGGTTCTCTATTCCAAAGGTTCGCTATTCCGAAGATTTTTTTTTTAAAGGTTAATTCTATATTCAAGTATTGAGGGGGTTCTTTATCACGAAGACTCTTTTTTATGAAGGAAATAACTTAAAACATTGAAACAATAAATGTTATTTTTTATTTTTTCGCGGGTTTCCTTGAGATTTAATGTCATTACTTTATTTTCCAATACATATTCACGTCAGGCATGCAGCCGACACAATTGCTCTTTCCATGCGATTTAATGTCATCGCGTATGGCGTTATATCTCAATAATCTTACAGGCAACAATACGCCAGCTAAAGGCGGGATTAAAACAGCGGGACTATAACTCTTAATGAATACTGCGAAGCAGAATGTCGTTGAATAGACGGGTATGAGTTGAACCTAACTGCAATTGTGAATTTGTATTGAATTGTAAGGCCCACTTAATTTTCGAGTCATCGGCTATTTTTCATAGTGCCTTGATATCAGGTTTTAAACACAATCTGTGCCACTGGAAAGTACAATTAAAAAAAAAATGTCGTTTCGTTATTCAAAATGTGGGAATCAGTGTTGTTTCAAGTGCGCACGGAGCTCTTATACAATTTTCAGCTTTTAAATCAAATTTTGATACATTTAATAAAGTACCAGGGAACTAGATAAACTATTGAGTTCATACAGACTCGAAATGTCACGATTATATACGACCAAATATATTGAAACCGCAATAACCATATATTAGCAAGGGGGTATACGTGCAGCGGTTGATAAAGTCCATTTCCGAAGGTGGGATTTTCGGCTAAAACACTCATGTGTCGATTTGCGGCATAAAAAGCCACAAAGTCCAAGTACTATATATATGCAGAACAAACATTTTTTTGATACAATACGGACCAAAGTATGTCGATATATTAAAGCGTAGGTGTGACCAAAGAAACTCACGAATCCCTGTCGCTGTTGGAATAATTTAAGCTGCCTCATGGATATTCACCACTCGCATGTGACAGGGATTGGTGAGTCTCTTTTGGTCATAACTGCGCGAAATATCGACATACTTTGGTCAGTACTATATAAAAATAGTTTTTCTGCATCATACTTAAACTTTGTTGTGCATTCTTTTTATGCAGCTTTTGGACATCGAAAACACACATATATATTTGAGTGCATTTCAACACGAATATATCTGGGAATGTCATTTATTGGTATAGGTTTTGACACGTGCCGTGGTAAATTTCGACCGTAATTGCGCGACTGATCGTACGATAATCCACTAGAATTTCAGGTGAAGAATTTAGGGGTGTTTTAGCCGAAAATCCCGCCTCCAGAAACGGACTTTATCAACAGCTACCAATGCACGTCTTTCCCTCTTGGTTAGTCATTGATATGCCTTTCTGTGGAAACAATAGTCTCGCCGTTATTTCATTGGATTCCATGGTGTATATTTCTCGGAATAAAACCGGATAAGACTGAACTTGAGTAATTCATAATGACATATATGATGATGATTTATTCCACTTACCAACCATCCGCCACGCTCGGTCCTTTGGTCACAGAAAACCCGGAATCCCCGTTTCGTGTCGGGCGAGTAAACCTTATAAACACCATTCCTCCTGCATCCAGAATTTAGTACATCGAAACAGTCAGACGGCAACTGACCTACAAATATGAGCCATCATGTGAAACCAAAACTACCGGTCTTTTTATGTCAAGGATTATGTATTGTTGCGCTAAGCATCTAGAGCTGAACTCTTTATAGATTATCGAATGGAAGCTAGCCGTACCTCATAGAAATATAATATATGGTACATAATTGTCCGTATTTCTAGAAATATTCATTTCTTTATAGTTTTTGTTGTTTGTTCTACATCAGTTTGGTCGCTGAATCGTTAAAATAACATAACCACTTAACCATGGATGATGTGGATGATTGTCGCTTCGAAAAAATATAGTCGATCCGGGTGACCTTGCACAGAATATAAAGGATTTGGACAACGCTCCATGGGAAACAATTGTTTGAAATTAAAACCCAGTCCATTTGTTCTATATACGACTGTAGATAGATAGATAGATAGATTTATTGGCAAAAGTGCATTAAATATACAAGAATACAGGAAATACAAAAATAAACATAAATAGGATTGAATCGTCAAGTGCATAAGATCAGTTACTTGCCCAGTTGAGGGTCAGCAAGATATGGATATATGACGATCCACATCATGCTGACTCCCAAATGGGGTGCACTCAGCCTGGGGTTGGCATAAACTTCCTGCCAACCCCATCATAATTTGTATTGTGTCAACTCCGGTTATGTCAACGTTTAAATGTAATAGTTAGTATATATCAGACATATGTATATGCATATGCTCTTCTTTGACGGACCCGAGGGAGTGCATGTGGCATGTGGTCTAGCGGGTTTCTTAAATACAGACATTTATGTACATGTAAACCAAGGTTGCCCTCATTTTCAAAGAAACCCGCCATGCCAGTTGGATGAGATCCAGTTAGAACACTAGAACATGATATTGTCGAATGTGATGGAAGGCGTGGAGTCGTTGCACGGTGCATACTGGTTTGAAGCGTCACACATGTACTAAATAGCAAATCGCGATCAACAAATCTAGAACGAACTATACATGCTTGATATTAAGAGTTATGGTGCCATCGTTAACGTACGCATTCTGGGCAGTATGGGTTATTACAAGTCACTGACGTGGGATATGAATCGATGAATTTACTGATCATTTTTTTTTTAAATTGCATCGTGTCGGTTCCGATCGAAGTTCTTTGGATAGGTTATTCCAAACGGCGGGGAATATAAATGTCGGGAATGAATCAAGGAACTTTATCCGCGATTTCGAGAATTTAAAGAGACCCTTCTGTCGGGTATTAGCTTTATTTATTTCAAAAAATGAATTAAAAGAATCTGGAAGATCACCGTTCCGCCACTCTTGCATAAACAGTGCAACATTGAATTCGTATAGATCTTGAACTTTTATTTTTGCTAAATAAGGGATCAGTGTGTGAGTTATAGCGCTTATTGTTTATAATTCTAATGGTCTTCTTCTGAAGCAGAAACAGTCTATGAACATGTTTGCTGTGACCCCATACTTCAATGCCATGCAGTAAACGACTTTGAACAATAGAGTAGTATAGAGTTCTAAGAGTTTGATATGGAAGTAGTTTCTTTACCTTATTCAGTGCGTAATTTGCATAGGCTATTTTGGAGCAGACTTTAGAGATATGAGCAGCATAACTGAGATTTTCATCAATAAATATGCCTAAAAATCGTATGCTTTTTTCGCTTGAATCTTCACTTGAATATACACAGCAAGTCGACATTCTGAAGTTACAATATTCATGTCTTCACAAATATGAATGTTGTACAGCCATGCAGCGCCCACTGAGACAACTGGCAGAAACTAGGTGCATATCTGAAGGACCTACATGCATGCAAACGCCTCCCATCATTTTCACAGAGCTTATGTACATTTATCTAGCGAAATTCATTTTCTTGTCGATAGTTGCGTGCATATCATTAGCATACTAGGGGGGGGGGTATGTTTCGTCAACAACGATATTACAGTACAGTAGCGTTACTGTTCTTTCACTAGAATACAGCGTGATCAATGCGTTGCTAAGAGTACACAAATTATATGCATACGTGTCTAAAATCCACAAGTAGATAATTGCAACAACAGTATATAATACGTATATAAATATAGTATATGTTACAAAAACTGTACTATTCGTTTATTCTACACATGTCGATGTTTAGTTTTGAGCAGAATTATTTATTTATGGACAAATAACATGCACCATTCAATCTTCTATCTCTGCCAAGGGACGTGATGTGTTTGGATATTTGATTGCGCGTAATGAGTATCGAATGTCTAAATTATAATGGAGATACGGAGTTCATATTTGTACCTGTAAGTTGACATCTTCTCGAGCGATTGCGTTCGGTGGCTGAGTAATCGAAGTCACCCATTTCGTCTCCATCGACATTAACGCATCCACATACCGACAGTACAATGGCAAATGTGGCAAAAGAAATCCAATTCTTGCTGGAAGTGAAATGAAAATGACTTTTCACCACAACATGGACGAGTACAAGAAAACACGTACTGTACACAACATTTTGTATAGTGACATTTTTATTATCCATCTGTATGTTTATCTAAAATGACGCACCCGGAGTCCCGATAACTGTTATAAAACTTTCGGGAGTTCAATATTACTTTTCCCCGGATTATCATGTGAAGCATTTTGCCCAATCACGAATAGTGTTTGTTAAGGGGTGGATAATAAAGTATTATATCTGATAAATTTGATTCACAACGAGTGGTAGACGAGTTGTGAATCAAATTTATCAAACGAGTTTCATAAAATTCTATATCACAACATATCGAGTTGAAGATCTTGTATATCACATGAAAAAACTAGAGCTTTAAGCTTTTTTAACAAATCAAAATCCTTAACAGAAGCTGCAAAATGCACGTCTACAGCGTTGACTGGGACGCTTCGCAACCGTATACGACAGTATTGCGCGCTCTGGTCCCCAGTTTGCCTCTTTCTGTTTGTGTCCATTTTCGTTAGTACAACGAAGTTGGACAAGGATTTCATTTTAACGAACAAATCATTTTGCATTGTCTGGTGTTGGTGTCATGAATAGTATAAATATAAATAGTATTACTCATCCTGAATCAATATAAAGTCGCGCGGTCATTTTGTTGGCGCGATACCAAGTAATAACTAGTGAGAGATAAGGAAATATAAAATGGCTTTTTAAATAACATAATATGGGTTTCATGCGATATCATAATATATGAGATAACTATGTCATCGTCATCAATATATATGCAAACAAAACAAAGCAGGGTCTGAGATGGTATTATTCACTATAGGCTACGAGTCGCTTTAATTCATATGAACATTTATATCTGAATTGCTTCAACGCTTCGAAAGGTTTAAACTAAGATCTGTATAATAGTTGCATGCAAATATATGTACACTACTGCTACATATATGCTTGCCAGCCAAATATATATACTTCTGGAACTCAAGGGATTGGAAGAAAGACAGCACAAACCCAAGGCTATGTATCGAAGGATGCCGATATATTTTGCCGCCCGATGGATAAAATAAATGAGCGGGATCAGTCCGTCCATCCGTTTGTTTTCCGCGGATGATAACTGGAAAGCTATTTGACATAATTTTATGAAATTTGCTTTGTAGTCCCAGTCAAGTTCGAATTTGGGTCCGGTCGGACCAGTTCTGACGGAGTTATGGCATAATGCAACTTTTCGGCATAGAATTTGCTCTTTATTTTGTTGTTCGAATGATAACACAAGTTGTGATTGTGCATTATCTTTCAAATTTAGTATGCTGATTAGGCACGTGAAACTACAGGCCAAGTTTAAATTTAGGTCCGGTGCGACCATTTCCAACGGTGTTATGCTTCTTTTCGACATAGAATTTGCTGATTAGTTTGTTGTACGGATGATATCAAAATATTTGGTGGTATCTGAGACACAACCTGTGCGAGGCACCGTCCTGTGAGTTGTGTTATGGCCGACTGAGCACAAATTGAATGGAAGCTTTTCAAAAGTTGCAAAATACTGACGCAGAGTGGGCAGTCACTCCATTGTTCCATTCTTCACACAAGTTGTTAATGACTGTAAATGTGGTCCAAAAGTGATATTGAGTCCACGGTAGCATGTGTGTCATCATCGGGACACAATATGTCCGCTGCATGTCCAGGCCATTCAGTCTAACCACATTCCTTTGGATTGACACATTTCAAAAGTTTCATGCCACGAGCAACACAGAGTTATTGAAATCAGTCTCTTTGAAGCTATTTTTCAGTAAACCACATTTCCCACCATGTATACAATTGAGGTACCAACAGATAAGGATGTTCCAATCCCGTGCGAGAAGTGGGGGACCAAGGCACAGCGAAATGACTATGACCACTCTACCTGTGTTTTTGCAACTTTTGAAAAGTGCCGCTCTTCCATTCAATTCGTGCTCACTCTGTCATAGCTCACTTCACAGCACAGTGTTCAGCACACTTGATGTTTCTGGTACCACAAATAATTTGGGAAAAGTTTCATCAATATCCATCCAATATCTCGTAAAATATTACCGAATATATTAGGGGGGACTTTCTTTTTTTCAGGTGTTTATATGTTGTTAATATTTAATTGTTTTCATATACATGTATATAATGTGGATAAATCACTTATGAATACAAGTCAAGTACGAATATGTTTGGTTTGATAAAAATTGTCAGAATTTTGTCCCGGCTAAAAAGGCCACCTTTTTTCGAGGGACGTGTGATCAATATTAAGCGGGCTTTTATATACTATTATTTTGTTAAATCTGTATTATATGCATTCTGACAAATGTACTAGCTACATATATATATCGGATCGATACATGGCCATTTCGATAAGAAATGAGCATTTGTGTGTTCATGCACTTTGAAGCAATGAGTACTCATTCTGAGTCACTGCCTTCCTAAATCAGATATATCTATATATTTACACACTAAGTGTTATTATCACTAAATCCAGCATCCTGATTGGTCGGCGCCCACGTGGCTAGTTGCAGTTATTTCT
The DNA here is from genome assembly GCA_032622095.1 of Siphonodentalium dalli. NCBI lineage: Eukaryota > Metazoa > Mollusca > Scaphopoda > Gadilida > Siphonodentaliidae > Siphonodentalium > Siphonodentalium dalli. The sequence goes on along the minus strand of CP136064.1, from coordinate 86,015,027 downwards.
CGGTGAATGCTCAACAGTGTATAACTGCAAGCTCATAACAACATCGATACGTCATTTGGGTTTGGAAAGACGAACGCGTAATGTTTTGGGCGCATTTGGATTCGCGCAGGATTGACTTAATAAATCATCGGGTTTCAATTGTTCCTGTTAACTTTTGCCAAGGGTGCTATGGGATATTTTGGGCTGGTTTTGTCACGATACACTTTTCGATTTAAATACATTTACAAAAGTGGCTTTTTCGCTAAATGTATATAAATATAAGGATTAACTGTCATGTGGACTGTTTTTATGGAGATGTAACCGTGAGGTAAGTGGTCATAACTTGTATGTAAAACCCTTCGGGTTTTACACAAGTTATGACCACTTACCTCACGATTACATCTCCATAAAAACAGTCCACATGACAGTTAATCCTTATGTAAGGTTTACGCATATCGTGCAACATCAGAGGATCAACGTTGTCTATTGTGTTAAAAGTGTTCGACAGCTGGTAAAGTCATGCGTGCGTGAGTTATGAACATACCTCAGTCCCATTGTAATGTGTTAGTCGCTGTGGGGATTATCTCCTATCCATACAACAGAAGTAACTGTAGTAAAATATGGCACCCGAAACCGCTATTTAACCGATGATCAACAAGGATGTCGAATGCCATAACTCATTTCCCCCAATAAGGAAGCCCCCACACGAAGTCTTAACTGCCCAATGAGATTCTATCTCACGAGCACTTCAGGGTGGGGCCTCACTTATTATATAAAATTCATATTTATTGTCCACAATGTACACTTGTACAATGTAAAATTTAGAATAATAAACCATTGAGAAAACACATTTGGTATTGATTATTTACGGTGGCATTTTCCGAGAATAGTATAATACTTATGTTAAACAATGAACATATTGAGTATATTGGCTGCGAACCAGAACGTACTATGTATCCTCAACAAACAAGTGTGTCATACCTCATAAAATATTATACGCAAATGTGGACATAGGTGTCGTCTCGAGAGAGAATTTACGAGTACGATATTTTTGGTTAGCATAAACACTTGACTTTCGGGATCCGTATGTTGGATTTGTCAGGTAGGCGGACTTTGTTTCTCATCTCGTGGTTTTAATGAGGCACCAGATGAAAAAATCGGTCAATTTTAAAATAAAGCAGACATATTTGACAGAGTATATTCACACCTTTCAAGAAGAGATATTCGTCCAATTTTGTTACCTGGGAAAGGGGCGATGACCAGATAAACATTGAATTTCGGAATGACAGTCATAGATATTTTTTTAGAGTGAGCAGAATATGACGTTTCACCCAAAGCCTTGTCTTTTGTTTCCTATAAAACAGAAAGTAAGAAGGATGTGCCCAATTATTTTACCATATGACACTACTGCCAATTAGCTACGTTTTAATATATCAATTATCGCTGTTGGCCGTATTATTTTTTATCAAAGGCAGACAAATCAAGCCTCCCCAAAAGCTAAGAGGGGCTAGGCTGTGGTATAAGGCAGGAAAGTGTATGACGCGTTTGTGTTTCCCAAAACCACATTGACCCTTCATACCCACCAAACTAATTTGAAATCACTGCATATAGTTGTATCGCCCGCAAAAAAAATTGAGATTCCAATGGTGGTTGCATATGCGTAATGTTTGTTGATCATTTAATATTCATTCGAAAACCTGAGCTAGTATTCAATTCATCGTGCCTGTGGTTTAAACTCACTCTAGAAAAACCCTAGTCCAAGTTTCCTTTGACGGAAACCAGTTAGTGAAATTGGTTGGGACAATACTGTTTCACGCGTCGACGCCACGTGTACATATCTTTCTATACCGGGGTTTAGAGAACAATGCCATTGTTGCAATCGTTCCCTGATTTTTGGTAAAGTACACCAATTCCCAAGACTGGCGAAGGAATAGTTCAATGATTATCCCATTGTTAGGCACCCGCAACTCATAACAAACAAATCGCACGGGCGCTTCAAAGTGGAGGAATAAACATATATATATATCTCTCTCTCTAATCACGTTTTTGGGCGTGGCTAACCGGCTATTGTGTCCAATCGCGCCCAGCGCACGGCACATTTCCAGTTTATTGCATTATGCTCTAACTTAGGGTGGATACACACATGCATGTAATCTCTGTAAATATCGTGTATTTGGAGTTTTACATGGATCATACACACCGTGTAATATTTGTCCGCTGACAACCCAATCATTGCGACTGTGTTTGACCACAGTGAGTTAAACTCTGAACCGCTGAAGAGCCGTTGACTGGGACGAAGTCGTCAGGCCGCTTAAAATAATTATTCGCGCGATAACTGAAATGGTCGACGTTCTGTTTAAATCATTGTCAGTATTCTATTGATGTTAATACCAGTGATGGCCTCTTCCACAACGCAGGGGGCTATATATGACCCCCAACATACACGGGGAGCTATATATTATCCCAGAAGCTACCGAATTCACCATTGCATATTTCCTCGACACCCTGCTTTATAAATATCGTAGTCATGTCTGTCGTGTCTGTTTTCTACGAGTGATTAATCTAATATGCAGCAATTTATGCTATTCATATAATTATGAATATATTATACAGCTTTAAATTTGAATGCATGGTGTTGCTGTTTGTCTTCATTCGGCGAAAGGGTTGCCTAGCTACGAGTTCCCAACTACGTCACCTTTCATCTCTTGTGTTATACAGTTATACATGTATACGCAAAATTTACAACTATGGAATATTTAAGTAAAACATATTGTAATTCTTGCCCAGATAATCCCGGCTGATACATTCAATTAACTCCCTTAGTTATTGGAAGCTTTCGAGAACCAGCCCCTCCCCCAATCATGGATTATGGTCGGAAATGTTATAATTCAAGCTTGTGACAGGTAGGAGCTTGTTCAACCTTTGGCTTGAGAAACATATATATAAATGGGGGGGGGGGGGTGTCACTCTTTTTAATTTCAACGCTGTACCTGCATTATTTTTTGGCGCTATAATGAATATTTGCAATCCCAATTGAATTAATGTTATCACATGAGCTCGCTCTCAAATTATCAGAGAAATCTCAACAAGCCGGTATCATCCTATAAAAGAATTCTGCATATTTTATTTTTGTTTTGGATGACCCTGTTTCCAAGAAATGACAGAAACAAATCAAGTATAAAATCGACCGGCTCTAATCCACTTTTCGAAATGAATTATAACTCGTGAAAAACAGCAACATATATCAGACAAGAATTACTCATTTCGGCATCCATGAAAGAAGACATGTTTATGACTGGGCTGAAATTTCTTGATGGCAGTTTGTTTGATAATGGCTTATAACTACTCACTGGTGAAATTGACCTCTCGCGCGCAGGTGATTAATTTTGTCAATTATTGGTGTGGCCATGTAAAATACATGTATTTTACATACAGACATTACATGCATGTGTGTATCCACCCTAAGTCGGTCAGAGCACGCGAATTGTTCTTTACCAGAATGAATCTCGTCTCCGACTCGATTGATTCTGGTAAAGAACAATTCTTGTGCGCTAACCATTACTTAGCGTTGTTAACCCGCTCAACTAAAATCGCAAATAACTGTAATAAAATGCCACAATTGTAAACCTGTTTATTCCATAAAAAAAAAATATTCTTAACTCCACAAGAGTTGGCAATTGAAGGTAGTATTGCAATGTGAAACATACAGTTTATCACTATATTCACAAGAATACGAGCTCATTTGACATCGTGAAGTGGCAGTACGTATTGAATGTAAACAAACTTAGGTCACTCGTAATTACGCGGCATATTTGATGCGCAATTTAACATGAAAGTTAAATTAGAATACACCATTTTTATCATAGGATGTCACAGTTTCCGATATCATCGTGTATTGATTTGTATGGTAGCACCGATTAAAATTGACGAACATCTCGTCACTGGATCTTGGCGTAAAGTCTGCTATAGATAGATGTATACACGAGACAACATAAAACAACATTCTACCAACCGCTTTCACTAGCTGGTTTACGTAGCAGGTAACTTTGTTTGTGAGAACTCGTATCATCTTGGAGTATTCAAACTCAGTATCGATTTACTTGGAAACGAGGCTCTTGGACTCTTACATTATGATAGTAATTAACGTTAACAATAAACCACAATTCTCAAAACGAAATTTAGCATTCAATAATTTCATCATCTTCCAAACGGAAGTTGTTGGAAGGGTTTTCTTTTCGTTTTCTTTTGGGGTAAGTTCTCAGCTTGTATCTTCATGTCGCATCTTGCTCTCCATTGGAATATATTTTCGAAGTACTGATAATGTTCATATTTCTCTATTCTATTATATTGAACCATGGATCGTTTGGTCTCTATGTTTTTTTCTCTGTTACAGTATACACGTATACTAAGCGGTTTCCGTTTTCTTCTCTACTTCATATCCGGTTGAATGACACAATTTCGTCTTTGATATACTTGGTCATCTCACTAATTATTGTTGAAATGGCGATAAAGTCTTATTTTTTAGATTTAGTAGTTTGAGAGACTATCGTTTTTTCTCGGTTTTTCTTAGGAATGCTTCGAGTTGCGTATTTGTTTCACTTTTTTTATTTGTTTATTTTTGTGGCATTCAGTTACCCGAATTACAAGTTTACATATAATTTTATTCATTGTTTGTAAGTTATGTTCGATGATTGGGAAGTGTCCCTCAACATGTCAGTACTTTTCTGGACAAACTATTCACGAAGGTTCTTTCTAACCGAATGAATGTATTCGTAGAAAGCCACAGTATAATTTCAGAAAACAAAGCCGGATTTAGAAAGAACTATTCAACTGTCGATAACGCGTTGATACTGACCTTATTGTCAGAAATAAGCAGACATTTGAATAAGAAATTACTGTGTGCCTTCATTGACTTTAGGAAGGCGTTTGATACCATGTGGAGCCATGGTTTATGGTACAAATTGTTACAATGTGGAATTAACGGCAATATACTCAGTCTAATTGTTAATATGTACCAATACGTCAAGTCTTATGTACAATTAAATACCGCCAATACATATTACTCTACTTGTGTTGAAGGAGTTAGAGAAGCTGAAAACTTACACCCTTCTGTTTTCATTATACGTTAATGACCTGCAACAATTCCCTGAAAAAGATAACCTGATTGGTTTACGAAAATTTAACAACGGAATTGAAAGCATATTAGATTGCTACTTGAAAATCTTTTTGATTCTTTATGCCAATGATACAGTTATCATTGCAGATACCCCAAATAATTACAATTACAATCAGTTTTAAAAAGATTGCGACAAATGGAAATTAACAGTCAATGTGGAAAAAACAAAACTTCTTAACATGCCAAAGAGCAGTCTTTCGAAGAAAACGAAATTTATATTCAAAGGACAAAAACTAGATGTATTGTAACCAACTTTAACTATCTGGGCATAACGTTTACTAAATCTGGCTCTTTCATGCCCGCGAAAAAAATGTTTGGTTTAAACATATTTTAAGAGCATATTGATATACATATACTAGGGGATTGGAGGACAGATTCTTAAAACTTAGATGGTTGACAAAGCCACAAGGGACATGTATTCCATCATTGGACAATCACGCAAACATTGCCTCTCAATAAGACATCAGCTTGACTTATTCATTACACACGTTTACTACTGCTTCTATATGGCTGCGAGGTATGGGGTACGGTGCTAACGATTAATTGGAGAGCGTTAAAGGAAAAAAGCACATACTTCGTAGTCGAAATTTTGAAGGAAATTTCGTATAATTGGAGTACTCAGTTGCACCATGCAGCTGTCGCTATATGCCCATATAACAATGATGCCTACATGCTTTCCGAAAATTGGGCCCAGTTGACCCTCGGTTGAGCACCTTCAGATTTCCTGAGGGGATGGCAAATAAGAAATCGCTCAATTTTGAAGGACATTTCGTATAATTAGAGTATTTAGTGGCACAAGCTGTCGCTATATGCCAATATAATCATGATTCATACCCGCCATCCTGAAAATTTGTCCCAGTTGACCCTCGGTTCACCACCTTCAGATATCCTGGGGAGATGGCAAATAAGAAATCGCTCAATGTTGAAGGAAATTTCGTATAATATTTCCCTCAAAATTGAATGATTTCTTATTTGCCACCCCCAGGATATCTGAAGGGTCCCAATTTTCGAGAAAGCGTGTAGGAATCGTCATTATATGGCCATATTGCGATGATATGATATGTTTTTTATTTCTTTAAAATACCATCGGTTGGTAAATAGCGCATATCTGTAGAATTGCTATTTTCCACCCGATGGCGAATAGACACTTCCCCAATAAAACAGCACATTTTGTGTCTACCGGTGCTTTAATATTTATTAATGCCATGACGTGAATAACATTCACACGGATATCACGTCACGGTATCACAATCTCGCGGGATGGCACGTTAAATAATGTGTTCGGAAACGACAAACATGAGTGTTATAAATCTTAATGTCGAATCCGATCCATGACATAGCATTGTATTCATGTGATGTTTTCCACATATTTACATTATTCATGGAATAAATACTGTTTAATGACATATTATGTACTTGTTCGGGTGCGTGAAACTGATCAGTTAGTAACCAGCCGCTATGCCAACTGGAGGAATATAGCATTTTACTAACATCGCCGAAAATCTGAAGCAAATCGACAGTACCACTCCATAGAAAACATCGTCTGAACTACGCTCAATTGTAAATATTTACTACACGATTCTGGACGCATCTATCGACAATAAACTAACGAAAGCGATTTTGCCATCGAGAGTGATTTAATTAATATATAAGAATGACGGTGCATGTGTGTCGTCAATTTGGATATAATATTTGTAAAAATTACTACTTTGAACAAGATTATTCTCCATTTATATTTGATCACCTACCGCAGTGTTTCGCATCACTTTAAACTATAATCGGTTCAGTGAGAACCCTCGCCACGAGGTTACAGCCGGTCGACAGTGATTGAGCTGCTTAGACTTGTTCACACGCTGGTTAACCACCTAACAACAAAACGATGAAAGTTACTGAAGTGCGAATCGGTAGCAAGCGTCCATCTTCTCGATGCCCCAATACAATACGTTAATATGTATCGCATTGCAGGAGTACTGCCCTTGAACTATGATTTTTGTTTTTGTATCGTTTAAAATCTGAGAGAAATCTGCATTTAATCGGGAAGGAGTGAGTTAACGGATAACTGTTGTCGAAAACACTGAAGAAGTAGAGAAATAGTTATATTACCAGGATATTTGTTGTCACGGCGAGGGCGTGCATGTCGTACACATATTTTTCGGAACAATCGATAATAATGTTCGGAATATATGTGACAAATCAACATTTTAAATTTGGTTGCCATTTTGTAAGCCATATTGAGTAATTTTGTCTGAAACACCCCAGTGTGTAACATTTAACACGCATCAAAACAATAGACAACTTTGATACCAAAGATAATTTCCATTTTACTTTTAAAAAATGGTTCAAACCTGAACAGTGATTTTTTGCCGATTTTGATGTCAAGTTTGTGACAGAAAAATTCGAATAATTCTGGTAATTTCAGTGGTTAAATTAGTCAATATTAATCTAGGTGCATCAGAAATGTTAGTATTCAATGTATATAAGACAGAATAGTCAATTTTGTTCATCAACCACAACTTATTAGCGGTTGCATGGTACGCCGGTATAATATTTTCACTTTTCATATTTTGGCCACCATTTTGGCAGTCATTTTGCATAAAGTGACAATTTTTGTACCATTGAGTTGGAATATCAATAAGAAATAGAATGCATCACTTACATTGCACAGTTCTTCCAATTTCTTGATGAAATATGACTAGAATCCCAATGGTGATATTTTGTCCAGCACATCTACTAAACAGGCTGAATCATATTATAAATGTATAATACCATGGCGATTACAGGTGAAAGAAGATGTTTGTTTAAATTTGTGATGACACGTGCAGGGGATTTTCACTTCAAACCAATCATCACCATATATGGAATTCGAAGTTTAGAAAATGAACAGATTCCAAAAATCGAAATCTTATAGCTCTTAACTTTAAAGGGTGTGTTCCTCGACATAAGTCAAATCGTTTTCACCCAAAGCCGAAGAAATAGTAATTTGTTGTGCTAATCCTTTCTATAATCACGAAAGCATCATTAATGAGTAGTTATACCATAGGAAATGTTAAGATAATAAGTTCAATAAATCATAGGTCGTTTGTTAAACTTTTAATCTAAACATTTACATCAACAAATATGGCTCCTTCTGTACTTTTATTTATTTGCATGTCGTCTACTGTTATCACCTTAATATCCCTCCAAATGAATACTAGACCATTCCAATGTACATCTTTAACTGACTAGGAGAATCTATTCCGTAAAGAAATAGTTTAATCTCACATGGCATCTTTAAGAGCTAAAAAGTTTCCATGAATTAACTAATTTAACAGATGTAGCTTCGTTTGCGAATAATTAATATGGCTAGATATAATTCCTATACTGACTAATTATTTAACAAGAGTGGAGTACTTAAACTGAAGGACGCATACACTTTGCGTACGTTGCTACTCATCTATGATTGGAAGGATGGCTTGCTTCCAACACCAATGCATGATTTCCTTGATAGAACGCCCATTAATGGCAGCAAAAGCCGCGATATAAAATTTTAGAAGACGCATGCTGAGTTCACTCAAAAGCTCCCACTTCGTCAATTTGCCAAAATCTGGAACTCGTTGCCGATTGATATTAGGCATAATTACACTCGAACAAGTTTCCATAGACATCTCATAATAATTTTCTAATTACTTATTGCTTACGTGTAGAATGTGACAACCCATATTGTTTTGACTGTAAGTCACCTAAAGTAAAAGTAAAGTCATGTAAAACAGAGTTCTTAAACAACCCTCCACAATTTATGACACTTTATCATGAAATTACAACCAATGCATATGATCCCTCATTTGAAACTTTACTGCGTTGGATCAGTTATCCATTGCGTTGAAATTGGGATACATGCAACGACACTAAAGCTAAGCACACATACTGCGTAAAACGCATCCGATTTCGTCGACTACAACATATGATTTTCAATTGACTAGGACACATACCTGCGACAACGATTATTTGATATGACAATCGGATGCAAATGACGCATACTACCAAAATGTTGGTAGTATGCGTCATTCTGATACGATTTTCGTATCCGAATAATCAAGAAATTCCAAATTTAATATTTGGCATGCCTCTTTCTCCTCGCCACGTGCAATCTAATGTAGTTTTTTTAATACAAATAATATATCCAAATTGACAAAAAACACCGGCATTAATAAGCTAGCGCCACATATACTTCCCTGAATGTCGTTTTCGTGCGTAAATTCCCATACGTTTATGCATACGATAATACGCATGTATGACATGTATCCAGCTAAAGGCTATACGGTCACACCATCGCATACGATTTCTAGTCCGTCTATCGTACCCGTATTGTTCTTGTTTTCGCATATATAGTTGCATTGTCACACTATATGTACGTTATCATGGCGTCAAAGTCTCCATAAAGAGTACGTATAAGATGCAATATCATGCAAATATGGCAAAGATTTGGGTGAGCCTAATTACAATATTTTGAAGATCCTCATTTTTATCATACAAGGCTCTATTTTCTTGAACAAGAGTGATGAATGTTTCCATGTCTTCATCATTTAATTTACATGTCATTGTCTGATCGTTTGTGTTTTGCCATTATATCGGATACTGAGATATGGATCTTGGTTGACACAGTCAAAGCAAGATAAGCGACATAGTGGACATACAATGCTAGAAAAATGAAAGTGTCAATGGCACCGCAGCTTATCACTACCTACTGCTGAAATTATGACATTATATACCACAACAATTTTTGACTTAAGTATTTAAACAAGATGACCATAATGGCGGTCATTTGCCGGATCTAAAATAGGACTTCCTCGCCTAGGCATTGGCCCAAACCAGCATATGAAATTTGGTGGTGCATGATCGGATGAGAAATACAGCATGTGGACTGTGCTAAATGCATTGTGAACAGACTCACATATTCATAGACTTCCTAACACTCGACGGCAATAGCTTAGCCTGACTTGGCCCACAGCCCAACCCATTAGCTCAAGCGATTATTGTAAATCACAATTAACATATCCAGAAGGCGGGAGGACAACATCAAGAGATATATTGGGGAAGGCCCGTGACACAGCCCTTGATCCACTAGATGCTCACATATCTTCTATATACACATCACTTCCAGTAATAAGAATGTCACGTATGCGTGTATAATTATATGCCTTTTAATAGTTCGAACTGACCTTGACCTTCAAAATAATGGGAAAATCGTATACGATTGAATTCGGTCCGTCAAAAAATGGAGCATGTTCCATTTTATTCGGACGGACAGGAGCAACGTATACGGAAATGTTACCGTACACGTAGGTGTGACCACACCAACGGAAAGCTATATACATGGGCCATATCAGCCATCTTTGATTTTTAATTTGAATCCATCGGCACACCCTGCAGCCCGCAATTAGTGGAGAATTGTTTTGAAAATTTAAAGACACGTTTAGAATCACCCCCAGATGGGAGCTATCAAATTTGAACTATTTTTGATGAAAAACATGGCCGGCGGCAGCCATTTTGAATTTTACTCTTTGCATGACTAAATCCGTTGGCACACCCTACAGAATACATCCCTCATCCGATCATAACCAAACTTCATAATATGCATATTCGGTGTGACCTTTAGATGGAGCAATTAAATTTTTCCGAATTTCGTTGAAAAACATGGCCGCCAGTGGCCTTCTTGGAATTTACTCCTTGTATGACTCAATAATTCGGCACACCATACAGACCACGTCCCGCATCCGATCATCAACAAACTGCATATGGATCTATGGGGTAACCTCTAGATGGGAGTCATCACCTTTTTTCCGAAATTCGTCCAAAAACATGACCTCTAGCAGCCATCTTGTATTTCAAATTTGAATATCGACACATCCTGCCGCCCGAATTTATTGGAGAATTGTTTTTGAAAATTTACAGGCATTTTAGAATCACCTCTAGACGGGAGCTATCGAATATGATCAAATTTCGACAAAAAGCATGGCCGTCGGCAGCCATATTTGATTTGATTTTACTCTTTGCATGACTAATGTGGCAGAACCCCGTACGTTGGAGATACGACGTTCCGACCGGACTTCACGTTGTGTACTTTTTTAGTGTGACGACAACTCATGGAACCGTAGATATCTGTTTATTTCTAGAGCATAACTTCGCTTCTCAAGATAGGTCAGCTGATGCTAGCATTCTCAGGCTCTTCTGGATCAGTAAGTCTTTCCCAGGGCGGTACTCATAGGAGGACTCAGTCAACTGAACACTGATGGGTAAAACCTCAGTGCTTATATGTAAAAGTGGTAACCTACTTTTCAAAATCATGTGACGATGTTACTGGCCAGGCTTGACAACTAGTTGTCAACGGCTCGTCACTAAAGTTAGCTTTAGTATAGCTTTCGTATATCATGACCAGTGCAGTGTACCAAAACAACTAATAACTTTTAGACCTCTGCACTGGTTCGACTGAGAACCTTCCTGAGAACTAGCTAGAATCAGCATCGCGTGATCTCGTCATCGTGCTAAGTACGGCTGTCCGACTAACAATCCCACGCCTGTTATTCGTGCATCGTAATAGTTGGAACTGATGCAATAGTTACAGGGGCGTGATCAGGCAGGGGCGCACATCGTTCTGTTACATACCTCCCATACCAAGATGATTTCGCATAGGCTGATGCGAAATCATCCTAGCAGGAATCGTTAACAGAAAGATGGCACACTGTTAGTTTAAGTTTAAGTTATTATTATTATTAGGATTTGGTATCCTTTAGTGAAAAGGCAACCTTTCTGGTTGCCATTGAAGGACAGACTGAGCACAATGACGGCCAAGGTCTAAGGCAAGACTACTATTGTTAATATATATTAATATGCTTTTCAATTGCTGTAAAAGGAAAATATGGGCAGGATACGTGAGTAGTATCTCTCTATCCAGATACTAAGCAGGGTTAACTATAGTTAAATGAGAACACATATGTGTACCTGCTTGTTGAAAAGAGGATATGACCTCTGCATGTTAGCAGGGTTTAGATGTATGGAAAAAATTGATTTTTACTCCATTAAAAATCTGTCTGTGCAGAACATCTAAATGGCTTAATAGCCTGATTCAAAAGTAAACCATAAGTTGTGTTTATATGTTGAATACTTTAAAGTCTGTTATAATTTATTGAACAACTACGATACTACCTATCTCACGTATCCAGCTATAGTGAGCTAATCTACTTATTATATCTGATTATTTTTTTTAGCCTTAGACCGTGGTCTTTATATAATCCTTGGGCATGCGACGAATTAATTTGAGCATGCACATAATATCAGGGTATACAATACCGTATTTGGAATTATATCACATCACAATAAGTTCGTGTTTTAAATCACGAGGTTTTTTTTTTTTTTTACATCGTCTTCGTGGAATGTCATATATTCATTTTATATACACTTGTTGCTTTCTTGACATCATATTCAGGGAATGTCATATATTTATTGTATATACTCTTCATCTTTTCTTGACATCATATTCAGGGAATGTCATATATTTATTGTATATACTCTTCATCTAATCCTCTTCTGTAATGAACATGATTCAGCTGAACCGGATACAAGTCCAAGCACAGGTCTTGGCGGAGACGTACGTGACTACGTACTCAAGAATCCCCAAGCGCAAGTGGTTAAATTCTTGATCCAATCCAGCGGTTATAATGGATATGAGTTCGTTGATGCGAGCACAATCGCGTGTTTTATATTCCGGGATATACGGTTATTTCCTTCTTCTTGGCATCTAGATTGCTCGCCACATCATTATTCTGATAGCGGGACGTAGTTGTTGTAGTTGGTTGATGGTTGATTTTGGACATTTTTCTATAAGGTAGATGTTGAAGAAGCTTCGTCAGTGGTAATCAGTTCTGGCAGTTCCATGAGTTGGTGCTGCTGTAAATAGGCAATATCATTTTCCGTTAGATGAATTTTGGTACGTTTGATAGTTACAGGAGTGGATGGCGATTCGGCTGATCGCTTGGTTGCTGATGCAAGTGATGAAGACGTGGTTGGTTCTTCGTTCAAGGTACCTGCGTCTTCACGTACACCCAGTGACCCAAATCTGACGTTATGGCGCCTATTGTGGCGTTTATGTTTGCATAAGAGGGACATAACTTTATTCCGGTAACGACAGAGGGCAAGCACCGAAGCTAACATTGCCACAATTATAATCACATACACATTGTGGAATTACAGGATCGAGAGGCGATATGCTTTCCGAATTGTCCAATGTTTTATATTTCAACAAATTGTGTAACAATACTTCTAAGTATTCTGTATTCATTACATTCATGCAGATTTTCACTGAAACTCGCGAAAGTATTTCCGAATTGTTTATTTATACTCGTTAAGTTAATAAACTAATGTCCGTTAGTTTTTACTGGTTTTATTTTAATTGTCTTCGTCTCCGTTCGAGTGTCCTTTATGTATCTTGACAGGATTTTTTCGCGTTCTAACAATGCCATTTGTTTGACTACTTTAAATATAAGAGTCGCTTGATTAGAGTGATCTCACAGGTCAGGGTTAGGCTATGTCTAGTTGTTCTATCTGATTGCCTTTGCTTTCCTTGTATATTGTAACTATTTGGCTTTAGCTTAAGCCACAAGCAGACTGTTTTAGAAGATTCATGGCGTCTTCAAAAACTATTACACTCGTTCTTGGAGATGTGCACTTCTCCAAAAACTAACATTAATTCAAACATTCCTATCTATGGTACTATTTAGATTGGCGAATTTCAGGTGTACAATGGTACTAGTTAAGTCAATATTTTTTCCTATCTCACCTTTTCACCTATCTATGTTCACAAAGAAGGAATCAGACTGCAGTCACAGGGAGGAAATAATAAAAACAAATTTGCAAGATTCTGGTCGTTTCAAGCAATCTTTGCAAAGAGGAAAGAGTCTCCGAGGAGGTGTACGTGACAACCGTACAAAGGGCAGTTCCTCAAAAGACTCATGCATGTTAACACCGGGCGCTCAGGTCAACGCTGCATAATCCTCCCTAACAAGGAATTCTTTAGCAGAGCTAAAGAAGGCAAAGAATAAATGAGCAGCGGGGATAAACAAACCGCGTTATAAGCTCTACCATTAATGGGACCTTGTATATAATCAAGGACATGCAGTAGAAATGCATGTGATCACGGCTGATCCATATCCATCAATGGAAAAGGGAACAACAGACTAGTCTACGGGGGAGTCGATGATTAGAGATCAGTCTCTAGAATGGGCACAACTGTGGACGGTTCAATTGTGAGCAGGCGACCAGGTTCAAACTAAGATTCATCTGAGTCGTCCTCTGCTGCTGATAATATGGCACGAATAGATTCAATGTCTAAAGCCATTGTGATGTCTTTGAATGCCAAGTTGGGCAGTACATCGTAATCATCGATGCACGTGCCATATGCATTTTGCATATCATCACTGCTCTCTTCTGTAGAGGCATTATTATCAGTCCGAGCCTCTTGGGCCAATTTTACGAGCACGCAGCTTGGTGCGAAGTTCATTAAGGGTTATATCATCTCCGTCTACAGATCTGTTCGGACCTGGTGTTTTCAGCGTCAGAATCAGAGCGGGAGGAAGGGGACACGACATTGCGTTCCGATAATAGTGTTGCCTCTTACGGGCCAACTTATTTTGGTGCGATTGTCATTGTAATAGACAGGGTCGCCCATCTCAAAAGATTTCTCTTTTTTTTTTCGCCAACTTTTCTTGGTTGGTTTTCTGTCGCTTTTAGCAGACTATTGATGTCAATGCATCGAATGAAATGAACTATGCATTTCTTGCATCACCCACATACTTGTGATGAGGGCGGAAATTGGGGTTTGTGTCGCTTTTTTAGCAGACTGTTGATGTCAATGCATCAAATGAAATGAACTATGCATTTCTTGCATCACCCACATACTTGTGATGAGGGCGGAAATTGGGTTTTGTGTCGCTTTTTAGCAGACGTGTTGATGTCAATGCATCAAATGAAATGAACTATGCATTTCTTCCATCACCCACATACTTGCGATGAGGGTGGAAATTGGGGAGTAGGGGAATATGACTGAGTTTCAACCTTGCCTAAGAACATCCATTTCTAAGTTTATAGAACTTGTCAGTATCATTGATATTGACAATGTATACAGGGATCTGACATAAAGAAGTAAGGTCATTAACATTAATGACTGCATCACTTAAGTTCAAGCCAGGCTGTTCAGGTAAGCGACAACTCTGGGGCTTGAAAAGTGCTTCCTTCTTATGTCTAACAAGGCTTGAAATTTCTCAATCAGGTATATTTTCGAGTAATATCTCGATTATCAGCCTTTATCGACTTCGTTGGATACTGAGAAGACGAAGTTCGTTGTTTATGGCCAATATTCTGCTTGGGAATTAATTTATTCCAACTTTTTTATTTTCCCAAATTTTAATATTCGGATGGCCATTTTGGTAGCCATCATACAGAAAAAATTTAATTTCTGTTTTTTTCGGGGATTTTTGGATTGCCCGTAATGTAATAGGTTACTGTAAGATTGATTTGATTGTTTTGAAGCATTTTGTCACTTAAAGGGGCACTTAATTTGTGATTTTAGAAAATTCCAATTTTTTCGGATTTTGTAGTGATTTTTCAGTTTTATTATCACTTGGCGAGGTGAATCGCAGATTTATAGATTGTCTCTCTCGATTCGCATGCGTTATATGCGTTCGTTGTGGATGACCATCTTTACGGAAGGTAGACCCACGGGTTGTCAAATTTTCGAGTTCGTGGTTCCGCATGTATAGTGTTAATTGTATTTGTCGTCTTGTGACCCATGACGGAAGTATTATTCATTTTATTTAGCTCAATTGAGTTCTCCAATGATTTCTTGTTCGATTTTACTCGATCAGCATGTGACACTTCGGAATGCAAATGACTGTGCACCGATTTGACATGAATGTTGTGTTGAGTCGCGCTGTCAATCATTTTTACTCTGAATCTGGCAGAGTGTATATGCTTTGTACTCTCATGACCAGATATGTTTTTACTATGTGAATCGTAACATAGACACCGCATGCTGTTAGTATGTAACATAATTATCATATGTTCTAGATAATCTGTGTGGTGTTAGTGGTTTTTCATGTTTAGATTGTACATCGCGTAGAGTTGGTTTTAAATTTTGATAGACCACATTGGAGACAAATGGATGCCTCGCCACATACGGGTTATATTCGTTTAAAGAGGGATTCTGTTTTCTGAGTTGTTATTGGTTCAACTCTTGTTTTTATTGTGTTTACCTGTTTGATTCCGTGTTTAATTTATTTAACTTCTTAATGTGCATAGCTGTTCTTTTTTCTTTTTCTTTTTAAGTTGATTTTCAACGCCATTAGGTTTATGTGACTTTTCAAATTGTATTAGTAGTTTTACTAGTTTGTCTATTGTGTGCTGTATCCATTGCACATAATTTTGGTGATTCAGTTTTAATTAGATTTAAAGTATCATCATTTTTAAGAAGTTTAAACTTTGAACTGGAATTTTGATTTTTCATAAAGCTCTTTGGTTTATGGTACATGTATTTTCTTTCCTTTTTTAATGTCCGGAGGACAATTAGTTCCAGGACACTATACCTATTCTTAGGATAAGTAATTTGAAAATTGGGCAGATGTTTTCTTTGTTTTATTTGTGCCAATACGGAACGTTTTTGAGTAAGGCATGGACTTTTGCCAATTGTTCCGGGTTCAAGTCGCGTTGTATTTGAGAAGCCATGGTGTTTTGAAAAAGGGGCAAGAAAACGTCAGATTATACGGTCTTAGGTGTACTCACCTATCTTCATCCTTGAAATTGTCGTCGTGGTTGATCCTTGCTCACAGCAACCAGTTGATCTCTATGTGGCAGAACCCCGTACGTTGGAGATACGACGTTCCGACCGGACTTCACGTTGTGTACTTTTTTAGTGTGACGACAACTCATGGAACCGTAGATATCTGTTTATTTCTAGAGCATAACTTCGCTTCTCAAGATAGGTCAGCTGATGCTAGCATTCTCAGGCTCTTCTGGATCAGTAAGTCTTTCCCAGTGCGGTACTCATAGGAGGACTCAGTCAACTGAACACTGATGGGTAAAACCTCAGTGCTTATATGTAAAAGTGGTAACCTACTTTTCAAAATCATGTGACGATGTTACTGGCCAGGCTTGACAACTAGTTGTCAACGGCTCGTCACTAAAGTTAGCTTTAGTATAGCTTTCGTATATCATGACCAGTGCAGTGTACCAAAACAACTAATAACTTTTAGACCTCTGCACTGGTTCGACTGAGAACCTTCCTGAGAACTAGCTAGAATCAGCATCGCGTGATCTCGTCATCGTGCTAAGTACGGCTGTCCGACTAACAATCCCACGCCTGTTATTCGTGCATCGTAATAGTTGGAACTGATGCAATAGTTACAGGGGCGTGATCAGGCAGGGGCGCACATCGTTCTGTTACACTAAATCCTTTGGTACACCATACAGACCACATCCCTCACCCCATCGTCACCAAACTTTATATGGATCTTTTGGGTGACCACTAGATGGGAGCAATAAAATTGGATTTTACTCTTGGTATGACAAAATGCTTTGGCACACCCTACAGACGACATCCCTTGCCCGATCGTCTCTAAACAATCTTCGATGAAAAAAATGGGCATCGGCAGCCATCTTGGATTTACTCTTTGAATGACTAAATCCTTTGGCACACCCTACAGGCCACATCCCTCATCCGATCATACCCACCTCATATGCCATTTTTGGGTGACCTTTAGATGGGAGCCATCAATTTTTTCCGAAACCGAAAAAATCTGTAAGATAATAACTATATATATCGTCCAATCATCCAGACTCCAGACTTATAGAATAATGTGGTACAAAAACGACTTAATTCAACCGACAACCATGACGAATTTCTCAAAATAAAAAAAGAAGCCATTTGCACCTATTGTTATGACCTCCTTAAGATCTATATTCGATTTTTCTGTGGTGCAAATAAATTTAGCTAAATTATGTCAACGTCGAGATCAAGACAACGTTACCAGCAACTGATAGATTCCAGTAACTATTCTTCTACAACATCATTCATATTGCCGCCAGTGGTACGAAAGTAGGCCAGACGCCCACACACACAATGCAGTCAAATGGATATGCCTAAATGTAAGTTGGTTTGGTTACCCATCCCCCACACGGCCCATTGATAAATGTTTGAATGCACACATGTATGTAAAATGACTGCTTATATATGTATATCTTTGGGTAATAAACATTTAACCCCCCCCCCCGAATTTCGTTGAAAAACATGGCCTATTGTGGATCTTCTGGGTGACCATTAGATGTGAGTCATCTTGTATTTTACTCTTGGCATGACTAGATCCTTTGGCACACCCATCATCACCAAACTTCATGTTGATCATCGGAATGACCACTAGATGGGAGCTATCAAATTTATTTCAATTTCATTGGAAAACATGGCCGCCTCAAACCATCTTGGATTTCACTGTATATATTTATCTCTTCATGTTGACATCTACACATGTAGTATTACTTAGACGCTTCAACTTTCCGCATTCCTAATCGCTCCATTGTATGTAACAGATGAAATTATCCCCTGCCCATGTTGAGCTACAGTGTCATTGACACTTTTATTTAAAACGGGACGTATTATTTTATTGGTTTGCCCGTCCGTCTGCGCCAATAAAATGGGTTTATAGGGTATGGACTTTGGTATATACATGGTATAAGGTTTTTTGGGTGTATGAGCTTAAACCTTTGAACCCGTATAACACCGATATTTAGGTGCAAACGAACCGTGACTATATCCCGTAACACCGATATTTCGGTGCAGCGACGACATGATTCGGTAGCAAATTTATATATAGTATAACGAGCGTCAGACCCACTGATTTATATTTAAATTGCCCCCACATATGTCAGCGGCGCCCAT
Source organism: Siphonodentalium dalli (assembly GCA_032622095.1). Classification (NCBI taxonomy): domain Eukaryota; kingdom Metazoa; phylum Mollusca; class Scaphopoda; order Gadilida; family Siphonodentaliidae; genus Siphonodentalium; species Siphonodentalium dalli. The sequence goes on along the minus strand of CP136064.1, from coordinate 85,995,915 downwards.
GGTGCGTATGGAATGGTTGACCGCTAGTATCGGGTAGAAATATATGCGCATGCGCATAGCATATAATCTACAAAAACATACGATATTTTAAGCGAACTGTGCCGCTATATTTACGGCATATAATTTCGTGTTCCCCGTGTGTGTACAGAACAGACACACAATTTCAGTTTAAATTACCCTCGCGTATATTAACCAGTGTTCTGCTACAGAAGGGTCTATCGAATATGTAGTTGATTTATTCGCGCATGGACAGACTAGCGCAATGACAAATAAATGGTTTATAACGTACTTATACACGACATATATCCCCCACTAATATATATATTTAAATTGGCCTATTGAAGTCAGCGCTGGCAAAGGTGTCTATATAGATTGGCTGCCCGCTAGAAACGGCTAGGAAAATATGCGCATGGGCGCAGGCTATAATTCATTTTTTTAAATGCGTTTATAAGTGAAATGTGGCGCTATATATGACATTTTGTTGCATGTTTCACATGTTAGTACAGTAGACACAATCTAGACAGCTTACTTGAACAATGGGGCCACGATATGTTACGGGAAATTACGTTGTTTCTGGTCTCTGTAATATCAGTCTCTGTTGTGCCATATGCAGCAAAAAGTCTATCGCATATAAAATTGACTTACTCGCGCATGGTCAGGTATATCTTAATTTCACATTAGGATATTGGTTACATCGAAACGCAATTCGCTGATGTATAATTACAACGTTATAAGCTAGAATTCGTTTATCCTGCAAATTTCGGGTAGTTGCATAGTAACCGTTTCTAAGGCGAGATCGGGTGGCAAAGTCTCCCGATCTTACAATGCTCAGTGGTCCGTGCATGCATATATCATGCCTGCACAGTTTCAGGTAGGTGTCCCCTTTCACATAACCAACACCATGCGACTAGACACTGTCTAAATTAAGGCAAAACATACCACTGAATGGTTAGTGCAATTATGTCATTCGATCAGTTGTGGCATTTACTTAGCAACCGTTGCTACCCTTAAATGGGATATTTGGTTCACTATTCTGGTCGGGTATATCTCAAATTTCACGTTAGGGTAGTACCTGCATCAAAAAACGCAATCACTGAGGTTGAATTACGACGCTCTAAGCTATATTTACATTTTCCAGTCAATTCCGGGTAGTTGCCTAGCAACCGTTACCAAGGAGTTGCCGCGAGGCAAAGTCTCGCGATCTTATAATGATCGCTGATCCATGGGGGATAAACCTGTAAAGTTTCAGACCGGTGTCGCAATTTGAACATAATCAACACCATGCTACTAGACACTGTCTAATTTAAGCGGACATACCACTGGGAGCCCCGGGTCAGGGTGTCGATCACTGTGGGGCGCCAGGGTTCAAAGGGTTAGGTCTTTTGTTCATTGCCATATCAACTGGCATGCGGATACGCATGTACACATGTTTACTTATTCCCGATTCAATAATAATGTATTATGCATGAACATAGACAATTTATAATAGCATGGCGATTACAGGTGAGAGAAGATATATGTCTGTTTAAATTTGTGATGACACGTTCTGGGGATTTTTTAGTTCAAACCAATCATCACCATATATGGAATTCGAGGTTTAGAAAATGAATAGATTCCAATAATCGACATTTAATAGCTCTTAACGTTAAAGGGTGTGTTCGTCGACTTAAGTCAAATCTTTTTCAACCCAATGCCGAGAAAATAGTAATTTGGGGTGCTAATCCTTTCTATATATACTAAAGTATCATTAATGAGTAGTTATCCCATAGAAAATGTTAAGATAATAAGTTCAATAAACCATGGGTCGTTTGGTGCACTTTTTATCTAAACATTTCCCTCAATAAATAGGGCTCCTTCTGTACTTTTATTTATCTGCATGTCGTCTACTGTAATCCCCTTAATATCCCTCCAAATGAATACTAGATCATTCCAATGTACATATTTAACTGACTAGGATAATCTATTCCGTAAAGAAATAGTTTAATCTCACATGACATCTTTAAGAGCTCAAAAGTTTCTATGAATTAACTAATTTAACAGATGTAGCTTCGCTTGCGAATAATTAATATGGCTAGATATAATTCCTATACTGACCAATTATTTAACAAGAGTGGAGTACTTAAACTGAAGGACGCATACACTTTGCGTACGTTGCTACTCATCTATGATTGGAAGGATGGCTTGCTTCCAACACCAATGCATGATTTCCTTGATAGAACGCCCATTAATGGCAGCAAAAGCCGCGATATAACATTTTAGAAGACGCATGCTGAGTTTACTCAAAAGCTCCCACTTCGTCAATTTGCCAAAATCTGGAACTCGTTGCCGATTGATATTAGGCATAATTACACTCGAACAAGTTTCCATAGACATCTCATAATAATTTTCTAATTACTTATTGCTTACGTGTAGAATGTGACAACCCATATTGTTTTGACTGTAAGTCACCTAAAGTAAAAGTAAAGTCATGTAAAACAGAGTTCTTAAACAACCCTCCACAATTTATGACACTTTATCATGAAATTACAACCAATGCATATGATCCCTCATTTGAAACTTTACTGCGTTGGATCCGTTATCCATTGCGTTGAAATTGGGATACATGCAACGACACTAAAGCTAAGCACACATACTGCGTAAAACGCATCCGATTTCGTCGACTACAACATATGATTTTCAATTGACTAGGACACATACCTGCGACAACGATTATTTGATATGACAATCGGATGCAAATGACGCATACTACCAAAATGTTGGTAGTATGCGTCATTCTGATACGATTTTCGTATCCGAATAATCAAGAAATTCCAAATTTAATATTTGGCATGCCTCTTTCTCCTCGCCACGTGCAATCTAATGTAGTTTTTTTAATACAAATAATATATCCAAATTGACAAAAAACACCGACATTAATAAGCTAGCGCCACATATACTTCCCTGAATGTCGTTTTCGTGCGTAAATTCGCATACGTTTATGCATACGATAATACGCATGTATGACATGTATCCAGCTAAAGGCTATACGGTCACACCATCGCATACGATTTCTAGTCCGTCTATCGTACCCGTATTGCTCTACGATTCGCATATATAGTTGCATTGTCACACTATATGTACGTTATCATGGCGTCAAAGTCTCCATAAAGAGTACGTATAAGATGCAATATCATGCAAATATGGCAAAGATTTGGGTGAGCCTAATTACAATATTTTGAAGGTCCTCATTTTTATCATACAAGGCTCTATTTTCTTGAACAAGAGTGATGAATGTTTCCATGTCTTCATCATTTAATTTACATGTCATTGTCTGATCGTTTGTGTTTTGCCATTATATCGGATACTGAGATATGGATCTTGGTTGACACAGTCAAAGCTGAAAATACAAGATAAGCGACATACAATGCTAGAAAAATGAAAGTGTCAATGGCACCGCAGCTTATCACTACCTACTGCTGAAATTATGACATTATATACCACAACAATTTTTGACTTAAGTATTTAAACAAGATGACCATAATGGCGGTCATTTGCCGGATCTAAAATAGGACTTCCTCGCCTAGGCATTGGCCCAAACCAGCATATGAAATTTGGTGGTGCATGATCGGATGAGAAATACGGCATGTGGACTGTGCTAAATGCATTGTGAACAGACTCACATATTCATAGACTTCCTAACACTCGACGGCAATAGCTTAGCCTGACTTGGCCCACAGCCCAACCCATTAGATCAAGCGATTATTGTAAATCACAATTAACATATCCAGAAGGCGGGAGGACAACATCAAGAGATATATCGGGGAAGGCCCGTGACACAGCCCTTGATCCACTAGATGCTCACATACCTTCTATATACACATCACTTCCAGTAATAAGAATGTCACGTATGCGTGTATAAGTATATGCTTTTTAATAGTTCGAACTGACCTTGACCGTCAAAATAATGGGAAAATCGTATACGATTGAATTCGGTCCGTCAAAAAATGGAGCATGTTCCATTTTATTCGGACGGACAGGAGCAACGTATACGGAAATGTTACCGTACACGTAGGTGTGACCACACCAACGGAAAGCTATATAGTTATCATTCCGATCCGATGACGTATACGCCTGACGTATCAAACATCGGATGATTGACGTACGATGTTGTGACCGTAGCCTAAGTGGTTGAGACGGCTGCGGTGCGTCCATTGTGTTGTAACCGTTAACTCGCCTAACGGAGATATACATTCAAATTACATACATTATACATTATACGGCATCGAAGTACGTGCGTGATGACATCATCTCGAAGTTTTGTTTTTCAATCAATCAAATACGTCGGCTTCGTCCGCGAAGAGAAGGGATTTTGTGATTATATTTATAAATAAAGCATAACTATTTAGTTGGTGGGATGTGACAGTTTTGGCATTATCGTAGACTTCATTTATAACAGATAGATTGATTTGCAATATTAGATTTTATTCCAATATAAAACTTATCAGCTACAATCGGAAGCTCTGTGTGATAACGCAACTGAAGTGTGTAAACGGTTCAATGGATCCAAGGCAACGCTCCAACGTAGTCGTCTGAACTCTGCTACAAAATAAAAAGAAGTTGAAGTTTTTCTTTCAAACTCGTTGCTGATGGTATACGTGGTTGTGACATTCACGTACTCACACCAGCTATGCATTTAGAACATCTACAATTCGTTTAATGGAAGATTCTTTGCGCTTATATGTATTTGGTCATAATAGTTTTCAATACTTATTATGATCCTCCCTTCGCGAGTGTGGGTATAAGATGAACACGATTACTATTGGATTCTGTTATAGCGAGAAAGCGTATTAGATTTATCCCCTGTGTTTTAAAAATTGGGACATACAAATATTTCACTTAAAGCGAATATCTGGAACAGTACAAGACCATGTTCGCAATTTGAGGATTTCAACTTCGGGGAGTGAAAATCCAAAGCCACGAACATGATGTCAAGTTGTTTACGGGCCAATTCTTCGTGTTTGAATTGGCAAATCAAGAACCGCTTCTCAGTTTTCCATCTTCTTGTTTGTTGGAAACCTTGCAGTTATGACAATTCAAGTTTGCAGATCTATAATATATCCCTTGGGAAGACAAAGCATAAAGAAGAATTAGAATCAGTTTATTGCAAATGTTATTAATTAACTTAGAACATGCATAAAATATATATATACAAATATATCACAACTGTGCAGAACCGTATGATTTACAACACTAGTAGGTGTAACGATCATAGATTGTGTGTTGAACTTATTATCTGAACATTTTCCCACCAAGGGTATGCATATTTCTGTTCTAGTATTAGCTTTTCGTCTGACTGTGGTCTGCTTTTATTACCTGAACATCCCTCCAAATGAATAATAGACTATTCCAATGCATACGTTTAAAACATGGGAGTATCCATTTACATGTAGCATAGAAAGGGTTAACACTTACCAGAAGAACAGTCAGCATTTGGAATGAACGAACATTTCCTGTATGTATATATAACTTGTATATATCAGGCCAAAATATGGCCAGAATATATGCCGAGTTGGTGACACAATACAGCTGTATTAATTCACACAAGATCAAAATGAGGACCGATATTTAACCCGTGCACGCGAATTTACCACCACCCTTTATAAAATACCCTATTTTAGAAATCATTTGTACCATTAAATTCAGTCTTAAATTTTGAAGAGAAAGTCATACCAATAACCAAGATTATCGGAGGCCATAAACAGTGAAGTCTGAAATATTTAGTTCATCGTCAAAATGTGTCAAGAAGCATCTGAAATGATAGGTCATATAACTGCAACAATCTAACGATACCATGTTCTAGACAACACGAGAGCTATGAATAATTAGTATGTACATATGCGACGTATGATTATGTGTACCATTCTGAGAACTTAGGTCTTGTATTTCGATGGGAAGTCACATTCTTAAATATCTTTCTAGATGTTATGCAAAACGACCGATTCGCACTTCACTTGTGAATTCTGAACTCTTCTGTCCTTGTCCTTGTCAAAATTGTTTGAAATTAGAAGGACCTGGTTGAATGACCGTGGTATGATGGATCACTTCAATCCCCAATAAATGTATGCCATTTAGTGGTATTTTTGTAATGTGAAGGGTTAAATGGCTTGAGACCACATTGCAGTTCAATTCACACCAGGTTCTCAGCTTATTTTCTGTAGACTGTTAGTTTTTTCCAATGCCATTGAAGTGATTATTATCATTGCGGTTCAATAAACAAATAGCATGTCTGTCATTTGCAGAATGAGGTCCACAGACGGTAAATTTAGTGACGCAATCCTACACGGCGGGATAGCATCACCAAACTCACCCTCTGGGAACCTCATTCTGCTTAGACCTCAACTGCTATTGGAGACTTAGGATCAGATTGAAGTTTCCCAGTTGAAGTTGGTTATGTTCGCCGATTAGTCACATCGATTATGCATTTTATCTTCTAAAAATTAGGGGATTCAGAAACTGAATAGTAGGGGAAACGTAACTAAAGACAATGTTAATTTGAGTCTATAGATACTTCCCAGCATATGATGCCTGAGATGAATGATGTCCCCAGATGGTGAATTTGGTTATGCTAGTCCGCTGTGCGGGCTAGAATCACTAAATTCACCCTCTGGGGACCTTATTCAGCAAATGGCAGACACACTATTTGCAGGTTTGATAAACATCAAGTAGTTTGCTATACTGATCTAATAGTTTGTTCTGATATTCTTTGAACTTCGAAAATTAGTTTGAACGATATACCAACATCAAAGACACATTATTTGGGCGTTAAAATAACTCAAATAAATAAACATCATAACATTGTTCCAGTCGATGGTCATCTTCTTTTGTAAATGACTGCTAATTTCAACCCAATCAGTGATGTTTATTATGAATAGCTCCCCCACAATCAATCAGTTTATTTCTCATAGCCTATATATATGGAGATACTGGGGATGTTTAGATTGTAAAACCGGGAAACTTTAGACTTAGTGTGCTAGTAACTACCGACGGTCACGTGATAGCTAGACGTTCCTGTTTTGTGGAAACTGGTTTATATCACTCAGAACTCAAATTTAACTTCTAACATATAGCAAGCGCGATAACCCAATGCATATATCGCGCGTCTCGACAATGGGGCTGCATGTATTTGCTTTGTGGAATCACTGAACTAAATGGTTTCCCATAGACGACAATGTCAACGTTTCAGCCAAATTCACAGCATGGCGGGCTAGCATCACTAAATTCACCCTCTGGGAGACTCATAATGCTTACGTCTCAACTGCTGTGTGAGACCTATATAGGGTGATTAGAGTGAAGTTCCCCAGTTGAAGTTGGTGATGTTCACACATTAGTCACCTCGGTTATACATACTATATCCTGCAAATTAGGGGATATACAATCTGAACAGAATGGAAAACGTATCTTTTTGAGACTATAGATACTTCCCAGCAGATCTATGGCCTTTGTAAATTCAACCCAATCAGTGAGGTTTATTATGAACAGCTCCCCCCACAATCAATCAGTTTATATATCATAGCCTATATATACATAACACCGGTATGGAGATAATGGGGAGATTTATATTGTAAAACCGGGAAACTTTAGACTTGGGTTGCTAGTAACTACCGGTGGTCAGCTGATTCACGGAGAGCTGGACGTTCCCGTTTTGTAGAAACTGGTTTATATCACTCAGAGCTCATCATTTAACTTCCAACATATAGCAAGCGCGATAACCCAATGAATATATCTCTTGTCTCGATAATGTGGCTGTATCCATATGATTTGTCCACACACACACACACACACACACACACACATGTTTGTATTACATACGTTGTGGGGACATTTCTTTAGAAATTCAAACAATACCGTAGTTGTGTGGACCTCGTTATTTCGTAAATATATCCAAACTCGGAGGGTACCTTTAACGAAATAACGGCAATCTTTGTAACGCATGCGTAGTATCATTTCCGCCTAGTGCGGACGAAAAAATATCAAAAATTTCAAAAAATACAAATTTCCGTCGCCTTAAGGGAAAAAACTGTTAACATTGTGAGGACATTGTTTTACTATATGAATGTCCTCACAGAGATGGGTTAACACACTCACACACCCTCACACACACACACGCACACCCCCCCCCCCCCCCACACACACACACGCATCAGCAAGGTCACATCATTCAACGGCTGAATACTGAGTTTTCTCAGCAATTTAATTATGTTGGAATATGATGATCTCTCCACGAGTGGAGTCTGGTGGGAAATGGTTGCCATGACAGAAAACACAGAATCAAGACATGTATTGGGCTGAAGCAGCAACCAGAGATGTGGCAGTGCGTAACACTTCATCGATATTAATAGCCATGTCCAGCCACACGTATGTGTAACTTGTAACGTGTGTTACTATGGTATAATAGTAAGGATTAGCCACACGTACGTGTAACTTGTACCGCATGTTACTATATATGGTATTGCTATGGATATGCACTTGGCGGGAAAAGTCATGTGGTTTACGGCGCCAATCCTTCACGTTTTTGTATACAGGCCAGCGTCTTGTGAAACTTGTAATTAATAGCTGGATATAGAGGAAGCGAGACAACTCTATTGGTAATTTATAGCTGATACAAGAACCATGATGAATGTTAGATGCATGTTGATTTCCGTTCTGTTCCAAAACGACATGCGAGTACAAGAAGTCACAACTGGCTTCAGCCAAATTAAAAACATTCCGCGCCGGCAAAATCTCTTACTGCACAGTGCTGATCAGTCATTCGATTGCAAAATATTGGATTATTCCTCTTAGCTACACGTTTCGTAAAGATAGACGTTGACACAAAACTTCGAACGGTTTGACCGCGTATGTGGAGGCGCCATGGGCACGTGAGTCAGGCTGAATAGGTCATTGTCGCATGGTTTCTGTCAAAAAGACACCCAGGATCTCTTAAACTGCCAAAAAGACACACAGGATCTCGTAAACTGTCAAAAAGACACCCAGGATCTCAAAGTCTCGCCAAACAACGGGAATTTTGTTTAGTCGTCTGCTATTAATATTATGATAATTATTTATTTGTGATCGGAGTGAAATATCAACGAAATTTAATTCGGCTTTGAGTCTGACTGACAGCGCAATTCCGCATCCTTGATAGTTGGACCAACATTACTAGCAGACGACTAAACAAAATTCCCGTTGTTTGGTGAGACTTTGATATCCTGGGTGTCTTTTTGACAGTTTTCGAGATCCTGGGTGTCTTTTTGACAGTTTTCGATATCCTGGGTGTCTTTTTGCCAGAAACCATGCGACAATGACCTATTCAGCGTTAGTCAGGTGGCTTTCATTTACAAAGACAACACACGTTACAAGTTACAGTCTGATCTGGCTATTATCAGTTGTTATACGAAATCTACTTTTTGACCACTTCATACCACCATACCACTAAATACAGTCCATTGCCTCATGGAGTTGGAGGATCTACTATCTAGATCTACATTTGCGCTCTTATAGTTGGAGAACCCAAACATATTAAACGGTATCAAAAGCGCGCTTGATATTTCCCTGCACCACGAAATTGCAGAATCGAGAAAATTCAAATTTTGGGGTTGGAACAAAACTATATGCTGTCAATAATCTTGATTACTTCATCGTTTTTATCACTTCGAAACATTGTTATCGCGTTCATGGACCCTTTATATACTAAATACTTATTGATGAGTAGTTCCCATAAGATGTGTTCAGATAATAAGTTCAACAAACGACCATATTGAACATTTCCCACAAAAGAATATAAATCTTCCTGCTCTTGTATTAGCTTTTCGTCTTCCTGTGGTCTGCTTTTATTACCTGAACATCCATCCAAATGAATAAGAGACCATTGCAATGTACACTTTTATAACTTATATCGAAAAATACATTTTGTATAGAAAGGGTGAATCCTCACCAAAAGAACAGAGTCAGCAGTTGGAACGAACGAACATTTCTTCTTCTACAAATGTATAGAACTTGTATATATAAGGTCAAAGTGAAACATCCATTTAATACTGAAACAAAGAAAGCAGGAGCTGACTGGGCAGATGCAGTTTTTAAGCGGAAACCAAACCTCTATGTACGAGTACCACAATCAACGTTAAAGGCTCACTTAATTCTCGACCCCCCCCCCCCGATCACATTATATAAATTATATGCCATATAATATAACGTATGGAAGAGGAAGCTCCAAAACATTGTATTATCAACTTATCTGGTAATAAACTGTGAACATGTTGTTTTTGTTGAGATACCGGCGTGTTTTCTGTGATTGAGTTTCATTTGGGTTGTACTGCAAAGTCTTTAGTTTTCAATGGAAGGGAAATAACTCTATATCTTAGTTTGAATTCTGTGTATCCTGGGAGCGAGAGGGAATGTTTCTATGATTTCAGCTATTTTCTATTACTCTATATGGGCACCTTCTGAGACACAGACGTTCCAAATGGTGGTGAAATATAGTATTTTAATCATATTTTATGTCATATATTGTTATTAAAACCGTAGATCAAGGCACTATAAAAAATCGGTAACTCGAAAATAAAATGGCATTTAAGCCTATAATGTTCGATGAAAACGATCTACAAATTATTCCTAACACGCATATTTATAACGTTGACGGGACTGGTTTCACCATATGCCATAAGCCACACAGAAGATCGTTGCTCTTAAAGGCCCACTTAATACCCCCAGATTACATTATATAAAATATATGCCATATTATATGCCATTTGATGGAGGAAGCTCAAAAACATTGTATTATCAACTTATCCGGTGTAATAAACTGTGGATATGTTGTTTGTGTTGAGTTGCCAACGAGTTTTGTCATCAAGATTGAAGTGAAAATCAGTATTATTTTCAATGCAGGGGGAATAATCTATATATTAAAGATAGAGTTCTTCCCCTTACATTGAAAAAGTTTGAATTCTGTTGCATTCTGGGTACCAAAGGGGGGGGGGGGAGTCTTCTATTTCTCTGTGGGCATCTTCTGAGACACAGGTGTTTCAAATAGTGATGAAGTATAGTATTTTAATCATATTTTATAGCATAGATTGTTATTAAAACCGTATATCAAGTCACTATAAAAAAAAATCGGCGACTCGAAAATTAAGTGGGCCTTTAAGCCTATAATGTTCGATGAAAACGAATCATTCCTAACACGAATATTTATAACGTTGACTGGACTGGTTTCAGCATTATGCCATAAGCCACACAGAAATAATGGGAAATATACAGTAATCAGTCTGGCGAGTGCCTAGAAGGGGAAACGGTGAATGTTGTGTGTGTTTAGTGCTGTGGCACATACGTCCCTCGTATGTTCGTTTGTCCATGGGTGCCAATGAGACCGGAGATCATGGACCATACATCACATGGTTCAGTTATAGCCACACATTCATCAAGATGGATACACAAAGAGCTCTTTGATCAGTGGTTTGACCGCTTCCTTGAGTCCGTCCAACCCAAAGCAAGAGAAGCCGGTATAGAATGAACTGCATGAATGAACTAGTTCAGTATGTGTTAACAATGACGTTGATTTTAAAGGCCCACTTAATTTTCGATTGCCCAGATCACATGATGTACAACGTATTCCATATTATATACCATTTGGAAGAGGAACCAAAATATAAATATATTCTAGCGGAATATGCGGAACAGCAGCTGTGGCCTAGAAGTGTCCACCGACATGCAGAGATTCTCAGATTCACACAAAGTCTTACCCGTTATTGACCCAGAATGCATCATAATTCAGAACTTAGAGATATAGTACTGATCGGTCGTTGTTGAAACTTTTGATACATAAATGCACCTGCACACCCGTTTCACGTAATGTTACATAACATGGTCATTGTAGTGTTTAATGCAGAAATCACATGTGTTCATTATATTTTTCCCTTCTTTCAGTCACACTTTAATGTTAGGATCGATGTGTGACCGATGACTAACTTTAGAGTATTTTAACCATTGTAGTCCAGGAGATCGGGAGGTAGTGTTGCTCATATTGACGGACAAGCTGCGACCATGTTATTGTTAATGTTTTAGGTATGGTAATGAAGAAAAATCATGATAGCAAGAACAAATTTGTAGCCTTCTTTGTTTTTTGGGCATTTTTCGACATTTTAAGCCCAAAATTTTCATTTTTGTTTTCAATGTGTAAAGATATCATTTTAGTATGATTTTGGTGATTAAGTTGAATAGAAATTGTGTTAATAATGTTAAATAACTAATTGTGCTAAAAAAATGAATAATTTCAATGGGTTTTTTTCAATTTTTTACCATTTATTTAACTTTTTTACGCAAAATCGTCCAAATTGCAACCATTTCATCTTAGTATGATTTTAAGGTTAAATTCACCATAATTATTTTAATATTGTTAAATAATTTACAACTTGGCTTCTACAATGTTTTTAAATGGATTTAAGAAGGTTTCTACTTGTTTTCTAAGTTGTGGGGGGGGGTCTAATTCAAATCGAATTAAACATTGCACTGTTCAAAATTAGATAAATTCCTTAAGGCGTATGGTAGATATACGTAACTAGTTTTCAAAACGTATACACATGCATTTCTATCCTGTGCGTTATGCACGCGAGTCGGATTTTACAAATTAAATTATGATGAAAAACCCTGAATTTTGGGTGTGGTCACATTTGTGGTCATAATATTCCGATTAGAGAGTGGATGGACATGGTGCATGCGACACTGTGCAGTATATATGTATATAACAAGCATGCCATGAGACATTAGTATCTTTCTACTAAACTGTGCTTCCAGAGTTATCAGGAATCGAGTATCGGTGTTATTTCTTACCCCCAAACAATGGTCAGTTTTAAAACGGGGTATGTGGGTCAAAGGACCACTGGGAGATAATAGGATGTCCAATGACTCCTATATTTCTATTGTATCACAGTAAAGCATTTATGTAAAATTGGCGCGGTATACACGATCAAAGTTCGATTATCTTTACAATTATATGTTACAGGCAACTAATTATATAGAGTTACGCTTCTTGAAACTCGAGTCAGCATAACAAAATAATCTGGCTGCTGATTGGTTGATTGTCATTGAGGGAAATATCCCTAATCGGGAGCAGAAAATCGTAGACTACGTAAATATGGTGATCGTGTATGTTTGGATGTCCAGGAAGAGTCTGGTGGTGTCCAGAAGTTACGGAAGGGGTCTGGATATGTTTATGCTGCTGATTTTTTGTGCAGTAAATTGGGTAGTTGTGGAAATGCAAGATTATCGTTTGAAGAAAATACCGAAAAGGTTGCGTTTGTTGTAACACACTTGTGCAGCGGATGACGTTCTAAGGGAAAATTGACCACTTGAAGTTCAAATAGGCTTAACCCATAGCCGGCGGGACTTTTAGTTAACACTGTCGCCTATGGAAAATAATTAGGTGTTTGTAACCTATAGATACGAAGCTTCGGTACATTAATTATTATTCATATATTACTATATTTAAATCATATATATGCACACAGTCGGCGTCGAAACAAAAACATGAATGTACCGATTATTCGTGACATTCAAGTTAAATGTTCAATAATAGAAAATTATACTGTGACTGGTTCATTCAACGTGAAGTTAATCAAGGTGTATCTTTATTAATAACAGTATACAGTACTATCAAAATCAGAAGAAACATGTGGCCCTGGGTACTTATCTCCCAGCGCAGTGGCTAAAAAAAAATTGACAATGCATTCTTAAACCCAAACCTGTGGCGGTTTTTCATCCAATGCACCGAAGCTTCGTGTCATGTACCGAAGCTTCGTGACGTGTCAGAACTCCAGGAATATACCACCATAGGACATCATATGGCACCGGTAACAAACGTTGAATGGTCACCAGAAACCCGGATATTAATAATTTCAGATCATAATTAGCATCGCATTATATATTAACCCATCGAGGAATATGTCATAATGACGCACTATGTTACACCTACTATATAACTGCTCCCTCTCTGACACAGGGCTACATATAAGAAGTTAATTGATGTCTACTTAATGAGAGTATACAGTTACTCAAAATCTGGCGAAAAATGTGACCTCGCATCGTTAACCCCAAATCTGTGGCGATTTTTCATCCAATTTACCGAAGCTTCGTGACACGTACCGTCAAATGGCATCAAACGTCGAATGGTCACCATAAACTTCGATATCAGTCATTGCAGATCGTAACAATCATGGAATTATATATTAACCCATGGTGTAATTATGTCAAAATGACACACTATATTACATCCACCCTATATAACTGCTTCCTCCCTGACACAGTGCTACATACAAGAAGAGAGCATATAGTTCTGGCGAAAAATGTGACCTTGCATCATTAACCCCAAATCTGTGGCGGTTTTTCATCCTATGTACCGAAGCTTCGTGACATGTACCGAAGCTTGGTGACGTGTCAGAACTTCTAAAATATACCCCATCGGAACATCAAATGGTATCAAACGTTGAATGGTCACCAGAATCTCGATATTAGTCATTTCAGACCATAATTAGCATAGCATTATATATTAACCCATCGAGAAATATGTCAAAATGACACACTATATTACACCCACCCTATATAACTGCGTCCTCCCTGACACAGGCTGCATATAAAAGTTTATCCATGTCTACTTAATGAGAGTATACAGTTCTGTCAAAATCGGGCGAACAATTTGGTCTATAAATCCCGTAGTGTGACACATTTAATATTTACCAAAACAATAAACACCTTTCAACCCAAAGATAGTTACATTTTAATTGAAAAATGGTCCAAACATGATAAGTAAATTTTTGCCGATATTTAAGTCAATATTTTTGGTGATTTCAGTGGTGACAATAGTAACAATTAACCATGGTACATCAGACATGTTAGTATTCAATGTATAGAATGCAGAATAGCCAATTTTTGTAATCGATTGCAGGACACGCTGGGGCAATATTTACTATTTTCCATATTTTGGCAGCCATTTTGAGCCAAAGTAAGAATGTTGGTTCCAGTGAGTTGGAATATTCATAGGTATAATCATATGCATCACTTACATTACAAAGTTCTGTTCATTTCTTGTTAAAATATGACTATAATCCCAATTGTGATTTTTTTGTGAAATTTTATACCGCGTTCTGTAAATACGAATTTTTGAGGGAACGGAAGGGGCTAGGACCGCAAAAAGTGCATATTTAATTGCCCCAATGATCAGTTAATATACAAAATAAAGTCGCATTACTCAACCAGTTCCAAACAGCATGAATCGATCTAGAAGATATTTGTAAAAAAAGTCATATTTTCAACTTTCGACGGCCATTTTGGTGGCCATCTTGGATGGTGAGTTTCAATTTTGCCCCCAAAAAAGTGATATTATGTCTTAGCTTCACGAAAATATATACATTTGTATACATTTTACAAGATTTTCACCACTATAATATGCATAAAACTGACTTAGGGTCTGGTCTGAAAAACGGCGGCCATGATGGACGCCATTTTGTCTGGAGTCTATACGACCACTTGTTTTTCTTGTTAACATAGCTTAAAAGTTGAAGGACACAATAAGGAACAAAATGAGTGGGGAGAAGTTAAGTCCCAGGGGGTGCAAGGGTACCCATATTAGCTCCCGGACTACTAGTAGTACTATGACGTCGCCGGAAAATTCTTTCATTTTCGGTCGTCGGGTAGGTCAATAAAACACGTTTTTCGCCAATTAAGCTACAAATTCACCACTGCTATCATGGATTTTCGTAATCTACATATATTTTACTACAAAATTAGACCGGATAGCACTTGTCCGTCAAAATGAGCAACATTTGTTATTTCTTGGGGTCGATCTCCTGGACTATTGTGATTCAATAATTTTGTTGGTGGTATCTGAAGAAAATACTTTAAATTGAAGCAGACTACAATTATATCCGTCGCTATAGTTTAATATATCAAGGACTGAGAATGGTATGCAATATGGGCTAAGGTATACCAACAGGAGCTTATGATACAAAGATCTGAGTGGATGTAGTGGACAGCTTTCACGCGGAATGTTCTTGCATTGGTGCAGATTCGAAACGGGTGCTTTGGGTACAACCCACACTGCCCCAGCAAAACCTACATTTAATATATTTCCGGGTATAGGGTTGTCCCCAGCAGAATAGTATCGACGCCAATCCGATGTGTCTCTATACACTGATGAAAACTATCACTGCACTTAATCTGCTTTAACAACATATCATTATATTAGCATATCTGCTTATTCTTCGAAATCGTCAATTTTGCAGCCAACATTTGCGTTTACGCAAATAATCCATAGAACATCACCATTTCAAGGAGGAAATAAAACAAAACAAAAACAAGCGCAGCAGAAATGAAAAGGAAAACAGGAGACAATCCATACTTAAACGTTATTGAATTAATTTGGTGCTATGTCACAGCCTATATGTTATCCATTAGTTGGATAATGTCTATACACCCCTCTGCGTGGTATTCTTCGTCGATTTGATGAGCATACGCTCACCATGGTCGCATTTTCATCTCTACCCTTTTGAGTGAGTAATTATGTCCGCGCCAGGCTCTCCAGTTGACACCGTTTGCATATGAGGTGTGAGTGCCATTAAGATATAGTCCATTCAAGTTTGACTCATGACAGGCCGCGTACCACCATGCTCCTTTGTATGTACTCGCGCATCGATGTACATCACCAGAGTCCTTTGTGACGAAACGATATCCATTATGTCGACCAAATGAGTCACCTATATAAGATAAACAAATATTGCCATAATTTTATGATATGAAATGTGACACCGTGAATATTACATTTTTTTTAACTGATAATGAACGACGAATAATTGGCAACGGCATAGCTATATAGCCGTGACCATGTTGAGAACAGGAATGCCCGACCCCAAATTTGTGATACACAATTTATATGTATAAAATGGAACGGAAAATCCATTTAAAAAAAATCATGAAACAGTTTAAATCGGTCAGTATCGTTGGTGCTATGTCAACCTATATGTGATAAATTTAGTTAGATATGTCTATGCACCTCTCTCGTATTCTTCATCGGTTTGGTGAGCATATGCTCACCATGGTCGCATTTTCATCTCGACCCTCTTGGATGAGTAATGATATCCGCTCCAGTTATATACCAGTTGATACCGTTTGCGCATGAGGTGTGGGTTCTATTACGAGACTGAGAGTCCATTCAAGTTTGAAATATGACACGAGTGGTACCACCATTCCGCCTTTGTACGTTTTTGCACATCTATTTGCATCACCACAGTGTATATTATATAGCGTATTTAACGGCCAATATTTACATTGCCCGTCTGTGTTACACTAAATCATGTTCGGTGATTGGTCAAATGGTAATTGGGTCACCCGTTTCATACCCCAATAACACAAACCGTGAAATTTGGTACAAACGATATTTGTGACAAAATATTTAAGAACCATCGAACCATTGGATATTATAACCTCATTTATACTTCACTTTTATGGCATGACAAATATTTAAAATTTCAATGTTTTCAGGTACCGTACCAAGAACTTCTGTGACATATATTTTTTTCAAAAGTGCTGTTCATATATCCGTGATATTATATCTCAAGATCACGAGAGGAGACTTAGTTATTTTTGATTCGTGAAATTTAATGACTATTTTCTTATAGAAAGGCAACTACCCATAAATAATTTTCGATATTTGAGAATTTTCATAGGGGCTTAGATGAGTTCTGGGTCATGGGTTCATAAAAAAAGTTACAGCTGACCACCATATCTATTAACAATATTACATCTCCGAGTTTCGTGATGACATAAAATTTACCCTAGCTCGATTCAGAACAAGCAACCACTCATTACCAATAGAAAAGGGTAGGTGGCATAGTACACCCCGTGATGATCGAATATGTACACTATGTAACAACGGCCAAATCGGTGACGAAATTCACTATATGTTTTACTGTCAATCATTATCAACAGAGCGAAAAATGCTGTTGCACAAGTCATATTGGAATTACCCAAGTCCAATGAAACTAAGAATCTTGTTCTCCACGAGAAAACCATCGATAGCTAGGAGACTCTGTAAATTTATCAAGATTATGGAGGGTCGACTAGTTACTTGATGAGGTCAGGAAGAGGCCGCATACTATGCCTCCCCACGGCTGCGCCTTGGGGTGGTATGGTGTGGGGGTACTCGTTGGTCTTATCCAGTGACTGGTTTACCCTGCCCCTGATAGATTACAGCCAGAACAATATATTTGTATTGAATTGATATATTCCTTATTCGCCCAACACTGCCTCTGATATTATGTATACATATGTAAACATGTTTTCTTTCAACCATTGATGTATGGTATAAGAAATAAATCTATCTATCTAACAATGTGGACTAATTCAAGTTGATTGCTTCACGCTTGAGTGGACCACAATGCATATCAACAATTGTTTTCATTGGGCTGGAATATTTGTGACTGCTTTATTCTGCATTATACTATATGGGGATATGATGCTATATTATGCAATTAAACATTTAACCGTAAATTTTAAAACAAATGAAGCCTCCTTTCTTAGAGCCAAGACAATAAGCTATTTGGTGATCTGAGTGTTGTGTGAAATTATTAATTATTCTAGCAATTTTCGGAAAGGGACAAAAAAGAAAATAATATTTTCAACCTCTAAACTAAACTGTATTAAAATCCACTGTTTCTCTTAATAATTATTGCTCAGATTCTATATACAATGAAGATGATAATATGTGAAATTCAAGATGTTTTGTCAGATAGTTCCAGAGAAATTCTTTTTTGAAAATCTCTTGCCATTTTTGGCTGGATTTGTGCAAAACGTGCGCCTCCCCCTTAAACGAACGACGAATATTTGGTAAAGACTTGCTATAACCGTGACACTTCTTCAGATATCTCCGTTATTTCGTTAAACACACTTCTCCAAATAGCTCCGTTATTTCGATAATAATGATATCAATCGCTATGTAATAGTGTATTTGGTTATTTCGCTGTATTTCCCATTTCTATATTTCGCTCTTTCCGGTCTCTTTCGCCATATCGCTGCATTCCCTATTCCGCTGTATTTCCTATTTCGCTTTTTCGTTGTCTATGTCTATATTTGCGAATGTCTGTCTGTCTATCTGTCTGTTTGTGTTTTATATAAATTCAGGGGGGACCATATATAAGGCACTAAAGGGGTCTTACAGGGGTAACCTTTTACGCGAAAGATAATTGTTCGGGTTAGAAATTTTAGAACATAATCACCTCCATGATACGAGGAATCTAATGGGGTGGTTTAAATATATCAAAAGTGGCGCCGTTCGGGAGAGGCACCAAAATGGATAAACATATTTTAGCACCGATTTCCACCAAATTTATACACATTCTTCTCCATGATATGATAAATATAATCACGTGATTTAAAGACGCCAAATTGGTGCCGTTTGTGTGAGAAAGAGGTGGCACGAAATGTGAAAAGAAATTGCTTATTCGCCGATTACTACCAAACTTATAATTTCTGTTAATACATTTACAGTTAGTTGGTAAATTATCTCTGTCATAGCATTGGCCAATTCAGTACCATTCACCGTTCCGCCAAATATGTATTTATTTCAAATTAACAGTTTTACGTCCCGCTTCAGCTCAACGTGAATTATTCCATACTCCTTATTTCCTCATATATACACCCATGTCCCATATATATGCTTTGGTGTATTTAATCTTATATACATGCACATATAAAGGTGCATATATATAGGTGGATGACCGTTACATATGTATACATATATGTGTCTCTGTGTGTGAAAGTACGTGTGTATATGTATACGTGGATGTATGTATATGTGTATGATATGCATATGCAAGTTGATGATCGTGCGTGTACTCGTGAATACAAGCATGCTTATATGCACTAAACTATGTTCGTATTTGTCTCTTTGTCAGTCAAATTATTAACGCCCATCGGGTGGAAACTGGTGGGCAAATTTTAGATCGATGTGTGTCTGTGGAGCTTTTATAAATAGATAATTGGTTTTTCCTTTTTCCGGTTGTGACAATTCGCAGTAGGTCCCTGTTTGCGGAATTCTATTTGCGGAAGTCCCCAAATTCGTGGAGGTCGCCTAAAATGGTCGAAATGTGTTGATACGTGTTTTAAACAAATAACGACACGATCATCATAATAGTGGTTTGTTCTATCAATCATATCACGATGATGATGATGATCATCATCATCATCATCATAATACGGAACAAGTCTTGCAACTTTTCGTCCCAATAACATTATTTGCAATGCTTGTTTACAAATATATGTATCGTCATTCGATATTTACTTGTTAATTAACGCCCATCGGGTGTATACTGGTCGACAAATTTTAAATAGCTGTGTGTCAGTGGACGTTTTGTAAATAGATAATGTTTTTTCCCGGTTGTGACTATTCGCAGTAGATCCCTATTTGCGGAGGTACTCGAATTGGCGGACGTCCCCTAAAATGGTCGAAATATGTTGATTTTAATTAGGGAACGGGTGCGAATATGTCAATTGATACGTATTGGAAACAAATAACGACACGATCATCATGATAGTGGTTTGTTCTATCAATCATATCATATCATCATCATCATCATAATACGGAACAAGTCTTGCGACTTTTCGTCCCAATAACATTATTTGCAATGCTTGTTTACAAATATATGTATCGTCATTCGCTATTTACTTGTTTACTTTAGTAAAAAGGGAAATAGTATTCAACCAACTGATAGCCTGTTGTGACAATTCGCAGTAGGTCCCTATTTGCGGATGTCTATTTGCGGATGTCCCCGAATTAGCGGAAGTTCCCTAAAATGGTCGAAATATGTTGAATTTAATGAGGGAACGAGTGCGTATATGTCAATTGATACGTATTTTAAACAAATAACGACACGATCATCATAATAGTGGTTTGTTCTATCAATCACATCATATTCACTGGATTGATAGTTGCAGTTTGTAACTATTATGACCGCATTAATTGCTTTCAATGTTTAGATATCAACAATGGCTGGACCACTGTTGAAGATTTTATGGCGGGAACACAATGACTCCGATTTCTGATCCGCATTTAGGTTACACTGGTGTAAATAATGTTCGGAGAGACCTCTAGCGGATGCGGGAGGAATATATAGGAGAGAATAAAATAGACACTGGGCCCTGATTGGTCAATATCCTTGTGTGCTTTTTGCATAAAAAAATCATCACACCTCTTCCCTATGGTTTCACACTGGTAAAATAGCCATTGGCACAGGAATTAACACTCTGTAGTGAAGTTTGAATTTTTTGTTGTGGTCTAAAATATGACAGTATTTTTTTATGCGGTTCTGACACTAGTTAGGAAAACACAAGATTTAAAGGTGAATTCCCTGCCTGTCGTACCTGATTTTTTTGTGCAAAAAGTTTCCCAAAGTGTCAATTTTTCAGATTTAAAGACAATTTTGGACCCAATGTTTATATTGCCAATAGTATACGCTAAAACGTTAGCACTGAGGCCTATGGAAAACATTTACACCTGTGTAACCTAAAGGGGAAAATGAGCTTTTTGACCTTTTTGATTCCTGGGAGTCACTTTAAAGTATTTTATTGCATTTTTAACAGCCTGGTCTTTCAGTCCAACGAATCTCTCGTGCATGGTGTAGCTATTCTTGCTGCTGATGTCTTCTTGCTCTTACATCAGCCAAAAATAGTATGATTTTTTCCAAAAAAATGCCAATTTTTCATTTTTTTTCAAGGTGGTAGTAGTCACATGATAATTCAAATGACCCATAACATGAGCATGTCAATGAGACACATATCACTTGTTCTAAGAAGCTAATCTGATAAGTATTTTGGATTTTATAGCCAGTGATATACAGATATATATCATGCCAGTTAGTCATTTCCACTGGTGGGTATGGTCATTTGAAGGCTAATAGCACTAAAACTTGGACACATATAAGAAAATGCTTCAGCACTTCAAAGAGAGCATATTTTTGTTCAACTAATTCAATATACACCCACATCCAGTTATCTCGGATCACCCTTGCAGACCTGAAAATATCATATTTTCGTCTTCCATGTGCTGATAAAGTCATGTGCTTCATGCTCAGCTGCTCAAATCTGGACTCAATGACCTCACATTACCAGAAGTTCTCTCATGG
Source organism: Siphonodentalium dalli (assembly GCA_032622095.1). Classification (NCBI taxonomy): domain Eukaryota; kingdom Metazoa; phylum Mollusca; class Scaphopoda; order Gadilida; family Siphonodentaliidae; genus Siphonodentalium; species Siphonodentalium dalli. The sequence continues at coordinate 85,973,737 of CP136064.1, read as the reverse complement.
AAAGGATCTCGTACAGTCTTCCCTAGCTGAGCCAAGTTTGCAACACCAGACCCCAAAAATGTGTGAAAATGGGGCCTGAACATGACCTGTGGTGGAAATAAGGTTCGGAGAGACCTCTAGCGGATGCGGGAGGAATATATAGGAGATAATAAAATAGACACTGGGCCCTGATTGGTCCATAGCCTTGTGTGCTTTTTGCATAAAAAAATCATCACACCTCTTCCCTATGGTTTCCCACTGGTAAAATAGCCATTGGCACAGGAATTAACCCTCTGTAGTGAAGTTTGAATTTTTTGTTGTGGTCTAAAATATGACAGTATTTTTTTATGCGGTTCTGACACTAGTTAGGAAAACACAAGATTTAAAGGTGAATTCCCTGACTGTCGTACCTGATTTTTTTGTGCAAAAAGTTTCCCAAAGTGTCAATTTTTCAGATTTAAAGAAAATTTTGGACCCAATGTTTATATTGCCAATAGTATACGCTAAAACGTTAGCACTGAGGCCTATGGAAAACATTTACACCTGTGTAACCTTTACAGACTTCTGCATGGTGTGGTGAACTAGAAAGCTGCAGTAATAAGCCGTAGTTTTTTTGTAATAATTTGAAGGATTAGTCGTTTTAACGGAATTCTGAGGAATTCATGTAACCAATATATTTTACATTTTTTTATAATTTATATTTATGCGTAATAATATAATCTTGAGGGTGTTACCATTTCTGATTATGGTTTACTTGTATAACCCTGTATATTGTATAGCCAAATCTCCTGCATGCATGATGTATTTATGTTCTCAATTTATTTGTAACGTTTATATATATGCTCTTCATTATATGGAGGAATAAAGATAAAGATATATATAATTCAACTTATATCCAGTATTAGCCATACTCGTCTGAACACCCCGTGACCTTTTTATACATAATACCTTCGACAAGCATACATGGTAACAGAACACCTGCTAAATGTTTGATAATCCGTGAATTATCCAATTATTTCACCCAAACCTTGGGTGTTTATTTCACACGACTTTCTGGGATAACCTGTGTGTCGACTGAGAACATGCGTGCCAATTGAGGAGAACACGCGAAGGATTTGTGTAAATGTTAGCCCAAACGACATTTCGAAGTAACGACTGCTTTGTTGTTTATTTCGAGGAATAATACCGCATCATATGAATTCAGCCCAAATATATTGACAGGTGTCAAGGGTCTAACTCTATACTGAGCAATAAAAAACTAATATAATAAATACCGAGTATATTTAATTTTAACGCCAATGGATCGTTTATGTGCGTTTAAGAGTGTATTTATGCTTAAAGCAAAGTGAAATAACGATCTTAAAATGAATTGGCCGGTATATTTTATTAGTTATCAGGGTTACCAGGGTCGTAGTTGCATAAATTACAATATATTTTTATGCTAAGATAATTGCGTGGTAATTTGTTGGTTAATGGATTGATCGGTGATCATGTTAACACAAATCCCATATATGGAAAGTGACTTGCGCATGCGCAAAACAGATACAATGGTCTAATTTTCCAATGCCGATGACAATCGAAGCGGACGCGATGTGCATTTTAATTCTTTCATTACGACTGTTTTGGCGTCCTAATCTATTAAAATATTCTTCTATATCTTGGAAGGTGTTCTGGAAGGATTATTTCAATATGTGTATATCGGATTAACCTTCCAAAAAGATGAGTTTGACGCCTGTATTTCTTGGCATGAATATTAACGAGCGCTCGTCTGCAAGTAGGTCATCTGGATTCGGAATTGGCGTGTTTTTGTGAAAATGTCAAATTCAATTTCTTCCATCTAAAACATAATTACGCGCTGGACTCGGTCATTTTAGGAACATATATGTATCACACGCACATACACCAAGTCTCAGCCTAAAAGTTTGAAAAATGACAGTTTTATCGACATAAATCGATGTTAATGGTAAATTCAAATTTCCATGTTAAATTTTATCATTGAAAAAAATTCATTTCTTCCATCTAAAACATAATTGCGTGCTGTACTCTGTCATTTTACGAATATGTAGCTATCCCACCAACACACTCCAAGTCTCAGCTTAAAATTTTGAAAAATGACAGTTTTATCGACATAAATCAATTTTAATGCCAATAATGGCAAATGGAGTGTTAAATAAATTTTAGGCCAATTAGGGCCCTGCGAATGTTTTCTGACCTGTTCTATATTGGTCACTAGAGTTCATATTTGACCGGTTACACCTGATAATTATGCGACAGTATAGTCGCGTTACTTTATAGGTCAACATTGGTCATTATCACCTGACAAATTTATTTTGGTCTATCGTATCAACCCCTATTTTCTCCCGCGCGTAGCCTGACTACCGCTATTCTCAAAGTAATTGACCAGAAAAACGGGGTGATACCCCGGTCATGACCACGGTGATACCGGTAATAAACGGTAGCTGTATCGAGGCGGTCATGGCAGTGGAATTACGGTATTGGGCGATGATACCGCGGTCTTTTAGCGGGCACCGCATTAATTTTTTTGAATACCGCAGTGATTTTCATGGAACACTTTGAGGGGAGGTATTTACTCCCACATACGTTAACAAGCGGTATCAGTACCGCGGTATTGGAGGATACCGCGGTATAGTACCGCAGTATTAACGGGGTGACACCACGTTGCTGGTGGTCAATTACTTTAAGTATAGCGGTAAGTGTCAACATTGGTCATTATCGCTCCACTAATTTGTATCGTTTCATCGCTATGAATTCCATATCCAATTATCCACATATAACCAACCCAACCTCTAATCCCGGTCCAATTTATTTATTTCTTTCATCGGTATATTCACGTAACGTAATATTTTATCACGTGATATTTGTACTTATATGTATATGGTATTACTATAGTATACTGTATACGTATATCAATTGCTATTCCTATCTATATAATCCTGGTGCCATCTATAAAGATAGATAATTTCAGACTCCTCCCCCCCCCCCCATTTTACATCATTGCTGCTTTAGTACAGTCGCGATGCAACATCGCTCCACTAATTTATGTCAGTTCATCGGTACAAACCACTTTTTCTCCGAGTCCATATAACCAACCCAACATCTTATAGATGACTATTCTGGCACTATATAGAGATGACTAAGATTCTGACACCCCCCTATTTTATAGCCATGTTGCAACAGTAGAGTTCAGATGCATATTATGTCAACATCGGTCGTTATCGCTCTACAAATTTATATCGGTTCAACCCTTAGTTCCCTGTATCGCCCACCCCTCCCTCAGTTTATTTTTTCAGTTGTATTATAGTCTCATTACGTACACATTTTATCTTTTCTAACTTTTGCTTCAACGCGTTGAGTTCCGCTGCAGACAATATAAAACTGACAACATTTTGAAATGTAAGCAGGCTTCAAACTCATCTTATCCAAGAAAAACTCTGGTTACATAAGAAATTTGTGTATAAGGTGTACGCGCATTTGTCGCGTTAAAAACAAAAGGTCCCAAGTCAAGGTCCAAATCCCCAACACACTGATGTGAGGTTTAACTCCATCTACATACAGTAATGTCCAAAGTAATTGATCACTTAACCACAGCAAAATAATGGGTATTTTTTCATGATTTTAAATCCTGAAAAATTACCCATAATTCTGCTGTGGTTAAGTGGTCAATTACTTTGGGCATTACTGTAACCAATATAAGGATTTGAGGTGTAATAATAACTCAATCCTCATACAGTAATGTCCAAAGTAATCGACCACTTAACCACAGCATAATTATTGGTAATTTGTCAGGATTTTAAATGCTGAAAAAATACCCATAATTCTGCTGTGGTTAAGTGGTCAATTACTTTGGGCATTAATGTAACCAATATAAGGATTTGAGGTGTAATGATAACTCAATCCTCATACAGTAATGTACAAAGTAATTGACCACAGCTGAATAATGGGTAATTTGTCAGGATTTTAAATGCTGAAAAATTACCAATAATTCTGATGTGGTTAAGTGGTCAATTACTTTGGGCATTACTGTAACCAATATAAGGATGTGAGGTTTAATGAGAACTCCATCCACATAACTAATAAATATGTGTGAAAATTAAACCAAAAAAAATAAATTCCATGATGGCGTCCAATATGGACTGCCTAATTCTGCTCCAAAACATGTATATTGAATATATGGTTGTTTATCAATTGGGGGAAACTGATTATTTCAATGATATTTTCATTAACTGCATGGGATCCAAAACCCGACTTACGGGAGCTCGCTTCGTGCACGACTGTATCTTAAGCATATGTGCATATTTAATGAGCCAACAATTGGAATCCAAATAGAGAAGATTGGCACGTTGACCCTGCGCATAGACATCATTGATGATCTATATGGGAATCAAAATTGACATTTAATAGACAATTTCGATTAACCGCAATAACTTAAGGAATCTCTAATTATGATTAAGCCCAATGAGAATGCAATAAGACATTTCTTATTACCCTTAACCGCAATTACTTCCCATTGCACTTTAACACAATTAATATCTCTCCCCCCCAACAGCTTATCAATACCACTCAGGACAGTGGGTGTTTTTCCTCAATTAATTGAATTTCTTGTTAGTGACCATAAATTTATACCTTCGGTTTTGCCGAATAACCGAACAAATGTTGTCAACTGTTTCCACGTTTATTCTCACTTATACCGTTTTTATATCCGTTTTATCCTATTTGTTGTTGTGTATTGCATTACTTTGATAAAGTCTGCGCTTGTGTTATTCTCACAAAAGGTAATGCGTGTTTACATTTCACAATTCCGCCTTACAGTCTGCGAGTGCGACGGAAAAAATTTCCACATGTCCGAGCGCCATTGGCATTGATTCCTTAAATACGAGACTATTTAATCGAATGAGGTCAAATATTCGCATATAACTTGACTCATATGTTATTCTGCACAATTCTGGCCAGTGCCGACTTTCATTTCGCATTACTTTCGTTTTTATCGAAATATAACCGTTTTCTATGGAGATTCCCATGTAAATTTGTTCAACCAAAAAAATTCATAGTTTTGCCAATTTCAAGCTAGTTTAATACTTTATAGCATGGTCAGGGCATAATCTGGCCTATCGAGTGATGGTAGACGTTCCTTCAGTGTGCACAACAAATATTTGGTCCCAACGAAGCAGGCTAAAATCCTGAAATTTGTCAATTGACTTTGAGTGTGAAGAAAATATTCATTTAAACTTCCAAAATTGGTTGAAATATGCTCAACAACATTCAGTTGAATGGTGACATTATTTATAGTCACCGACTAACTTCCACGATGAATAAAATTTGTTTTTATTGATGACAATTATGTCGCGAGTCATAAAAATGTTAATTTTCTGAAGAAAAAAAATTCATTGTTTCGCCAATTTCAAGCTAGTATTGAGCATGGTCAGGGCATTACATATAATGATTAAGATTGCTAAAGAACTGAAATAATGAAATGGGAAACTTTTACTGACATCTGGTAAGGATTGAGGAGCAGATGCTAGAGGCCCCCACCCCACCCCCATGGAAGACGGAATACCACTTAACACAGAAGTTGGAATACGGAATACCATATGGAATACATAAAAATATATGAAAACTTCATTTTTTGGAAGGTCGGCGTACGAATACCGGTATTTTTGGAATACCGAATACCTCCTAACAGAGGGGCCGGAAATACGGCGTACCTCATAACAGGGCATGGAATACGGCATACGAAAAAGGGGGTGGGGGCCTCATGCTATGGAGCCTCCGAGCCTCCCAATATATTGTCTGCTCCACATCTCAATAGAATTCAACAACATTCAGTTGAATGGTGACATTATTTATAGTCACCGACTAACTTCCACGATGAATCAAATTTGTTTTTATTGGTGACAATTTATGTCGCGAATCATAAAAATGTAAATTTTCTGAAGAAAAAAAATTCATTGGTTTGCGAATTTCAAGCTAGTTTATAGCGAACATGGGAACCAAGGTACAATTTATGCCATTTAGGCACACTTCAGAGTGAAATCTGGGCTTATATTTCGGCGAGAATCCAAATCTAGATTCTCGCAAATTACCCTGGATTCTCATGAAAAAGTATATATGGATTCTCGCAAAATCAGATGAAATATATGCCCTAGTGGAAATATAGCAAATCGTTTAATGCTTTAGAATTTTTTTTTTCGGAGATTTATATATATGTTTAAAGACATATTATGGAATTTTTCGGGAGCGAGAAATTGATAAGTTAGTGCTCAGGCACTTTTCCAACGTGGGGAATGTTATCATTCTACTAACATCACTGAAAATTTCCAAAAAGATCTACCACACCACTTCATATAGAACATCGTCTGAACTACTCCAAATTGTAAATATTTACATCTCGATTCGGGGCGCAACTATCGGCTGTAATTAAACAAAAATCATTTTGCCATCGAGAGTCATTGCATTTAACTAATATATAAGAATGACGTTGTGTAACATCCATTTGGATTAATATTCGTAACAAATAACTACTTTGAGAAAGATTATTCTTAATTTCTATTTATTTGATCACTCTGCCCGGTGTCTGCCGGAGTGTTTCACATCACTTTAATCAAGGAAGACTGTTAAGAAAAACTGCATTTCAAGACCACCAAACAACTTTCCTTTTTAGGGCCACCACATCTTCCAAATATGTACTTCTTCCATTTTGCTATCAAAGACCGAAAAATGTCGTTAAACTAGAGATCCAAATACCCCCTAAGGGACCCTCTATCTTGAGATATTAAAGACCGAAAAATGTCGTTAAACTATAAAGACCGAAAAATGTCGTTAAACTAGAGATCCAAATACCCCCTATATCTTGAGATATTATAAAGACCGAAAAATGTCATTAAACTATTAATTGTTGTTGCTGTTGTTTATTAGGGTTTATCGTCATTCTAGCCGCTAGGCCACACACGACGTTGTCAATTTTACGGGTGGAGGAAAGACCACGCAGAGGCTCATAGAGGTTTATATAGATAAATGCGCGCAAAACTGAATAATATACGGGCATGGCTTTATAGTAACAACACATCGCGATACATATAATAATAGTAATAATAACACGATAACGATCGACATTTAATTACGAGAAAGGCGATGTTTCGGCGAAGTTTTGCATTCGCAGTGTGATAACGCGACAATCGTCAAAGGCCGCGATCGACTACATGCAAACTTAAAATACCGCCGTCGCGTATCTATGCGTTGTCAATGAGTTACCACGTGATCGATCACGTGCTATGCTTCTGTTTACATGTGACAATCACGTGATCGGGCTGATGATCACGTGACTTCGTCTACAACAAAATCTTCGGCTAACTTCGGATTTTGAATCGGAAGTTACTTCGGATTTTTGAATCGTTATAAAAATAACGATTGGCGGCCGAATATTAGATTATATGCGCCCAATGGACATTTTATATATATAGTATCGGTATATTGAAAGAAAATAATATTGTTTTTTTCAGGACCGTATTCCTTTAAGGATAGTGATCGTATATTTGAACCAAAATGTATGCGTTTTAATATTGATCTGTTTACGGTGTTTGGAACAAATATTTTCGACAACTAAACCCTCTCGTCCCTTTAATATAATTAATATAACATCCCTCATCCAATAATCTCCAAATTGCATATCTAATTTCAATCCTAGTTACACATCACACCGCCCCTCATCATTTGCCAATTGTACACCCTTTTTTGCTGCTTCTGTTGCAACTGCTCAATTTCTTTAAAAATTATTGAAAAAATGGTCCTCCGGCCTGCGACATTTACCTCCGATTTAGTTTTTTCGATCATCGGTCCACACCAAAATTGAGCACACGTCCCTATATAATATACCTATTTAAACCGAGTATACACGGTGGTGTAATAGAAGAACCATTAATTTAACCGTAACCGTAGCATATTTCCACGTATACGTGTACGTTTTCACGACAAATCCCCGCTGATCTGTTATTAATGAACCAAACAATTAACATGTCAACACACTCTGGCCCGCCAATGCTACAGTGTATAAACGTAACGGGGCAAATATGCATATTATATTGACAGCTAACGAGAACATTCATCACCAATAATCTGCTCACCCCTTTCAGTCGATACGATAGAAACTAAACGATTTGTTACTTCTAATTACCCGTACTTAATTACACCACTTGCGTGTTAATAAAGTACGACACACCCCCCCCAATCACAACTAAAGGTGAAACATGGGATTTAGAACATTAATATTCACTCTTACACAGTTCCACATTCAAGGTGTGTCTTGTGTAATCGTATGTCAGTTGTAACGTTGTGAAACCGCAACCGAACTGAATTATTCTATTGCTAAATAGTTCATGGGTGACCTGATGCATGCATCTTAGTTTTCTTGTACAAACTCACCAGCCGTCCCACTGTAACCTTCCGCCGTCAGACGATAGTAGGTCGATACGTCGCCCAGGCCAAATAATCTATACTCGGCATATTTGGATACACCGTCAAAATCCTCCAGTTCTATTCTGAGCTCGAATCTCCTCCCGTTGATAATACTATGGATTATCTCGTTACCTGTTAGGGAAAAAATATTCATAACCAACGTACAATTTGGACTCCACCCCCACCACCGAGAAATATAATTATATGACCGATACACCAGAAAAGTCATACATTGTACAAGCGCTGTCGGAAAGAGACAGAAGTTCACAGTAGTTACCAATGCCAACCAGATTCTCAGAGTCATTTGGAGAACTGTTACCGAGCTAATTTCGAAATATATGTACGGGTTTGCAATTAAAATTCTTTAATGTCATTTATCAATAACATGGTATTTGAGATACATATGCTTTTCAAAACAATGGTCAGACCGACGATGAAATATTGTCTTCCTGTGTGGAGGAAACGTCTTCTGAAACAATTAAAGTTATGGAATGAACGTGTTCAACGGTGAGATACCCGTCTCATTCCGTGTCGGAAACAAAATACCCTTACCAAGAAAGACTGATCATTTTGGAATTGGTGTATAGCCTAAATACTGTCATGATAATGTGGGGTGTATAGCCTAAATAGCCTAACTATTTTTTTTTTAATGAAGGGGTATTAAACATCGACAATGACGTCTTCTTCGAATGGGCCTCGTAACCTGGAGGTTATAAGCCAGGCAGATCCGGGGATAGGCACATTGACCACTCACAATTAACCTTGAAAAATTGAAAAAATTATGAGAATGCTTGCAAAAGGTTTTACCCATTGGTTTTAGAAAAAAAAATGCTTCTATTCCTCACCTGTCACAAAAGAAATGGGAAGACAGGCTCACCAGAAACCTTTCACCAGATGGTTGAAATTTACAAACTCTAAGTTGTTCAAATGCAAAATGTCTGAAACAGAAGCTTGCTCTCTGTGCCACACAGAAAGAGAGACAGTTTTACAAATTGTAACTTGGATCACAAACTGTCAAGTGGCTTTAAATTTAAAGAGGTAGGTTGTCTCAATGGGAATAATGATACTCCCTACGGCAGGTTACTTGGTACTAAATATATATATATATATGCCAATTTAAAAACAATTGACAGAAAATTTTAGGAATAAAATCCCAGACAAAATTATGCATTTTGAGAAAAATGTCTAAGTTGAAAATGGGGGATAACACACAAAGTCCGACGGACCTCATAATCACTGGTGCACAGGATCCCATGGTACTAAATATCTGTGTCAAATTAAAAACAAATTGACCAAAACATGTAGGAATAAAAGCTCGGACAAAATTATGCATCTTGAGAAAATCTTCTAAGTGGAAAATGGGGAGAAATCCACTAAAAAGTCGGACAGACATCATAATCACAGGTGCACACACACACGGACGGTCAAGCTGATTCCAGCATACCCCCTCCACATCACAACTTGTTGCGGGGGTATACAAATTGATTTGGTACAAATAAAACGGACCCAATATGACTTTAAGTACTAGTAATATGCTTATATAGAAAGTTAATTATAAACATGGTTTCCAGGAAAGCCGCCATATATACTGAGTAAAATGTTTGTCGAAATGATTATGGTCAATAACTAGGAGTATATACTGATTACCACAAACACACATTAACTGCAATGGTGTCTAAGATATATATGGTGTAAAGTAAATTTTTTGCAGTATTAGCATACCTTTCTGCAAATGTTTACACCCGCATGTGCGAATGGTGTCAAGTCACTACGATTATTGTAAATTATGACGATTATACAATTATTAAGAAATACCAAACAGAAGACGACGGTAATGAATCACTTACCAAGCCAAAATTCTCTTCGAACATCACCAAATCCAAACTTATAATCCGCCCAGCCTCTAAAGAAGTCCTCGGAACCATCCATTCTTCGCTGGAATACCTACATGTATATACGAATATGGACATTGTGTCAAAATGAATAACACTCTTTGTACTGGAAAGGGGAACATGTCTCTATTCCGAGGGTTCGCTATTCCGAAGGTTCACTATTCCGAAGGTTCACTACTCCGAAGGTTCGCTATTCCGAAGGTTCTCTATTCCAAAGGTTCGCTATTCCGAAGATTTTTTTTTTAAAGGTTAATTCTATATTCAAGTATTGAGGGGGTTCTTTATCACGAAGACTCTTTTTTATGAAGGAAATAACTTAAAACATTGAAACAATAAATGTTATTTTTTATTTTTTCGCGGGTTTCCTTGAGATTTAATGTCATTACTTTATTTTCCAATACATATTCACGTCAGGCATGCAGCCGACACAATTGCTCTTTCCATGCGATTTAATGTCATCGCGTATGGCGTTATATCTCAATAATCTTACAGGCAACAATACGCCAGCTAAAGGCGGGATTAAAACAGCGGGACTATAACTCTTAATGAATACTGCGAAGCAGAATGTCGTTGAATAGACGGGTATGAGTTGAACCTAACTGCAATTGTGAATTTGTATTGAATTGTAAGGCCCACTTAATTTTCGAGTCATCGGCTATTTTTCATAGTGCCTTGATATCAGGTTTTAAACACAATCTGTGCCACTGGAAAGTACAATTAAAAAAAAAATGTCGTTTCGTTATTCAAAATGTGGGAATCAGTGTTGTTTCAAGTGCGCACGGAGCTCTTATACAATTTTCAGCTTTTAAATCAAATTTTGATACATTTAATAAAGTACCAGGGAACTAGATAAACTATTGAGTTCATACAGACTCGAAATGTCACGATTATATACGACCAAATATATTGAAACCGCAATAACCATATATTAGCAAGGGGGTATACATGCAGCGGTTGATAAAGTCCATTTCCGAAGGTGGGATTTTCGGCTAAAACACTCATGTGTCGATTTGCGGCATAAAAAGCCACAAAGTCCAAGTACTATATATATGCAGAACAAACATTTTTTTGATACAATACGGACCAAAGTATGTCGATATATTAAAGCGTAGGTGTGACCAAAGAAACTCACGAATCCCTGTCGCTGTTGGAATAATTTAAGCTGCCTCATGGATATTCACCACTCGCATGTGACAGGGATTGGTGAGTCTCTTTTGGTCATAACTGCGCGAAATATCGAC